>OZ018321.1:103209577-103600365 GCA_963969495.1 Ceratothoa steindachneri | reverse complement strand
GCTCCTTAAATTAAAATTTAAAATCTAGAAAAAGCAGCCATGGTTAAATTTTTATCAATTTTCTAAACTAAACTTCCCCCCTTTCAAAATATCACGTTGCCAAAATATAGTTATAGAAGATATGTAAAAATAAATTTTCTGAACTTCCCATTTGTAATTCTTTGGGTTTTAAAAAATTCACAAAATTTCGATACTTATATTTATTTCTGAACTTAACCATTTTGTTTTTTGATATTATAAAAGAATTATTAGAAATAACTTTGATAAAAAAACATAAGTCATAACCAAACTAAGATGAAATTATTATTCAAATACTCAAAAAAATCCCCTTCTTAAATTATAGAGTTAGTGATAATGATGATTACAATAACATAAGAGAATTTTTTTTCATTTAATTCCTCCCTAAAATATAGTATTAGAGTAAAAGATATTTTGGCTCTGGTTTTTTTTTCAACAAAGCTATTTCTTTTTGATGGTTCTTTTTGTTTTCTTCTTATTTTGCATTTTACAAGGCAACGATACTAAAAGTACCGGTCCAATTTTGCTGTTTTTCGTAATTGTATACAATCGATTACATTTCCTTGAATCGACATTTCTTCTCAAGGAGACGGTCATCCCTTCTGCTCGTGTACATTTTTTATACTATACTTTCCCTTCTCGTCTTCTTTCCTTCAATATTCCTCGATACTGAACTCTTTCAGCAATGTCCTTCTCTGGTTAGCTCTGTGGAGGGGATCAATGAGCATTTTCTGGACAACTGCCGAGTCGCCGATCTCAATTTGTCAGTTATAAGCCAAAATCATCACATTAATACATAAAAATGCTCAAAATATTTCACTTTACGTGTAATGAATCCAGAAAAGAGGAAAATTGATTTTTTATTAAAATTAAATTAGGAATATGAATTAACTTTTTCACATTGTTATAATATACAGTAGCAGCACTACAGGCTTGGATCGGATGGGGGAGGGGGGGTATGGGTTTGAATACCCCCTCAAATTTCATACTTGTTTTTATTTCCTTTTAAGCCATACTTGTATTCTTATATTTAAAAAGAGTTATGTAATAATATATGTAGAATATATATAAAAAGTTTTTTTAAACCGCTGCGACCGAATGTATCTTATATGATACATGTCTAAAATACAGGTAAATATAAAAACTAATTATTAAATTCAATATTATTATATTTTAGCTGACGCCTAAAAACTACAATTCAATTTTCTGATGTGTCGAAAAAAATTCTAATCTGAGAGAGTTGGTGCTCACTCCTTTATGAGATGCTGTTATTTATTATCAATGCTGTGTAAGATAACCATTATTAATCATCAATGCCTTTTTTCTCAGACTACTCAGAGGGAGTTATTCAGCTTACCCCCCCCATTTTTAGCCTGGATCCGTCACTACTGTACTAGTAAGTGTACAAGCGCAGACATATTCTAGCTCTCTGATTCGGATTTTTGCGCTTAGTATTGTTTGCGGAATTGTGAATTTGACATTGAAATAATTTTGCTGCCATAAAAAATAGTTCATTATTAATTGCATTTTCATCAATAGATTTGGCATGTTATGCTTGCCTTGCAATCACTAAGAACCCCACCACTGCTACATTCAACCTTTACCCTACCCACTAACATCACTCCCTCGAATTTGTTCAAGGTTCACACCTCCTTCTTTCCTCCCAATCCCAAGCATTCTCACATCCCATTTCCTTCTCTGTTTTATCAGTCTCTCCTACAAGTAAGTGTCAGGTGTAACATTGACAACCCTGTTGCAGCTGACATCTGCGTGGTCGCGTGCCTTACATCCTCCAACGATTGCACGTGAACCTCCATATTCACCGCTCCTTAATAATCTCTCCTTACAGACGTCCCGGCAGAGACACCATCGTTGATTCCGCTTTTTACTTCAAAGTAATGACAATAAACAATCTTACACCTATGAATCGCCCTTCTTTTGCACCTTCACTCATTTTGATCCAAGTTTCAACCTATTTAACCTTACCTAACACAATCAAGTGTGTCAGATAATTCCTCAGGATGTATTTTTAAACCTCTAGCCACCCTGTAGGTCAAGAAGAGAGTTGTGAAGTGGTCAGGCATTTCCAAGTGGATATGACCCCACCCCCTGGAAGTCTACCTGGAGTGGAGCCACCACACTTGAATGCATTCCACGTGAGGTTAAGTTGCAAAGAGAACTTCCACTTCGCAGCTGTTACATGAGCCGATAGCGTAGAGGCGTGTTGTCAAATTCTCACTGCATGCAACAGCCTCACTCCACACTGACCTGGTCGCCTCAGGACAGCCTCCCAGAAGGCGTGGCCTACAGCAGAGACTGTAGGCTCAAAGCTTTCTCCCTTCATCTTCCAAGGAGCAGAGATGTTACCTACTCCCGGGGATGAATAAACAACAACAACAACATTCCTCACCCACACGCATCAACCAAACACACACACCAGCATAATCTTTCCTATCGTGAGCAGATTAATCATACTGTGGCATTTTACCACTCTCCCTTGCCTTTGTGCACATCTTTGTGCTGAAAGAATGAAGCGATTCTCTTTAGTTCTCTTTATTCACCATTTTCTTGTTTCCTTCCGCCTCTTTTTTTCCCCTTCTCAGATCGAGATTGCCCTCCTCGGAGTTCTGCTAACCGAGGAGATAAGGCGTTGGTCTTCCACCATTGAAACACAAGTTCGATCCTAGTGAGCGCCGACGCAAAACTTTCAGGGACCCTCACGAGGTGGCCACCCATTGGCGGATACGCTGAACCGACCCTACTAGGGGCATGTATCTCCACACGCGACAGCATGCACAAATGCAACCACAATAGCGCTGTTATTCCCCTTCCCGGCTTCACAACGCAACTCCCTCCCTCTCTCTTTTGTTTCAGAACCCTGCTGATGATGGACGACCGGTCCTTCGTGTGGAGCACTCATATACACATACCTCGACGTGGAGTCTTAGTGTCCAATGTCCGTTGGTCTTTTCTACTTTAAAAAAAGTGGATGTTGTGCAAGAGTGAGCAAGACGGACAAAATGTGTCTAGTCATACAATAGGTTCTTGCGGAAATGATTTCACCATCGCTGCCTTCTCTCTCTCTCTCTCTCTCTCTCTCTCTCTCTCTCTCACACACACACACACACACACAGACATACTTTATCTCTCAATCACACACTTGCTTTATGTGTGTGTGTGTGTGTGTGTTCTAGTCATACAATAGGTTCTTGCGGAAATGATTTCACCATCGCTGCCATTTCTCTCTCTCTCTCTCTCTCTCTCTCTCTCTCTCTCTCTCTCTCTCTCTCTCTCTCTCTCTATATATATATATATATATATATATATATATATATATATATATATATATATATATATATATCTCACACACACATACTTTATCTATCTTACTCTCTATCAGACATTATTTCTCTCACTCTCTATCATACTTTCTCTCTCTCCATCACTCTCTCACACACACAGACATACTTTATCTCTCAATCTCACTCTCTCACAACTTGCTTTATGTGTGTATGTATGTGTTCCTCTGTCTCTCCTATCTTTTTATTTCACTCGCACACACAATTTATCCCTCTTTCTCTCAATCTCTCCCCCTCTCACTCACACAGTTCCTCACCCCTTCTCTCTCATATACACACATACAGATATATATATATATATATATATATATATATATATATATATATATATATATATATATATATATATGTGTGTCCTTACCTTCACCGTGAAATTGAAGATTAGACTGGCCAGCAGCAACTCATACGACTATATATATATATATATATATATATATATATATATATATATATATATATATATATATATATATATATATATATATATATATATATATATATATATATATATATATGTATATATATACACGAAAGTATCCTTGTATTGTGAATCATCAGCTACACTTGATCATTGAAATTCAATCATATCGAAATGGGGCGTGAATGTGAGATTGCCTTTTACTTCCTATTGATAAAAGAAATCAGTGTAACTAACGAAGGCATTTAATTCAGGGAAGAGTAAATAGGATAAACAGATAAAGAAAAAAAAGTGATGAATAGGAAAAGGAGGAAATTTGAAATGGCTAAGTAAGATAAAGTTTGCAATAGCTTGCTGGCCAATGACAGCATTGGGGCCAGTAAGGTTTATGAGAAAGGATAATAGATTTGTGAAAGGAACGAGTGTACATTGAAAGGTGCGAACGTTGACCTCTTGGGGGGGGGGGGAATTTAACCTATGTACAGGGTGTTTAGGAGCGTAGGAAGGTAGGAATTTTGTGATCTCGTTTGAATCAATGGAGTCTTAATGTTAACATCGGGGCACGTCCTATCATATTACTTCTGCAGCTACAGAAGCTCTACAGTCGTCTTTAGAGACCAAGGTGACACCAATGCACGCAAAGCCGTGGTGTTGGCGCCAATCCAAGCCAGCTAAAACTCACCTTTCGGGGCTGAAATGAAGCCCCCACCCCCCTTCCTCTCCTCCACCGTACCCTCAGCAAATGGGTTTGCCTTTTGTTGTTGCTTTCTTTGCAGATTTGGGGAACGGGAAAACAGTGTTGGGGAAAAGCCCAAAATTGGCTTCAGGGAAGAATGGCTGCATGCTATCTGGCCTTTGTGGAGACGTGGTGCAATCGCAGTAAGGGCGAACCCACTTGTCTGCCGTGGCTCAGGGTGGCTTCGGAATGCATTTACCGATCTTCAAGAAGACCACGAACAAACCTCGGATGTTGCTGTTGTTTTTTTAATTAAAAGGGGTTGGACCTCATCTAGGAACAAGAGGCCTCGTTCAGGGGCACGGGCAGACAACTGAAAACGAAAGAGGGAAGTGAGTGATTTGGAAACATGATACGGTTCATAGATAACCATTATAAACTTGGTTAAGTAATATTGAAAAAGAGAGGACAAAGCAAGGAAGACAATACTGCTCTCCTTTCCTATCAAGGAAGCTTTATAACTTTAGAGAGGGCGGGGGAGACAGAGGTGAGTCGTCCTTTTTTATTTTTTTATCTCGAAGTGACGTCATTAACCCAAGTTGCAAGTTTCATTTACATACACAATATTTGCTACATCTTGCCCGCGTTCAGTCCTATATTCCCTATTATGAAATAGGGGTCTGTTTGTCATACTGGCAAGTTTAAGAATGAAGGTGGAGTGCTTAATCGCGAAAGATCAAGAAAGATAATAGGAAAAGTTATAAGTGAAAAGTATAGTATAAATAACAGGCAGCAGAAGGAATCTACAGATCTACATAGTAGTTTGGGGGCAGAAACTAAAAATCGGTGAGAGTCCTCTCGAAAGCATAGCTCAGGTCTTTCATTACGACCATTTATCGAGGAAAGGAGTGGTAACTGGGCATAAATGGGCTCGAAGGCGTCCCATACAAAACGCGCATTCACCCCTCTACCCGTTCTAGGAGGGAAAATCCTAGGAGGTGATAAGACGATGGAGCTAGGCGCCACCCCCATCCTGATTTATAACTCAATAAGGTCGAAATCTTTAGGCATCAAAGCGCCGGGAAAATATCAACAGAAATTATGTCCATTGATGTGGATGGTGTGCCGCGACCATCCTTATTAGGAGACTCCTCGATACAAAAGCAACTGTCAGCGTGAATGGAAAGGGGGGGAAGGGGCGGTCAAAACTGTTTTGCGTAGTTCCTGTCTGGATCAATGCTGGGTTTGATTTCGCCACGGAAAAAGGTAACGAGAAGATATTAAGAACCACATCATAACCTCATTTGGAGAAAGCTACATCTCAAAGGTGTCCGGTTTTTGGTCGTGGTTTTGAAATACGAGATTTGATAAAGCGACTGTATCAACGTCGCTTCATTATTGTCCTATTTGTTCGATTTGTTTTTCTGCCTACCATCCTCATTCATTCTTCCCTACTGAATGGAGGTTTTCATCTGAAAACTCATTCTATCAGAACAGGTAATTGAAGTTGAGGAAATCTGGTCTTGAGATCTAAGTTATCCTTAACCTTCTTCATTATTCCCGTTCTTTCATAAGATTTTTGTTCATGTCTTTTCCTCCCGTCATTCTTCCTACACGGCGTGGAAATGCTCTCGATGGAGGCACCATTAGAGTCCCAATTTTAAAAAAAAAGTTCGGTTTTCAATAAATTAAATACTGGGTGGAGTAAATTGTTTTTTTTTTATAATAAGGAAAATCATATAGTCTTATATAATCTTTGTTGAGGATAATAAAATGTTGGTTAAGTGGTTAAACTTCTGTATCTACCATAAAAAAGCTAACCACAACCATTTTAAAAATTTTTCTAACAATATCATAATCACAAAATCAGACAAAACTAATCTCGATAAAATTTCGTATTCAAAAAAGTTAACTGGTTTAGTTAGTGAATCAAACACATGAAAAACGAGTTATTTTAACAAATCTTTATCACTTATTCTAAAACGAATAAATCCTGATCTCCTCCATCGGTTTAAACCAATCAACCCATCCCTCCCTCGGATATATGGATTGCAAAATACTCACAAACCTGGAACCCTCCTCCGCCCTATTACAACTAGCATTGGCCCACACGTCTACAAACTCTCCAAATGGTTGACGTCCATCCTCTCTGACGCAGGTTGGGTTAACGTCCACTTCTCATATACTTTATTCTTCTGATTTTTTCGAAAGATTTAGGAAAATCTATATAAAAAAATAGTCTCCTCTCAGTTTTGTTGTCGATAGCCTTTTTACCAATGTCCCGATTGATAAAGCTCATCCAGTATTAGTGAACGTATTAGATAACCAAAAATTAAACCTCCCATTACCCCAAATAAAAATTCTTAAACTTGTTAAACTGCGTGTTACCGACAATGTATTCAACAGAGAAATATGTCCTTAGTATGGGGAACCCGTTATCCCCGATTCTTTGTAACTTGTTCATGGAACACTTCGAAACCTCCACCCTCACCACTATCAAACCCCCAAACTTGGTATGGTATTTATACGTAGATGACGTGATTTTCACATTGCCATTATCTGAACTAGACTCCTTTGATATTTTTTTGACAAAGTTGAATAGCCTCCACCCCACCATAAAATTTAAGGTTGAATCGGAAAATGACAATTATCTTCCTTTCCTTGACTTTAAAGTCCTAAGAATTAATGATAAATTGTATTTTATTGTATATCGCAAACCCACCAATTCTAATTCCTATATACACTTTTTTTCATGTCATGATTTTAATATAAAATAAGCTATTGCAATATCTATGCGTTTAAGAGCTCTCCGAATTTGTGACCCCTGAGCAATGGGAAAAAAGTTTGAAATTCCTGGCCAGGAATTTCAAACTTTTTTTCCCTGGCGTTATCTCTGTCTTCTCGGTAAAGGATTGCCTTCATTGTGCCGCCCTCTGCTCTGCTCTCTATGATTCTAGTCTTCTTCTAATGTCCCTTTCTCTTACCTCTAAAAAACTCCTGTTTCTTGTCTCATTGCTCATTCGCGTCAAATTTCACTTTCTTGTACTATATTGTAATATAGTCTGCAATGCAAGGTTTCTGCACCTTTATTTCTGTCTTCAAAATTGTTTTGAAAGGCAGAAAATAAATATGGCGAAAGCACTGTGGTGGTTGTTATCACCCGCAGAACTTGCATTTGCTCCTTCTTCTATATATATATATATATATATATATATATATATATATATATATATATATATATATATATATATATATCATGAGCGCAAGAAAATGATGAAATAAATCCAACTTCACCGCAGAAAAGAGAAAACGGACTAATTTTTCTTTCGGAAATAGTTATTTCTTACTTCCAAAAAAAATTCGAGGTGGGGTGGGATTCGAATCGTAAACATTTCGAAGCTTCGTACTAAAAGCGGACGTACACCAGGCCAATGAACAGCGCCATGCCATTCACATTCCGCTCCTCTCGTTTCGTTGTCTTGAACTGGTGTCTGAACAGGAATATCTTGAGGCAGTAGATGGCCTTTGACATATACCTCGCGTGGTGGATGGCACCAGGAGCACGAAACCATGGTTGAGTCGTTGTACCCCCTCAGAGGAACAGGGCTGCGAGCTGTATGAATTCGAAGTAGTCATCTCGCGGACAATTTGTTGGGTCAGTCAGGGCAGATGCCAGGTACTCCTTCATCTTGGAGCAGAGCTGCTCCAGATGTCCTTCGAAGAGGGTATCCTCAGCCATCGTGTACTCTTGCTGGTTGATTGTCAGCCACTCATGGAAACGCTTGAAAAGGGCGACTTCCGGACCTCCAGTGTGGCCAAAGACGACTCGAAAGACGTCAGAGAAAACAATATTTAACACAGATGGCGGCACGCCAATATCGCCAACAACCTTCCAAGGCCTTCGTCGATCCGGACGCACGCGCCAATGTGGAAGCCAGTGTTTCTTACAGTTTTATCGAAGAACAATCCGACTACTTCGTCGCGAATCTTCCAAGACTCGAGCAATTACAGACACACTGAGGCCTGAGCTTCTCCAATACTTCGGGCAGCACTTGGAATACCCCGCAACTTGTCGAATCCTTGACCAATTTCCAGAATCGCAACCCTCTCCACTGTCTTCCCTCCCATCTCCTGCAGCATTTTCCCGTTCCAATGCAGGAAAAGGGGACCAGATGCTTGAAAGTTCTTCCGCGCTTCTTCGTCTTGGATTTGACGTGTGTGACGATGCGACCACCGCATCGAACTCCAGGACAACGTCAGATCAGAAATATTGTGGCCTAAGGCCTGTGTAACAGTGCCAGTAACGAACGCCTCACCATGATCTAGGAGATTGACTTGATCCAAGGCCCCGGCGACTTCAGGAGATTTTTTAATGTTCCTGGGCCTCTTTGAGTGAGGACCAGATGTATAGACAGAAGTTGAAGGTCGGTAGTAATCTTCAGCCTGTGACTCCACTGACGATGTGGAGCTGGAACTGAAGGCAGCAGCGGCCCCTTGAACTTTGACCTCTTGTTCGTCGTATCCCCGCTTGAGAGCAGCTTCTTGGTCATTTATCTTCTCACGCCTGGCCTCGACTTCAGATTTCTTCGCGTCAATCCCTGAAATGCCGCACCCTGCATCTTCAGGAACTCCTTGTCTTCTTCATTGGTCATGGTCTGGAGGGCAGTGGTTTTGGCAACATCGAAGAGATCCTGAAGGTCATTCAGGAACATTTTCTCCTTGAGATGGTCCGACTCTCGCTCACGAGTCCGGTGTTTCTTGAGTGCTTAGTATTCGTCGTAGATTCCTCGAAGTCCCTGACACAAGCATCCACCCGCTGTATCGAGATCCTGGCCCTCTCCCATACGGTGAGGACCTCGCCACATGCCAAGTTCAGGCCTTCTTATATGGTTTTCTTTTCCACAACGTGATGAAACAAGTATAATGATATCACATCCCGCTTAGTTGGAAGTCGGGCACATGACAGAGAATCAAAAGGCTATCCGAGAAGACAACAATCAGGGCTCAAATGAGTACTGATTGATATAACCTGAAAAAAAAAAGATTAAAAGTGGGGCGATCTCTAAATATCATTGTATTGTGATGAAATTTCGCACACAAGGAGAGGAATGTAACATGAAAAAAAGCCCTGGTGTGGAGAAAGGATCAGTGCACTTCGAAATTAATTTTATTCCCGTTTTTTTTTACCACCCTAATATATATATATATATATATATATATATATATATATATATATATATATATATATATATATATATATATATATATATATATATATATGTAATTAGGTAAAAGGCAATGTTGTATGCAGGTTCTATTTCTATTGAAGTCCACAGGTGTGGCAGCGTTATTAATTTTAACTTGTATTTTCTTAATATTTCTTACAATTTTTTTAACGGGGTCTTCGAGGTGAGAAAAAACATCCGCGAATGACATTCTTTATTCCTAGACGTCTTTCGACCATGTTAGGTCATCTTCAGTGAATGAACAGAAATCTGGTAAAGGCTATCTCATATAAAGGAGGAAAAGTTTTAGGCCAGACCTTAAAACGCCTTTCTCAGAAAACTTCTAAGTATAAATATATGCGCTCCTGGGGCTGATTGGAGATTCCTCCTACTCCTCTTGAGTGATGTGCCCCCCCAAGGGGTTGCTTTTCCTTATTCTAAATTATTGTCTCTTTATTCATACTTTTTACCTCAAACTTACTTCTCAATAGCACTACATAACTTGGTTACCGGCAAGGTCTGAGTTGCAGTTGAGAGTAATGTATAGTGAACTCCTGCAGGAGACCCTTTTAGGGGGCCAGAAAAGGGGGCCCGATTCTCGGTCACGAGCCAGAACCAAACTGTGGACCGCTGTTAGGGCTAGATCCAGATAGGTAGGGTTGACCAAGGAGAGTGTGAAAATTGGAAGGTAGGCGAGATAGAACTAGGACAGATAGAGGGGCTCCTTCCCCTGGTGGAGACTGGATAAAGTATCCACAGCTGAAGATCGACAGAAGAATCCCTCTCTTGAGAGAGGGGATGACTTCCAGGCAAGATGGACCCACCGGACTTCAAAAGGCCTTCCCTTTAACTCTTACCCAACAGAAGGAAAATATCACCACAAGAAGTAGTGCAATGCCTATTTACTGATCTGGAAATACACTAACCAAATGTATTGACATACCATCTAGATTCACAGTTATTTGCCCAGAAAATAAAGACGTAGAGCAGCTACTATCATCTGCTGTGAGCGTTACTCTAAGGAAGTTGGATTTGGAAGCAAGAATACCCCCACAAATTACGGCTCACGGAAGTGTTATCTGCCGAAAAATCCAGTCCTAGGTAGGAGAGCACTCATGCTAAGAAATAAGAGAAGAACTTCGGGGAAGGTAGAAATGGCTCAAGATAGCAGAGGTGATCAAATTTAAAGATCACACTCACGTTTTCAAGGTCATTTGTGAATCTACAGAAATGGCTTCAAGGATCATCGAACAGGGACTTCTCGCTTTCGACATAAGAATCCCATCCGCCCACATACAAACAGACGTATTCACAAGCATACATATATGCTTCAGATGTTATACGTTGGAGGAACTTACGTCTTAAAATTAGCCCCCCTAAAACCTAATCATCTGTTCTGAATGTGGAACTGAAGGGCATTCTTGGCGTTACTGCAACAACGCAGATAAAAGATGCATTAACTGCCAAGTGGGACGCAGAACTATGACCATGATCTTTCCCAGAAGAATAGAAATTATAAAGAGAGAAGAAACAGAGTCAAACAGAAATAATGCTAAAAGTATATAAAAACTCATACGCATCAATGGCAAAAAGGGACCAACAAAGACCGGCAACACACTTTAAATTTGGATGGTACTCTCAACGTGAAAATACTTACTTGTATATTACATGCCCACGTGATGAACATAGCTAAGCATGTAAGTTACGCAACAACAGTCAACAACATGTTACAGGAAAACGGGCTCGAACCGATGAAATTCCCCAAAGAAGTCGACTCATCAGCCATTTTCAAAATCAAAGTCAGAGGCAGCAGAAACAGAAGAGGGCACAAACAGCGATTACTCAGAGACTGAAAATTCCTCCGACGACACAGAACAAGAGTGCACATGGGTTACTCGCAGGAAAGCCCAAAGATTTAACAGATCTAAATCCGCAAGTAAAAGGGGTCCATCACCCAGAGATAAATTACCAGAAGGACCCTCAAATGCAGTCAGCAGAGGGAGGACCTAGGAAAAACGAAAGAAGAACCAGAAAAAGAAGAAGAAGCACCGATAGCTTAACAGATATAAAAAACAAAACGGAAAACGAATAAACGAACAGAAATGAACGATTGGATTATAAATATTAAGAAATTAAAAATACTACAAATTAACACATGTGGATGGAAAGACAAGGAAATTATGTACGGGAACTTATTCAGAAAGATTGACCCAGATATTATACTAATATCAGAACATGGAAGAAATACAGAAAACGAGAAATTAAAGATAGAGAACTACAATGTTATTAATACAAATCCTTCAGGAGAAACGCACGACGGAGCGGCAATAGCTGTCAAGCAAGGATTGCAGTACAAAACAATACAAGGATTGGAGGATGCACATTTAGCTATAGAAATTAAAATGAAATTAAGCAACATCATTGTCGCAACTAGATACCAGCCACCCAGGCGCCCCCAATTACCGGTACAAAACTTGTTATCTCTTACTTGTTTAATCTAGGTTAGGATAGATGTGGAAGCATCACCAAGGGAATTTTGGAAACATATCAACAGATTAAAGACACGGACAACAATGGATAAAATGAAAATTAAGGATGCAGGGAACAACATTTTAGAAGATGAGGAAGAAATAGAGGTATTATTTAGAGAGCACTGCAGAAATGTATTCAAAATTAGAGAAGAAGAGAACGAGGACTAAGACATTGACTTCGAACATCAGATCATGGACAAAATCAATGAGGAGATCGAAAGGACATGCCCCTTCCACTTTGTCGAGGAAAGGAGAAACAACAATGACAGAATAGACGCAATCATTACATCTGAGGAATTAAAAGAAACGATAAAGAACTTCCGACAGAGAACCCCAGGCATATCGGGACTCACCAGATTAAATTACCTTGAAGCAGCCCAAAACATACTGGAAATAGTGAGAAACGTCTCCAATGCGTGCTTGAACACGGGATACTTTCCTGATTAACTGAAAGTGGCGAAGATGATATTCATACCCAAGGCGAGAAAACCCCCAGATTAAGTGGGTAACTACCTCCCTGTCTCGCTACTAGATTTTATCGGTAAGATTAGGTAAAAAAAATAATTAATAACAGACTGTCCAAATTCCTCGATGATAATGGCCGGAGAAACAGCTGCCAATTTAGCTTCAGGAAAAACAGAAGCACGGAAGTGGGCCTTGGAGTCATCCTTGGAAAGATAGCGAGAGCAAAGAGAGAAAAAATGAGCGTAGACATCATATGCCGAGACGTGTCCAAGGCATTCGACAAAGTATGGTAAAGGGGAATGCAACTCAAGATACTCAGATTAGAAATGAACAAGATCAAAAGGATTTGATGTGATTATGTAATGGAGAGACGTGCTTATGTGGAAATAGGACGACATCAGGGAGAAATATTCGAGTTCGCTGAGAGTTTGCCCCAAGGCGGATGTCTGATTCCGTCTCTCTATTTAATCTACACAGCAGATATACCACCACCAAGAATGAGGGCTGCTTGAACATCGAATTTGCGACGACGTCGGCAAATCGGGAACGGCCCAATACAAGCTAGGATGACTGCAGGAGAGATAAGAAGTATTAATAGATAGGAAGAAAAATGGAAAATTAAAACCAGCAGGGATACATTTAAAACGGTACTGGTGTCAGGAGGAACATCTCAGATGTATATGTATATCGTAGAATGGACTCTCGACGATATACCATATATAACTATTCGTTGAGGGAACTTCTTTAATTATCTTTAGAGTGCGTGGATGTCTGGCTGGCCGATATTATGTATCTTCGATATGCTTAAGAAGTGGAACTGAGCTCAAGGATAATAATATTGCTATCATTAATAAAATAGAGTTTTATTAATAATAACTATCAACAACACACAAAACGAAAAATATTGACATAAACAGAGAATGTTAAGGGTCGTGGGGACTCGAGCTAATCCGAGGATTAAAAGATTTAAAAAGGTAAAACAAATATAAAGTTAAAGGGAGGTGATGGTTCGCTAAACCATTTAAAGCACAGGATAGAATTGACAAAAGGGTTAAATACTCAAAGGTAACGTTCGGCTTACGTAATTTATACTTGTTGTGCAGAGGAAGGTGACGTGAAGGAATTTTTGGTCCGCTGGCGAGTTCCAGCCGAAGGGGGGGGAATTAAATGATCCTGACGTGGCGTCTTGGGAATGAGAACCGTTTCTCGACAAACGGCTTGGAGAACAATGGCTATTCTACGTTGTTCTTTTCTGAACAACAGGGGGGGGGGTGAGAACCGTCTCTTGTCTACGGGCTCAAGAACAATGGCTGTTCTAATGTTGTTCTCTTCTGAACAACAAGGGGGAAGGGTGAGAACCGTTTCTTGGCGAACGGGCTCAAATGAACAATGGCTGTTCTACGTTGTTCTCTTCTGAACAACAGGGGGGGGGACCATTTCTTGTCAACGGGCTCAACGAAAAATGGCTATTCTAACGTTGTTCTCTTTCTGAACAACAGGGGAAGGGTGAGAACCGTTTCTTGGCGAACGAGCTCAAGCGAACAATGGCTGTTCTACGTTGTTCTCTTCTGAACAACAAGGGGGGGGGGTGAGAACCGTTTCTTGTCAACGGGCTCAAACGAACAATGGCTGTTCTAACGTTATTCTCTTTTGAACAACAAGGGGGAAGCCTTGTGGACTTGGCGTCACGAAAGGCTGGAACCTTGGCACTCAAGGGATATTGTCCTCTTTCTGGACAAGTGATGGTGAATCTCGAGGTCGAGGTTCTTGGCGCACAAGGTGAGAGTGGGTCGTAATGATGTTTAGCGACGAAAATCTGGATCTCTAATCTGATCTTAGGGGTAAAGTTTCCATCTAAATAGTCGAGACACTCCCTTGGCGTGGGGGACAATGGAGTGGAAGCTTCGAGGGAATGCACAGCCGAGCCTGAGAACAAGCCTTATCTGCCCATAAGCCTAACTAAATCTGGCGTGATCGGCGGTTGGGGCGAACGGGGGGGGGGTGATAAACCTCCTTGTTTAAATATTGACTCAGGTGGCTGCGATAAGGCGCCCAGCTTCAAAGCGAAGATGCACGTGGGGAGCATCGTGGTTTTAAATAACATGTAATAGTAGTTGAAATTAACGCGGCATCAACCCGTTCTATCACAATGTAGAAGGACAGCGCTACAGATACGACACAGAATGTAAGGTGCTTAGACTAACCATTACGAAATCAGATTATAAAAAGCACGGACCGAGAGGGTATACGAATAACGTCGTGTACATAAATCTAATTATATACTACAAGACCAAGAAAACTAGTAGTTGCATCATGAAGAACAGATGTCTCCCTCTGACGAGCGAACTATAGGAGACTAACATCGTGTAGGAATATTCGTGCAAAGTCGATGACTGCGAACACCGCGATTCAAAGTACATCGGCGTAACCTCCACAACCCTGTCAAAGAGACTGACAGCTTACTTCAAGATGGCGTGATTAAAAAACACGCCCACTCTCACGGCATTACCCTAACCCGTGAAAAACTGAATAAGGACACCTCCATCATCCTGAGACTCCCAAACCACAGAGGATTGCGGATAGCTGAAACAATCATAATTCAAATGAAGAAACGGCAATTAATGTGCAACTTCAGCCGGAAACCATACTCCTGACATCTCGGCGTCTGTGAGTTGACCGCCGTTAAAAGAAGCACGTTTTCAAACTCATTTTCATTTGCCTCCTTTGCCAGAGAATTAGATCGCAGCGAAATATAGTCAGAAGGGGGAGAAGGAGACCAGGAGAGGGAGAGGAAAAGGAAAAGTTAGAGATAGCAAAGTTTGAAGTATCGTAGTAGACTTGAAAGAGCCCAAGTTGGTCGATCGGCCTACAGCTTTACGTGGAATCCGAACCACGGTGTGTATTATATCCTCAACTATTCCTTCTTACTATAGTGCTCCTGTCCCAGATATTCTGTATTCAGCCCTTTAAGTGTGAAGGATTGAAGAAAAAATGGTATAAAGGAGAGTAAGGAAGTAGTAGAGTTGCAATTGAATGCTTAGTTGCATGGAGGTCATGCTAATCTCTTCCCTTTTAGAATGTCTAGTTTAGAAAACGGTAGATTAAGTTGGTGTATGCCTGAGCTTCAGGCTTATCCTTCTTTGTGTTGCTGTTAGATGTTCACACTGTTTTTAGTGTTTTTATATTTTCCATTACTGATAATGTATTTTTATCGTTGCTATTACTCTTGTTTTAGTTTTCTTCTTCTTCCCTTTCCTTTCTTCTTCTGACTTCTAAAGTTATCAATTTATTACTTACTCTCTCTTTAACTATGTGTTAGCCCGTGAAGTATTGATCCTCTTCTTGATCGAACCTAGTTGTATAGGTGGAGAAGAGACTATGTGATCTTCCCTCTTCTCTTTGGGTGATTAAATTCTTGATCTTTTCTCCTATTTCCTATTGTGTTTGTTGAATTAGCTTCTTGGCTCTTTTTCTAGTATCTTGTTAATTGGTTTCATCTTCAAGTCTCCATGTAGATCTCTGTCTTCGTCTCTCTCTTCTTCTCGTGTCGGTGATTATTAATACTGCCTTGTTTTGAATTCTCTGTAGTTCCATCATTCTACTCTTTGAAATGGTGTACATAGGTATTACTGGGTATGCCATCGCTGACTGGATGATCGCTTGAAATATTTTCCTCTTGTTTTTCCGTCTAAGGAACTTGAGCATATATAGTAGTCTCATTCCCCATCTTCCTTTTTCAACTCTTTATTTAACATGTCTGGAGTATCCTGTCCTGCTGATTGTCAGTCCCAGTACCTTGGCTTCGCTAGTATACTAATATCTCTGTCCTTCAACGAGTAAGGCCGAAAAAAATATGGCAAAAGCCGTGTGGTAGTTGTTATCACCCGCAGAACTTGTATTTGCTCTTTCTTTGTATGTGACATGGAAAATGAACCTTTAAATTGTGAGCGGGTAAGAACATGTGGTATAAACATTCCTTGGAGGTTCCTAGCTTAGGAAGATACTTAGTTTAATAGGGTAAAGCTTTGGGCGAAGTAGAGTCACTGTGCCTGGTAGCTTAACGGTAGAGCATCTGACCGGCAATCAGCAGACCTGTGTTCGAGTCCCGGCCAGGAATTTCAAACTTTTCCCCCGGCTTTATTTCTGTCTTCTCGGTAAAGGATTGCCTTCATTGTGCTGCCCTCTGTTCTCTTTGATTCTAGTGTTCTTTAAGGTCCCTTTCTCTTACCTCTAAAAAAACTCCTGTTTCTTGTCTCATTGCTCATTCGTGTCTAATTTCTCCTTTTCTTATATATATATATATATATATATATATATATATATATATATATATATATATATATATGGGGAGGAGAATAGGAAAACACCCAAGCCAAAGCTGTTATTTTGGGACGTGTCACTGGCCGCCAGACTCAAGAATAGAGAAGTTCAAGATGAAAGAAACTTCAACGAAGGACTTCTCTGGTTTGGTCGTTTTCGTATCTACATCTTTTTATAAGACCCAACAAGGATATAGCACAGATAAAGAGAGAAGGAAGAGAGAGATATCAAACGGGATAAAACGATACGAGTATAAACACTTTTACCCGTTAATGGAAATGAAACATCGGTGAGGATCGCACCTATGGGTTATTGATAACCTATCATCTCACGTATTGTAATTTCTAGTGCATTATGAAGCATGTGTCCCTCTTCCACTAACGCTTTATTCTTATTCTCAACATATGGAAACTTATCTACATTGCTCTGCTTATTAGCTGCCTCGAGGCATCCTTTTGCGGGATGTGGAATGTAGTTTTGTCCTTAGAACAGTTTCCTGAATACCGAAGAATCCTCGTTGGCATTTGTTCGCACCTTACTCATTCTTTACTACCATTAACAACTAAAAGAGTTTGTAATATTT
This sequence comes from Ceratothoa steindachneri, assembly GCA_963969495.1. Taxonomy (NCBI): domain Eukaryota; kingdom Metazoa; phylum Arthropoda; class Malacostraca; order Isopoda; family Cymothoidae; genus Ceratothoa; species Ceratothoa steindachneri. The sequence continues at coordinate 103,582,770 of OZ018321.1, read as the reverse complement.
TATCATGAATGTTATCTCTTACTTGTTTAATCTAGGTTTGATCCTTGTTAGGTCTTATTAAAAAGACGAAAGCGCTTGTGAATCACTTTCCTAATTCTTAGGCTATGACCGGAACTTCCCGCTTCCGGAGAAAAATATGCACAAATCGTTCCTGCGAAGCGTGCCTAATGAGAGGGAAGTTTTCAGTGGCGTACCTCATATATCAGATCTAGACCCATTATTATTACTAATTTATATAAACCATCTTGGGGAGGCTGTAAATAGTAAAGTGCCATTTTTTGCTGGGGGAAATAAATTGGCACCTGTAGTCAAAGAAGTTGAGGGTAGCGTTAAAATGCAGAGTTACATAAATATGTTATTAGCTTGGGCTTAGAAATTGCAAATGACTTTTAACCTTATAAAATGCAAAGTTATTAACATGGGAAGGGATAATAGGAAATTTAGTTATGAAATGGATTGGCATTGATAGGATTCAGTTGAGGATTAGGACTTGGCGTAGTAGTAGATAGGTCACTGAAGTTTTCAAAGTATTGTTTTGAGGAAAAAATAGGTAATGCAAATAGTGTGCTAGGATACATTAAAAGAAATATTAGTTGCCAAATTAGAGATGTTATCCTTAAACTCTACAACTTATATGTCAGGCTACATTTAAAGTAATGAGTACAAGCATGGTCACGACTCACGAAAATTTAGACATGATATCAACCTACTAGAGTCAGTACAAAAGATAGCAACATAAATAATACCTTCCCTAAAGCACCTTGAAAATGAAGATAGACTGGGTGTACTAAATATGTTCTCATTGGAAAAGAAACTGTGTAAGGGAAGATATGATTGAACTTTTTAAAATCTGTTCTGGGATGGATAAGGTGGATTTTGGAAAGTTATTTGAGTTGGAAGGTAATAATAGGACTAGGGGTCACCACTTGAAAATTGAAAAAAAACAAAAAAAACATCATTAAGTTGGATGTTAGAAAATATTTTTTCGAACTCGTCCCAATCCGCCCCTCCCCCCACGGTGACGAGGCGAGGAATAGCCACTCTTTCTTGCACCTTGCTGCTAAATAATGAATCGACTCCGCCTCCAGATTTAAATGTCTAGAGCTTGTGACTCATTTCTCCAAACTCCCCCTTCCCCCTCAGAATCGTAAATACAAATACTCGGGTTTAACTGTAGCTCGAGGAGTCCAGCCCGCACTTCAAGGCCGTTCTCATCGTCTCAAATCTAAGTAAGACCTGTTAGCGTTCGTCAGACAGCAAGACATTCTCCGCCGTAATTCTACCCCAGTCTATTGGTCACTTCTGTAAACGGCAAGCCTTCGAATGTGCGCAACAGTCTCCCTTCGTTTAATCGAACCGAAGAAAATCCCCATTGATTACCTTTGAGGAAAAGAAGTTTCCTCTTCCAGTAGAATTATGAGTAATCCCAAATTTCCCGTGGAACGTCATCTTTAAAGACTGGCTATCTTCATCGGAAGGTTGGTTCGGATCGTGCCCCACCTGCCTCATTCGTACCGTGCCCTACTTTCCTCATCGGATCGAGCCCACTTGCCTCATCGGATCGTTATCCACTCGCCTCATCGCAAGAAGGACCTTCCTCGAAGTCACCGACACGTAAGACTGAAACCCCCCTCCATTATTATTATTGTCAAGTTCCCCCTTTTGACCTGAACCTAGTAACATTAATCAATTAATTCTATTTGAGAATCCCTCCTCATAATAATTATCAAGAGACTATTTTAATTTAAATAATTCCTTTTCGCCTATTATTATTCTTATTTTGATCTTTGTAAATAAAATTATATTTTTGTTTCATCTTTAACTAACCTTGAACGATACTCTTGGCATATTCAAGTAAATCTCGCCAACCAATTATTTACTCTGTCTGATTATTAAGGATTTGAAACCCAACGCCTCAAGTTTGACCTCCTAGTCGGTCGTTAATCCCTGCTAACAGTCTTTCAACGGTTCGCGTTGCAGTCGGTGATTAAGTCACTCCCCACATAATATAGGAATAGTGTATGGTATAGAGTGGTGTTTCACTCTATATATATATATATATATATATATATATATATATATATATATATATATATATATATATATATATATATATATATATATATATATATATATATATTACTTCTATATTATAAAAACTGTTGTCAAGTGTGTGAGGTCTATTATATAGTAAATCAGTTTAGTTGATTTGCATCTCCTTTGAATTTTAGTAGTTCTCTCTCATTACTGAAGTTTCTTTATTTTTCTATTCTGGCCGAAGTACGTTCAAGTTAGTTCTAGATCAGTGGAACTTTAGCCTATTAACTATTTAAAATTTAGATTATTAGTTGAAACCGTTCTTTGTAATCCCCAGCCGGATTAGAAAGATTAACCCTTCTTAACTGGGTAGGAAGAGTTTTAGTTTTCTTCTAGTATGATAATGTTTTAATATTTATTTTAGGGAAAAGTTAGGCTTTACCTATATTGCCGAGTAATTTCGTTACGTCAATAGCCCCGTTCGGGTATTACATTCCTTCAAGTAAGCCAACAAGATGTCTTCTTCGTTTGACCGTTTCAAGAGTCAAGAAGAGTCGTTGGGCCTGTCGGGCTGAGAATTATTATCTTATATTCAGGAAGAAGAGAGAAATGAAAGGGAAGAGAGAAAAGAGTTGGAAAAGAACAGAGCAGAAATGGAAGAGCGTGAGAGAATAAGGCAGCATGAACTGGAATTATGCCATAATCAATTGGAGTCAATGTCAATTAACTCCACAGTAAGATTATCCGTCTTTAAAGAAGGAGAAGATTTTAGATCATATCTTACGCATTTCGAGAAGATTTTCGAAATCAACAATTAGGACATCGAGGTAGATGGTGTCGCCAAATTGCTCACCCTCCTAAACTCACAGTTAAGAGACATATTCATTTCCCTTCTCTCAGAGTCCACTGTGGACTACTCTATCCTCAAGTCTGAACTCTTAGCTGCCGTAGATATGACCCCAGACTTCTATCATGCCCGTTTCCGTCACGAAAAGATCCGCCTCGGTCAGACCTTTCGCCATTTTGGGTACACCCTCCAGAAACACCTCTGATTTTGGTTAGATGCGTGTAAATTCCCCCAAGAGTCCGAGTCCCTTATGGACTTCGTCCTAATAGATCAATTATTAGCTTCCCTGACCCACGAAATCCGTGCCATCGTTAAGGACAAGCGCTGCTTTATGTTCAAGGAATGCCTAGAAGAGGCTGATGTTTATGCAAGTAGCCATAACTTGTATCTCAAGGTTAATAAGAAGCCTCCCCCGTCTCCTCCCAAATTTAAGATTCATAACTCCAGGCCCCCTCCAAGAAATACCCCTAAATTCCGGAAAGTTCAAAGGCCCTCGAAACCTAGGAACCTCCCTCCTTTGGAACCAAGAGACATTAAGCCCATAATTAGCGCTTTCCCATACGTCGTTATTCCCCAAAAAGCAGATAATCTGTTTTACGTGCGGAATAGAAGGTCATATACGCACGAACTGCCCTCAAAATTCTCAATTCAGAAGCATGTCCTCCGAACAGGTACACCGAATTAGTGCCACCCCTGCTCCTCCCCCGTCTCTTCAAGATAACACTACGTCTCTCTCGTCGACCAACAGCTGCGATCAACAAGTAAATTTTCTCTTTAATAAGAGCTCCCCAGGTAGTTTGAAATTTGAAAATGGAGCCGTGAACGGATGCCGTGTGTCCACCCTTGTATGTGACACTGGGTGCACATGCATCGTGGTATCCGAGAATTTACTTCCCCCGGTCGGTCCTGACCACCAAAAGTTTGCTGTCGTCCATGATTACCTCGGCCGAGCGAATCGTTTCCCTATTGTAAAATGCCACATCAAATGTGAGTATTTGACTGGTTGGGTCGAATTGGTAGCAGCCCCGATCAAGTTTTGCTCTGTACCGATTGGTCAGAGCCTCAGGTTACAAGTAACCCGGTAGCACAACCAGTGGTAACCCGTGCCCAGGCCACCAAGGCTTCCCAGGAACCCGTTCCTTTAGAAAACCCCACCGATCCGGAGATGGAGACCCACCGGAACGAGGATTTTGCCCGCGCCCAGAAGAGGTGCGCAACTCTTCTCATCCTTTGGGAAAAGCCAGGACTCAGGAGCAAGAATCTTTCCGTGGTGGAAAAAGCTTCTCATACTTTGTCAAGTATGAGCTGTTACATCGTAAATGTTCCGACGGAACCGAACCAAATACTCCAGATTTCTCACTATAGTTTATTCTCCAGTCATTTTAGTCATAACAAAACCGCTCAGAGGGTTTTTAAGTATTTTTATTGGCCGGGTGCGGCCAGAGAAATTTCAGAGTACTGCAAATCACGCGATGCCTGCCAAAGAATATCAGCAAAAGGGCGCGTCAAGCCAGCCTCCCTTCAGAAAAGCCCGATTATCTCGGAACCTTTTTCTTGTGTGGCTATTGAGTTTATTGGCCCTATTTATCCCCCGTCTAGTGAAGGACACAGTTACGTCATCAGTTTAGTAGACTTCGCTACCCGTTTTCCTGAGACAGTTCCCCTTAAACGCATTGATAGCGTTTCGTGCGCCGAAGCACTCATTTCTATTTTTTCTCGGGTAGGAATTCAGAAAGAGGTATTGTCGGATCGAGGAATACAATTTACCTCCGAGCTTATGGAGTATGTCGGCAAGCTCCTCATGGTAAAACCTATGTTTACCAGCCCATACCACCCAGCCGCAAACTGAGTTTGCGAAAAGCTAAATGGCACAATGAAAGCAATCCTCAGAAAATTGTGTATCGATCAGCCCCGAGAATGACACCGCTTTTTTACCCGTGGCAATGTTTGAATTTCGTGAAATTCCCCATAGGACCCTAGGATTCGCACCTTTCGAATTACTTATGGCCGTAATGCTCGAGGCTCCCTTGCTATTTTAAAGGAACCTTTCACCAATCCCCGTCTGGATAACGAAATCCAATCATCCTATTCGTACCTCCTAGACCTCCGAAAGTGCCTCGAGATATGTGCCGACATCGCTTACAAAAATGCTGAGGTAAATTTGAAGAAATATCGAACTTATTTCGATTTAAAGGCGAAGAAAAGAAGGTTTAAGCCTGCCGAAGAGGTGTTGTTGCTACTTCCCACGGAGAGTAACAAACTTCTGAGCCAGTGTAAGGGCCCCTTTTTTGTTTTAGAGGTAAAAGGACCATTGGATTACCTCATTCGAACTCCCTCAGGAGATAAAGTTTTCCATATCAATATGTTGAAGAAATATCACCGCCGTGCGTGTATCAATAATATTGTGGCCATCGATGAAGAGTTCCCTTTGGAAGCGGTGTATCCCGCTGACCCCCTCAATGTCATGCAAGTAGTATGCATTGAAAAAGACGGTGATTACCCTATCCCACCTTTACCTGGAACCCCAGAATCATCATACCCCGTGCTTGATGTCTCCTCCAGGCTAGCGCCTCTTCAAAAGAGTCAGCTGCAGCAGTTGCAAAATGGATTTGAAGATATCATCTCCGAGACCCCCGATTGTTCCAATGAATTTGAGAATAACATCGTCCATACTACTCAAGAGCCTGTTCGCTCGAAAAATCAGATGGGACCCCATTGTCGAGATGCCCCTTCCCCGCACGAAGAAACAGCTGAGGTCATTCATGGGATCGGCCTCCTTATGCCGTAGATTTATCCCTAACTTCGCGTCTATTTCCGCCCCTCTAAGTGCCCTCCATCAGAAGAGATTCTCAGATCCTCTTTCATGGAATCCCAAGGCTACTGCCAGGTTCCAGTAGCTAGCGTCCGCCCCCATTTTGAAGCTATCTAATGCCTCCAAACTCTTCGGCATCTGGACAGATGCGAGTGACGAAGTAATTGGATGCGTGGTGCTCCAATACTCTGACGAAGGTGAAAGCCACCCGGTAGCTTACGCGAGCCGAAAGCTACTGCCCCGTGAAAGTAATTACTCGGTAATAGAACAGGAAGCATTAGCTATAGTATGGAGTATTATCAAATTTAGCATGTATTTAATAAGGAAAGAGTTTATTTCCGAAACGATCTATCGCCCTTTGTCGTACCTCTGAAATACTAAGAGCCAGAACGGACTATAATGCGATGGCTTTTGATACTCCAACAATATCAGTTTAAAGTTTGGTATATACATGGTACCGAGAATTGTATAGCTGATAATCTTAGCCGGAATCCATTAGCCGACAATGCTGGCTAATCCATTAAATTATAGATTGCCTGTAAACCCGTAAGCTAATTATGTATATATTATTTTTCTTATTTTTTTAACTCTCTACATATATCTATGGTCCCTATAGATACTTTTTTAATATAGTGGGGTTTTGTGTTGTTGTTCCACTACCCTTTTAGACAAAGTTCTAATTTGGTTCCTTAATTTAAATGTAATTTTTTTTGTCGACCAATTTATATATATATATATATATATATATATAGTTTTTTTTTGCTCAGATCAATACCATAGCCTTTTTGTAAGTCTGTCGAATTCAGGTCAGGTCCCCCTTTATTTTTATGCCTGACGCCTCAATAATAATTCCTCCTATTCAAATTTGCGATGTCTCTTGTTCTTCCCTCTCTTTCATAAAAGCTCCATCGTATGGAAGGAAGGGGTGTAAAAGAACAACCTCTGACCCCTTCCCCCACTTTATTAGAGACCAAATGCTATGGTATCCCGTCATGGGCAAAGTCACTGGTTGTTCAAACATTCACGAATTTTTGACTCCTGCGCGCATTGGAGAAATATTCCCCAATCCTGAGAACTCATTCCAAGCCCCCCTTCCTCCGGTGAGGCGGCGAGAACGAAGCGCTGTTTCTATCACCTTGCTGCTAAATGATGAATCGACTCTGCTTTCGGATTAAGATGTCTGGAGCTTGTGACTCTTTCTCCAAACTCCCCATTTCCCCTCAGAATCGTAAATACAAATACTCGGGCTCCACTGTAGTTCGAAGAGCCCAGCCCGCACCCCCAAGGCTGTCCTCATCGTCTCAAGTCTAAGTAAGTGCCGTGAGCGTTCGTCAGACAGCAAGACCTTCTCTGCCGTGGTTCTACTCCAATCAATTGGTAGCTTCTGTGAACGGCAAGCCTTTAAATGTGCGCAACAGTCTCCCTTCGTTTAATCGAACCGAAGAAAATCTCCATCGATTACCTTTGAGGAAAAGAAGTTTCCTCTTCCAGGGGAATTATGAGCAATCCCAAATTTCCTGTGGAACGTCATCTTTGAAGATTGGCTATCTTCATCGTAAGGTTTGCTTGGATCGTGCCCCACCTGCCTCATTCGGACCGTGCCCCACTTGCCTCATCGGATCGTTTCCCACTCGCCTCATCGCAAGAAGGACCTTCCTCGAAGTCACCGACCCGTAATACTGAAACCCACTCCATTATTAGTATTGTCAAGTTCCCCTTTTGACCTGAGCCTAGTAACATTAACCAATTAATTCTATTTGAGAATCCCTCCTCATAATAATTATCAAGAGACTATTTTAATTTAAATAATTCCCTTTCGCCTATTATTATTCTTATTTCAATCTTTGTAAATAAAATTATATTTTTGTTGTTTCATCTTTAACTAACCTTAAACAATACTCTCGGCATATTCAAGTAAATCTCGCCAACCAATTATGCACTCTGTCTGATTATTAAGGATTTGAAACCCAACGCCTCAAGTTTGACCTTCTAGTTGGTCGTTAATCCCTGCGAACAGTCTTTCAATGGTTCGCGTTTCAGTAGGTGATTAACTCATCCCCCACATAATATAGGAGTAGTGTATGGTATAGAGTAGTGTTCCACGACAGTTTGCCACTTGAGTGTTTACAAGCGCAGATTGGAGGATTATATGGGGAGGGAGAGTTAACTTTTGTTTGGGTAGGGAGGCTGGTGGTGGTATTCTGGACTCATTCCTGTGGATGCAGTGTTTTATTATTGTATATTATGGGTGATTTTGACGAGCCTTGATGGTGATGCTTTTTGTTTTTGAAGCATTCCTGTAGGTGGTTCAAATTGTATATTGTAGATGCATGATCTGACATAATCCTATGGATACCGTTTGTGGGAGGGTTTTGACGGATGCGGATAACCTTTGATATGCCCTTGTGTCTTTTGTCATCCGTGAACTTATGTTATATTAAACAAGCAACTCAGTGTCAAATAGATTGGGTGGCATGGGCAACCCACTGTGCCCTGTCTTTGCTGATATCTTCATGACCTGGTTTGAAAAACAATTATTCAACCAGGAACTGAGAAACTATACTGTAGCATCATTTTTTGCATTACATATAACTCCTTTTCAATTCTAATGACTATGCGATAGATTTCTGCAATATGCCAACCATATTCATCTCAATATTTAATTTATGTGCGAAAAGGAGTTCAATGCTTCCTTCTCAATTTTTGTAAATTCACATCTCCCATTCAATTAAAAGTTTTGAAATCAAAATTTTTCGCAAGCAACCTTTACAGGTCCTTAACTTATTCAGCTATTGCGATTTTTCCTATAAAATCAGTGTCTCATAAACACTAATTCTCGAGCATATAATTTCTGTGTGGCTATTTCAAGGGAAGCGAGTTTCCTGTTGCTCTGGTGGAGAGAAACACAGACAGTTAATTTTTTAAACAATATTTAACAGCCTAAATTAAAATACCAAAATGTCACTAAACATATGCGTTGCGTAGTTTTTCAGGATCTAAATAAAAAAGAAGATAAAAAAAGAAGAAATTCCAAATATTCTAAAAAAAGTTCTTTTTCCATACCAATTTTAAGATATTTTTTAGAAATAAATACCAAATAGGAAAACATTTCAATTGCAAGGAAGAATCCCGAAAGAGGTAAAGCGCTTCGTCATATATGAATTCACGTTGCCCAGATGTAACCTCGGGAAAAATATTAGCAGTACGGTTAGCTCGCTGAAGGCAAGGTTCTGTTCCCATAGGGGAAATGGCCACAAGACTGGGAAAGTTCTTTCTAAGAAAATTCTCGCCTGTTTGGTTATATTTTATTAATTGCAAAACCTAAATTAAAAGAACATTTAAAATTTTTTAAATACTACCCAGATCCTTTGCGAATTCAAGAATCAATGTCTATCAAATACCTTTTCCCTTCTCTAAATTCATCCACTACTTCTGCTATCAAATATTAACCAACCTCTTAATCCTCTCTTTCTTCTTACTCTCCTCGCACCTTCTCAAAGGTAATCTGTTCCTAAGTGATTGGAAAAGGTTAGTGTTTGCTTGATGTGAATCGTGTTTCCACTAATATTTGTATGGTCCATTTTAATATTTAAATATTGTAACATAAATTTTAACGCAATAAATTGTAAGTTTTGCATTACTCCCTATGTTAATGGGCAAAATTTTCCATTTCCCCATTTCAATAATTTGAATGTTGTTCTATATTTTAAAACTTTAAATGCTTAAACTACTATGACTACGTATAGGGTTAAAAATTAAAAAGATGATCAATTCTAAAGTTAATTAACCTGTTAATCTCTTTGTTGCTAAGTATATTTTGTAGGAATGCAATAAATTGATTTGATCTGCAAAATTTGAATTCATTCAGAAGGCCAAATGCTTCCTGAAGGCCTTAGTTTGTCCACCCCTTCTTAGCTTACACTTTAATTTGTTCTTGCAGTACCGAAACATGGATGAAATGAACACCTAAGCATCGTATTAAATAAATGAATTTCTCCCTCTACAGCCTTTCGTTCATCCTCCAACTTAAATTGAAGCTCTACAGAAGCAGCCTAAACGAATATATATATATATATACATGAACTCCAAGACGGCTGGAGTTCATGTATGAATGAAGTGAATAATTTTTATATTAAAACTATATTTCTGTCTTATTGTTAAATTTACCAGTGCATATATAAGTCTGCGGTGTGTATTACGTCTCTTACGTTCTTTTATACATGTGTTTTATGCGAAATCTATGTCTTATAATGACTCCAGGTCATCGGCGTCACTCGGGCTCATCACAGATTTCACATAATACATGTATAAAAGAACGTAAGAGACGTAGTGCACTTATAAATTTAACAATAGGGCAGAAATTTAGTTTTAATATAAAAATTACTCACTTCATTCATACATGAACACCAGTCATCTTGGTTTGATGGCGTTTCACGTTTTTCCTCAATATTTCTAGCCCCAAATGGCGTATTTTTTATATCTAGCTTTATGTCTTTCTCCATTTCTAATTTAAGGGTAAAAATAAAGCAACCCTGCAAAACACGACTGATCTTTACACACAGACACACATAATAACAATCAAATAACGACAGCGGCGTGCACAACAAACATTAGCCAGAGACCGATCTGACTGTCGCCTGCACTGTACTCTTGATAAGAGATGCCAGTTAGTCTTTTACATCTACCAGGCTCGTTCGTATTAGCCCGAGTTGCTAGATAATTTTTCGTTCCTTTAAGAATATTGTAGAACGAAACCTTTTATAGATTTGAATTTAAATCCTAATCTCTATAGAAATCTATTGTTTCAAGAAAACATTGAATTTTAATTACTTTTAATTTTCACGATTATAGATAACAACTCGGGCTGTAACTTCTGAGCCCGAATCAAGCGGGTGTGAACGAATCCAAGAGAACGTCTGCTACGAATGATATTTTTTGACACAGGGAACCCTTAAGACGACCGCCAGACGCTGAACGAAAATATATGGACTTCGACGAGGCTAAAAAAAAAGGAGCCTGAGTTATTGGCTGCAATTACTTATTTGAAGTCAGTGTTGGCAGAAATTAAATCAGCTTGTAAATACACGTTCACTTTACTAAATTTATACTCGGGTATTGCCCAAATAGCCCGAGTGTCGTAGTCGCTACTGATATATATATATATATATATATATATATATATATATATATATATATATATATATATATATATATATATACACTAGCAGACATATCCGTCGTTGTCCTGGTAAAATATGCGTTCGAAAATAAAGTGACTTTTTATCCAGGGCGTTGCCCGTGGATATCCTTTTTGTAAGGGGGGGGGGAGATTTAGGGGGAGAGGGAGTAGAGAGGGAGGGGAGATATAGGGGAACGAGGAGGAAGAGGAGAGGGAGAGAGAGGGGATATAGAGTAGTAGAGAGGGGGAGAGACAGGGGGAGATGGGGGAGTGAAGGGGAAGACGGGGGGGAGGAGAGGAGGATAAAGGCACAGGGTTGTGGAGAGGAGGGTAAGGGGGAGAGAGAGGAGGGTAAAGGGAGGGAGAGGAGGGGGGAGGGAGAGTAGAGGGAGGGAGAGGGGTAGAGGAGAAGGGAGTGAGGGCGGAGGGAGAGAGGTAGGTAGAAGGGGAGTGATTGGGGCAGAGGGGGAAGAGGGGGAAGAGGAGGGAGATGGGGAGGGGAGAGGGGGGAGAAGGGGAGGAAGAGAAGGGGAAGGGAGAGAAGGAGAGGGGGAGAAGGGAAGGGGGGAGAAGGGGAGGGGAGAGGAGGGAGAGAATGAGGGAAAGGTAGAAAGTGGGGGAGATGGGGGAGGCATGATTTTTTTTTATTCATATAAATGGACACACACACACACTTCATTTTTATTATATAGATATGACGAGAATAAAAGTGTATTCAAGCATTTGAATGAGTAAAATTGAGAGAGTTGGACGCTTTATCACGGTGATGGCGTCAATCTAGGAAAGGAAGAGTAAGATTTAATTCTGATTCAATTTTTAATTTAGTGCAGGGATAAAGATTATTAAGTTGGCTGAGAAAATGATTAACAGTGTCACTTTCGGACCATAGTAAAATAAATCATCTGAAAAACACCAAAGTTTTATTTGTGAATATTGGGCCATAGTTTGGTTTCAAAGTGTTCCATGAGAAGACAAATTTCGCAGCTCATGAAAAGATTTTATCTTAAATTAAAATCACATTTAAGTAATAATAGTAAAATAATGAAAGGAAAAGGGTCCCAGGGTGATATTTCTTTAATTCCAGACACACAGAGATCTGGAAACGGATCTGTGAAATGAGTGAGATGAAAATGAATGTCAGAGACAGAGAACAGATTGTCCGACCCTCCTTTCCTTCCTCCCTGGCCCTCCTAAGAGTGGCCAAGGAGAGGGAGAGAAGCCCGGTACTCCTTTGGTGTCTCCAGCAGATACACTGTCCAGAGCCTAAGTAGGATCCAGGCACTGTATATAGGAAGGGTAGGAGTGAGAGGGAGGGAAGAAGAAGACGGTTTCAGGATAGGACAGCCAAGAAGTGTTGTGGAAGACAACAAAGTGGACTTAGTTAGCCCAGCGACCTCTACAAAGCCAAGTACAACACTGCTTTCTCTCAAGGAATACTGCCGATGGGTATCTTTATCCACATACCTCTGACATGGAAAAGCTCCCTCTGCTGTTTGGTGTCCAAACACAATACTTCCTGGCACCTCTTCCCAAAGAGGATCGGCCTCTGCTGCCCTAGGACTCACCAAGGATTGTCATATTGGCCTTTATGTCTATTTCATTATCCTGTCGGGATTCTCAGGGATAAAGGCAGGTTGGCGAACTACTACTACTACTACTACTACTACTACTACTACTACTACTACTACTACTACTACTACTACTAACACTACTACTACTACAGCTTAACATGTAATGCGAACCACAATGTGTAGCGTGTATCTACTCTAGATAGTTGTTATTTTCATGATTTGTGGCGTCATGGTGTGAGGTAAATAAGTGTGACTAAGCAATGCAATTGGGTGACGTCACGTTTCCTAAAGGCATTTTCGCAGCATCGGGGCCTGTCCGACAGCGGCGTGAGCCAATCATGATAAAATGCTTCCTCGTTTTACCAAATTTCACATTCACACGCACATGAGAATAGCAAAATACTTTCACTGACAAAGTGAATTTTATAATCATTTGGAAATAATTTGATCGTACTATTTTTAGCCTTAAATTTCGAGGAAGGAGGTGAAAATTGTCATTTCATTGGCGATCAAAATGGCAGGGATCTGCTCCGCAGGATGACAGAAGCCTCAAATTTTAAGATATGAAAAAGAACAATTCTAGGATTTCATATCAGAAAATGAGACCCTCTTTCGATCGCCGTATGTTATTCACTAGTCTCCTCTTTTGGTTACTCGGCTGTGGCACCTTCCACAATTGTGTCCCCACCCTGACTCTACCACCTTTTCCTCGAACACTTTCACCAATCACAGACAAAATCCATGCAGCTACAGGGGAGCCTTTCAGTGACCCTCTTTTGCGTCATCGATAGCTCCCTAGTGGTGTGTGCGACCGCATTTTGCAGTGCTTTTGTTCTTTGCACGAACTCATCAATGAACGTCGAAATACGTCCTCCCGCCACTAGTTATATTTTGTTATTTAATTGAAAGCGAAAACCAATTTCTTCACAGAACCTACAAAATTTCTGTAGGAGGCCTCATTTCAAAGTTCATTTACAAGTTCGTGCAAAGAACAAAAACACTACAAAATGAACTTTGTTAAATTTAAATTAACCCCCAGACATATTGGAATTTGATTAATCGAAATTGACTCAATTATACATCTTTTGTAATAATTATCAGACTTATAAACTAGTTTGGCAATATTAAAATCAATTTGGTGATTACAATTGCATATGTGGTTGTGCATATACATATACGTTATTAAACTTCCCAATTTCCCCTACATAAGATTTATTGTAATTAATACATTGATAAAGATACACTCCAGATTATTGATTACATGTTCTGTTCTTTGAAAAACACTTTTTTTATAGTCCAGTTATATTTAAAGCCTCTCTTAATATTGATATTTGTAGCGAAGTCCTCTAGTTTGTGATCTTTCCCTCATCTCCTCCTATATACAAGGGGCGGTCAATAAGTTTTGCAATTCGGATATAAGGAAACGAGATATGAGGAAAAGTGTTTTATTATTTTTCAATATAACTACCCTCAACTTCATTGCACTTGCGTCAGTTGTCCCTGAGGCTTCGAATTCCCGACAACCAGAAATCTCCCGACTGCTGTTCAATCCACTCCTGGACGGCGAGCTGGACATCTTCATCGTCCCCAAACCGGCGTCCACGCAGTGCAGCCTTGAGCTGGCGGAATAAAAGTAGTCGCTAGGGGCCAGATAAGGACTGTAGGGGGAATGGTTGAGCTCCTCGAATCCACACTCACGCAGGGCAGCTTGTGCAACTCTGGCCTTGTGGACTTTGACGACGTTGAAGTCGATCATGGGCGTGAGGTTTCTAGGGACCCAACGGGCAGAGACCTTGGTATGGCCAAATTGTCGTGGATGATGTCGATAACACTTCCATGTGATATTCTAAGTTCTCGCTCGATTTCTTCAACCTTCACCCGTCGATTTTCGAGGATCCTCCTCTCCACACGGGCCACATTGTCCTCTTTGGTCACGTCTGACGGGTGTCCTGGACGGGGGTCATCTTCAAGGGACTCATGACCATGGCGGACGGAACTCCCTATTCCAGCGAGCAATGGTTGCATAAGAAGGGACGGACACAGTGTAGACTGCAACCATGCGTTCATGGATCTCTTTTGCATTCTTGCCTTCCTTGGTCAAAAATTTGATCACTGCGTGGTGCTCAACCTTCTCCATTGTGGAAAAATTTGTGACTGATGATCTGCGATCAGCTACTGATTCTTAAATAGACGAGGCAGGAGCGTGCGGCTTCAGGTCCTAACTTTTCCTAACTTGTCCTAACACCCCCACAAACAGCTATCCCCCTTCCTCTGTTTTGCCCTACCGATTCGCAAAACTTATTGCCCGCTCTCGTATAATCATTTAGTTGTCGTCTTTTATTGTAATAAACTGATTTTACTAAAGTCTATTTTTCTATATCTTGAAGTTTAAATAGTTATTTATTAATTTAATAAATAAATAATCTCTATCGGTTTCTATCACTAGTCTCCATCTTTCTAAAAACTTTTCAATACCGGTAAATGTTTGTAAAAATCTTTTGAATTTGATTTTGAAAATTTCATCGTTTGTTTTGACTTCCTCTGTTATTGACCCCTTCATTCATTCCAGGTGATAGAAGATGACTCCGTAGTTCCCACTCGAAATTATTAACCATTTGTATGGTATCTCTTTCGATATGTGGTCACGAGTTGTCTTAATGAAATAACACCTTTCTTATATTGATTATTGCTGGCCTTTTTTTCTTCAAGCGCTGCTGCCTGTAATCGGTCTAACTGTGCACACAGTAAACCTCTTTAGAGATATACTGATTTAGGTTAATCTTTCCTGGATGAGGCCTCTATTTCGGCCGGGGTATTGTTTTTTCCCCAGGACTAATCCATTGCCTAGAACGTTTAATATATTGTATGTCGTGGTTTATTGCCGAGTATGTATGTACGTTTGATACGCACATGAGTAAATCAATTCCACTTTTCTCTAAGAGTGCTCTAATTCAATTCTTTAACCAGGGAGGCTTCGTATTATGATGATATGGTTATTGCCAGTCTGCGTTCGAGGATCTAATCAAACAACTCCAACAAAATATACTTTTAATAACATACAAAAATGAAATATTAAATCTTTAAATACACTTTCGCACGGAATAGGAAATAACAAAATGAATAAATTTTGGATTCGTTTTACTTTTAACTTAGTGTGTGTCGACAGTTGGGTGACCTTGAAAGTGAGCCTCCTCGCTGAGGTGATTTGAGGTGAGTTAGACTAGAGACTTCCTCACTGAGGTGATTTGGGGCGAGCTGGGCTGGAGACTGCCTAGCTGAGGTTAGGCGAGCGTAGGGAGGTGATTCGGGGAAACAGCTGATGCTTCTCCCGGGGTTAGTTGAGGCGAGTGACGATGCTTCTCTCTCGACTTGAAGATGTAAGTGAGGGGATCTTGGATGAATGGAAATTATCCCGATCCTGTGTTACCAATTCTGGCTTCTCGATGATGAGACTTAACCAAGATGTGAATCTTTTCTCGAATGGGAATTCACGTTTGTATTCCTCAATGGTAAGGGGTATCTGTTTTTTTTTTTGTTTTTTTTAAACTCAGATACGGGATTTTCTCTGGGCGAGAATGGTATGAGAGTTGGTCTCTATACCAATGGTCTGCTCTTCTAAGCGACCAAATATTTCAAATTGACTAAAAAGAATTTCAATCATTTTCTGCTCTTTTAAGTATAAAAAGATGTTCTGGTAGCATACGTGTTGAGTAAAAAGGTTAAGTATCGATTCCACATTATATTTTTTATCATTTATATTTTTGCCAGATAATTATTAGTACATAGTACATACTTACACTACCAATGATTAATGTAATTTACTCTAAAATTACTCCTAGATTTATTCGTACACATTTATATACATGTATACCAAATATGCATGTAAGTTATTCGGATTTTACTAAAGTGTTAAAAAATAGAGCCCACAACAAAAGACCTGCAGAACTACAGAAGAGCGAAGCCTCTCTTCTCCACTCCAAGGGTAGCCAGTGGAAGAGAGAAAAACAAGATTAAATTAAAAGAGAAGAGGAGTGGTGTGCTTTTATATAGAAGCCTTTTAGTGTTAATAATCTAAACGTTGAATGTAATGTAACAAATATCAATTGTAAGTTCCTATTCTACATTTTTTTATTTTATATTATCCATAGGTATACACTTATCTACAATAAAAGTAAGCAGAAAGTGAAAGTTGATCACTTTTATTTTTCAATGACAAAGCTTCAATTTCCGTGTACTTTTATTGTTCAGTGACCAAGTTTCACTTTTGCGTATTTTTATTGTACATACATCAAAAACTTAGGCAATTTACTATAATATGCACTTATCTATCTATAATCTAGATTCGTGATCAATAATCATGTGTTATTTTCATGTTACTAAAGTGTTACCAAAAACCGCATTCACAACATAAGAAATGTTAGGAAAGATCAAGCAAGCCAACTTTCTGCTAATTGTGAAAAAGGATTGTATTGACCGGAATGCGTGAGAGGAATAAAAAACAAAAACATTGATAGACAGGCGTTCTCGTAGGCACTTTTTTTGCATTGGTACCTTTGGCATTGTGAGTCGAGCGTTCTTTACAGGCTGTTAATTACGAATATTCACTTCTAGGCTTCTCTCGATTTAAATAATATTTGTCTTCAAAAAATGCTCAATCGTATTACTCGTACGTTCGCAGGGAAAGGAGATTGGTCCTAGAGGGGTGGAAGGAGTTAGGTATTTTTAGTAATAATGATGCACACCTACCATGTGCTGTGGAGAAAAGGTTATAGTTCAATACTGAAGGTTGAAAATGATCAGATAATCGATTTTTAAAGTGTCATAATTTACAGAAATATTTTGAAGGAGAGCATTCCAAGGTAGCCCTTATTTTATAAGTGAAGAAATCTGCAAGATTAATCTGAAAACCACTGCGATTTACTTTGAATCCATTTTGTCTGATTAAATTCTCCACTGAACGCCGAAAATTAACTCTGGACTTAGTTTAATAAAACCACAAAAAGCTTTATATTCTTCACAGCAAATCATGCTACAACTTCAGGGAACACGCATAAAAATTTAACGTACTCCAAACGACTGCCCCATGGTAACTCAAAAGGATTGGAAAGGTTCCAGTGATTGGAAGATGGATCGCGCAGGAACTATAGGTGGTAGAATCTGTAAAAGCTTATTGCTTGTTGGGATTTTTTTATTTAAATCAAAATTTAAGGTAAAATTTGGGACAGGCTTGTTATTTGTGATGAGAAGAGGATCTTTTATCATAAAGTTAAAGATTGTAGTTCTTGGATCAGTCGAGGAAGCAGAATTTCTCAACAACCCAGAGGAGGATTTCATCCAAAAAGATCATGTTGAGTGTATGGTGGAATATTAAAAGAATTGTCCATTACAAACTGTTATAGAAAACAATCAAACAATTAATGCTAATCTCTATTGGTATCAAATTCGTCGTTCGAAAGCCGCTTTGGACCTAAAGCGACCCTCCTTAATCAACAGAATGGGTTTGTCATCCTCTATCACAATAATGCCCGCCCTCACACAGCTCGAAATTGTAAATATCTTGGAGGAGCTCGGTTGGAAAATATTGCATCCTTCTCCATATTCTCCTGACTTTGCTCCTTCTGATCACCACTTGTGTCAGAGAGAGAGAGAGAGAGAGTCACGCTGATGCAGAGGCCTACGGAATATCTCACAGACGAGAAGACCTCGGTGTCTTTGGTTAAACTTCCGGGGCGATAAGACGAGCTGAGACGAGCTAAACTGGAGCCCGGGAAAATATCAGCGAGAGGTGCGAAGTTTACGTCCACCGCGCCCCTTCAGATGGAGTCGGACCCGCTTCCGGCGACCCCGTATATATTCCCAGTACGGGCATGAGAAAAACAGTACTCTCCATTATTCGCCAGAATCAGCCAAGGACACGACGCGCAAATTCTCAAGCAACTCCCTCACCCCAAGAGCTCGCAGGCAAGAAACATTTGTTCAGAATTAACGACCGTGAAGCAACGTGAAGACTCATCCTTCTGCAATAACCAGCTCAGCTCCTTCCGGCGAATATATTCCCTCAATCCAAACCCTCGAGGCTCACCGCGGAAATTGTAAGACAATTACGTTTTCTCTCTATCAACTTCGAAGAGGCACGACACTATTCGACCTCAAAGATTCACGTATGATCTCCTCCCGTTTTCTTCCGGTTAGTCGTTTGTGCATGCTCGCGGCGCGTGCCGAAGCATCCATTTAAATCAATTTTGCTTTCCAATTAGTCTGGTGTATTTTCCATAGTGTTTCCTTTTTTGTTAAATTTTATTGTTTGTATAATAGTAAAGATTATTTTTGTTTCCCCTATTTAATCCCAGAACTACATAGCCATTTGACTGAAATCGACCAAAGGTAGAATAAGCACTCGTATATAATTTTATTGTGACCCACGCTGAAAAGGGGCATTTCCCCGGACCTACCTGGCGACTCATTTACCCACATCCAGGGAGGCAAGCGAAGGTCAGGGAGCTTATACCTAACCTACGACAACTTCTTTAGGAGATTACAGAACCATTTAGATGGTATTTGATTGACACCAAGAGAAGTGGTTGAAGACGAGTTGGATCCATATTTTGAATCAAAACCTAAAGAATTTTACAAGCGTGGCATTTATGTTTGTTAACAGATGGAATGAGGTTCTAGAAAGCAATTCAAGTTATGTCTATGATTAAATATTTCCATAGTCATAAGTTTTTTCACTCTTAATATATACCCTAAAATCAGACTTTATTTTCGTTCCAACCTGATATTTCGATGTTTTGTGGGTCGGAGTTTCATTAAAATTCAGGCCGAGAAAAGAGAAGAGGTGATTGTGGGGGGAGGGGGGGGGGGGCAGATACCTCAGCACGAGTGAAAATAAAACTATGTAACAAAATTTCACTTTTTTTTCTTGTTCTTGGGTTGAAAGTTTTATTTCTCAGATGTTTGTAAATAAAGTAAATGAAAAAGTGTACATATTTTGATCCTCAAACCTTTCTTTTGTAGGTAAGGCACTGAATTTCTAAACTTGCCCATTGGAAAATAATGCTAGGGTATATTATCAAATTGGGAAAAAATTGAGATTATATAAAAGGCTGTATGGTTTAATTTTTTAAAACATGGCGGAAAATTGTAAATCATATTAAAAAAAAACATTGGAATGTTGTAGAGTATTATTTGTTTTAAGGAAACTTTCCAAAGTATTCTAGATTTAAGGCGAAATTTTAAAAAATTAAGTATAATTTTATGAAGTTTTAAGATTGTTCCACAACTTGCCAGAACACAGCCCTGGAAACTTTTAGAACCTTCTGGAATATTTTAAAATATTACTGCAGAAATATTTATACAGGGATTCATAGATCTGCTATCCTTTCAGCTCTTGCTACCATAGTGAACACATCAGAAGAGAAGTAGCATCAAGAGCCAGCAATCATTCTCCAGATGCATTCTGTTATATCTGCGGAGAGCTCCTAAGGCTCTCCGGTGAGACAGCATCTATGAGAATGTGTGAAGTTTACAAAGCATACTTTGGCATGGCAGTTGACGGCAAAAACAAACTCAGGGCATCTCATATTGTTTATGAACAGTGCAATAAAATATTGGAAAGTAAAAAAAATGTTTATTGTAAAGATTAAAATATTAAATGTCACAAGTATTTACGCTATCATGTTTATTTCTAAGCCAAAAGAATAATAAAGTGTATATATTTTTTACTTTTATATGATGGTAGAGAGGGGAAGGAAGAGCCATGAAGATTGCCATTCCCAGGATTTGGTGTGAACTATTTCCATGCGGCGAAGTGACAACATGCACCTGCTATTTCCTATCCTCAATCTTCCATTCTGTGTTGCACCAATACTACGCAGTGCTAATCTTTCTGTACCTACCCCTCCATAAAGAAATAAGACACTCAAATGAAAGCAACAATTCAGAATGTGAAAAGTTCAGTGAAGATGTAGACTACAGTGTCAGAGATATATATGGCCGTTGAAAGGAATTCATACTATCCAAACCAAAGAGACCTCAATGACTTTGTAAAATATTTTGGCTTGTCAAATAAAATGCTCAACTTTTGATCTTCAGGCTCAAAGAGTGGGATTTGCTGGATGAAAATATACAAGTGACAAACCAAACGAAACGTCATATGCATTTATCAGATTCTTTACTTACTAAGTTGGACTATGCTATTGCAATGATGTATCTGTTCCGTTTGATGCAATTGAAATTACTTGTAATCTAGATGAGTGGAGGCTCTTCATTGACAGCTCATCAAGAATCATTAAAGCTGTACTTCTCCATAATTGGAAAAAGCATCTATCCCTTTCCTTGGCTCATTCAGTATAGCTCAAGGGCTACAACAGTGTCAAAGTTTTGCTACAACACATTTCCTATGAGTCTCTAGGGAGGATTTACTAAGTTTCCATGCTTTCTCTGTCTTTGGGAGAGTACGGATAACAACACATTACCACAAGAAGCAGAGTCCACAAAAGACCGAGTTCTCTGTTAGAGGATATAATGTCAAGCGTGAACAATTGATAGACACTAAAAGAGATGTTGTTCCCTCAATTTTACTTACTCGTAAAACTAGGTCTCATTAAGCAGTTTGTTAGAGATCTCAACAAAGAGTCTGCAGCCTTCAAGTACCTTCAAAGTTTCTTTCCCAAACTCTCTGAGGCAAAGGTGAATGCTAATACCTTTGTTAGACCACAAATCAGGAATATCATAATCATAGTGTGTTCAGAATACCTTGAAAAACTTACTAAACAGGAAAAGGAAGCATGGAAGAGTTTTATTTCAGTGTGTCAGCATTTTGGAGGCAACCACAAAGCTGGCAATTATGTGGAACTGGTGAGAACTTAGTGAAAAGATATGGCTAAATGGCCTGCAGGATGTCCTTGAAGGCGCACATCCTTGATGGAAAATCTTGACAAGTTCAAGATGAATATGTGAACATACTTAGGCGAGGAATGGAGCGCTTCCATCAAGATATACCTAACATTGAACATAGATACCAAAGAGTATACAATGAAAACATGATGGGAGACTACATTTGGGGGCTTGTACGGGAAAGGGAATTTTTGCATTACAAATGGCAATCGTAGAGAACGGTTGAATTCTAATTTATTTATTTTTTTTTACTTATTTTATATATTTCGTGTGGAAGTTTCAGTAAAATTGTAGAAATTTAGCCGTTTTTGTTTTGAGCCCTACCATCAATAAAAAAAAATTGCCTATTTTTACCTAATATTTCATCTATACAAGCCACAAAAGCAAAGTATAAAACAAATAATAGCTATTTTTTATTGTTTTGCATTAAAAGGACTTGTAAAATAACAAGTACTGGCCAGAAACAAAAAATATGTTACATAGTGTAATCGTTAGTTGTTGCACCCATCTAAAACTAATAAACTAACTTGTGAGTCATTCTTTTTTAATAGTCGATGTTTGTGATTTTTCTCTTTGATCGTCGTATACACAATCACGACCATTATCCAGCCATGTTGTCTTAAATATGCGATTTAGCGACACCCGAGAAGGGCACAAATTGTTTAGCAATTTTTGTCAATTTACGTTTAACTTCTGAGTACATTTTTCACTGAGTGATTCCAACCATTGCCACAGCAGTCTCAAACTATGTAGATTGAAACTATCTGTGCTATATTTATTCTAGACTTTAGCCTTATTTTCGCCATATATTTACAATCTTCTAACATATTTCTTAGCTTGAGGCTAAATTTTGCAGGCTAGTCGCTGACCAATTTTCGTCCATTCACCCCTAGTCAGAGTAAGGAGGGGGGGGCTGGTTCTTTTCACCCTTTTGGTTCCGGTTAGGGTGCTGGATTTTAACATGCCTGTATTGTTTTCACCCTTTTCTCTTTCTACTGCCCCCCCCCCCCCGCCGACGCCTCCGATATTTCATTTCAACATCTAGTATCCTTTTACACACCAGTAAGAAGATGCCATGTCGGGTATTGTCAACCTGCTTTGGATGACACCTGAAGCATTGTGTGCCCTCCTGCCCCACACCATAAGTTTTTCCTCCCGGTTACAATGTCTGAGGGAGAAGCTACGACTATACAGGGTGCTCCAGGTATTTGAGAAAAGTTATAATATGAGAACAAAACAAATATTCGTATATTGAATAAAAAAAAACTAGATGTTAATAGAAATATATACATACATGTTTTATATACGTATACATACATGTTTTTATAGTAAAAGGTTCAGCCTTTATGATGGCATTGAAAGCGACTGCATGGTTGGATCAGGTTGTTTTCATTCATCGCGGTCATAAATTCTACGATGACAGCCTTCAGCGACGCCTTGGTGTTATGCGGCTGTTAGATTGTCTTTCTCAACGACTCCCCAGACTTAGTAGTCCGGGAGTTCAAATCAAGAGAGCTAGGAGGCTAAATGTTAGAGTCATATGATTGTAAACATTTTATGCCAGCTATGGGTAGGTCGTTTCGAATGTGTTAGAGGAAATAAATTCCTATTTGAACCCTTGAGGCTTTCACAGGGCCACCCTCGGATATGTTCAAGGTGAAAATTTTGATGCTGGTTTCTGAGCTGGATGTGTCGTCCGTAGTCGGGAGAAAGAAACATCTTCAGTGGTCACTCAAGACCGGTAATCATGATGTCCTGGACCTCCTTGAAGAACTCGGCAGTCCCGACAAAGTCTGACCAGTGATGATGTTTCTTTCTGGCTACGCACAACACATCCACCTCAGAAACCAGTTGCTTTTTTTCTCACCTTGAACACGAACTCGGCCTTGTTCTAGAAAGTGGCAATCTCCAAATCTCAGTGGTTGAAGGTTAAGGCAACGACGAGGCTGTACCATTTATTGTCTCTATTAGATTAGAAGCTGCCATGTTTGGGCTGAAATAGAGAGATAATGAATTTTGGAGATCTATGACTTGCAAAAGATTGTTCTCTAAAAAATTAAGTTTGGGTCATGTATGATCCTATAAATGTGTTTTCATATACCTGATGCTCTCTGTATATCTTCCAAACATATTTACTTTCTCTAGCTTCGCCATTTTCTTTACAAATCTCTACTTTCAAACTTTCAGCGTGATACTGTATCGTTCGTATTGTGCTTGAAATATTCGTTCTAGTCTCGCACGAATCAAATTTTTTGTCAGGAAGAAAAATTAAATTTGTTCAACTTCTGGAATAGCTTTAACAAAAGTCGTGAACTATTGAACTCATTAAAATCGCACATACCAGTTATGTTTTTTATAGCGATTGATGAGACGACAAAAAAAGGGTGACTTATAGGCTTGGTTTGAACGTACCTTCCAAGCTACAGGATAATCCTAGTCTGTAAGGCTCCTGCTCCAATTGATGGTCTTTACAAATAGCGAAAGAAAACTCCGTTGTCGAGACGAAAAAAATCGTCGACTTATAGGCTTGGTTTTAATATAACTTCCAAATTATGACCTAGTCGATAAGGTGCCTGCCCTGTTTGATCTCAGCCACGTCCGAGTGAGTGGTTCGATTATCGTCACCGTTCCCAAATTCTTTTCCTTCCACCGTCCTCTCTTCCCAATGAGAATGTAAGCATAACGGAAGAACTTTTTATTTCTTATACTAAAAGATATATTGAATGTTTTAACAGGGACTTTATCGTAGAGAATAATTTATGTGGTTATAAACTGTTGGGGTGTCTGTGTATAGGGAGGCTGCCGAGACAACCAGAAGATGTCATCAGCATTCTCTTTTCTCTTTCGAGGACTTAAGCAGTGGGCATAATTTCCTAAACATAATTTTTTTATAATAAAAAGCAATGAAGGAAAAATGTCCGGTAAAATTTATAAATAATGACTCTCTTTATTTAGGAGTGGATGATTTGATTCATAGTCAAAACGTTTTGGATTTGATTTTGACGAGAGATGAAAATTTAATAGATGTACATGTCGTCGATTAATTGGAAAACAATTCGATTATATAAGATCACCCTATCAGTAATGTGACATTTTTTCATCTCTATGATTATTTTATGGATAGAAATCAAGCAACTCTTTGAAGTTATTTATATTTAAATAACTATTTATTCATTAAATAAGTAAATAATTTCCATCAGTTTCTACTAATAATCTCAATCCTTCTACGAGCTTTCCAATGCATACCATGTTTGTACAAATCATTTAACTTTGGCTTTGCAAAGTTTTTTAATGTTGATTCAACATTTTCGGTAGTGGAGATCTTCATTCTTTTCAAGAGATTCGCTAAACTCATAAAAAGATAGCAATCTAATTGGGTTAAATCGGGTGAGTATGGGGGATGACTCATAAGTTCCCAATCAAAAATTCTTTTTTGTATAGTCTTTTGGGTTATGAGGTTGTACTTTTCTTCTATTGATTAACGCTGGCTTTCTTTTCCAGTTCTGTATATAAACGGTCTAACTGAGCAAGCTAAACTTCTTTGGTAATGGTTTAATTTGGGGTAAGAAGTTCAAAATGCATTATGCCATTCATATGCCACCAAATGCACTAAAGAATCTTCCTTGGATAAGACCCCTGTTTTGGCGAGGATATTGGTTTTCCTCTGGACTAATCTATTGTCTAGAACGCTTAATATCATTGTGCATAATTCACTTTTCTCTCTTCTGGCAATCATTCTAAAAATGTTCACATTTTAGTTTGCCTCTGTCAGGTCCTAACGAATCCATCGCCCCAATCGTTCCAATTTGCTTATCTCCTTAATAACGATGCGCATTGGAATAGGTTGAATGTAGTTTTTCAGCCAATTATTTAATAGCTACAATTACATTTTCTTCCACTGTTATTTTAAAAATATCTTGATCAAATTCTCTCGATCGTCCTGAACCGCGTTCATCTCTGAGTCTAACGTTTCCCCAATGAAAATTCTGAAACTATCTTTTTTCACGGGCTCACACTAATTGTTCCTTCACCGTATAGTTGACACAAACTTTATGCTGGTAACTTAGCATCATAAACTCCCAAAGCACAACATTGCGACTATGCTCGGGTCGGAGTACGAATTGTCATAAATAGAGACTCAAAGCGCGCTGTGTCACATTGATGTATTGTAACCTCAGCACAACCTGTTTCGCAGTATCCGTGGCACCACGGCTGCTTCGAACAGGGAGGATGTCGATATTGACAT
Source organism: Ceratothoa steindachneri (assembly GCA_963969495.1). Classification (NCBI taxonomy): domain Eukaryota; kingdom Metazoa; phylum Arthropoda; class Malacostraca; order Isopoda; family Cymothoidae; genus Ceratothoa; species Ceratothoa steindachneri. The sequence continues at coordinate 103,557,180 of OZ018321.1, read as the reverse complement.
TTGCTGGCTTTCTTGACATGTGGAGATTGCGGGTAATGAGCGCGCTGATGAAGCCGCCAAACAATCTAAAAGGACGGAGCGACCCGATCAGCGTTTTGTTATTTCCCATATTGACTACATGGCATGAATCAAGTCAGTCCTTCGGGCTGCATGGCAATGATTTGAAACATAACTCCCAATTTATTGACTTTTTCCCCGCTTCCGAATCGGGCATACTCAAGGCATGAAGCGACATTTAGGCGAACGCTCACCTCAACCTTATGGGACTACTGTTTTGCCCCCTGGACTGACGGGCTCATTCTTGTCTAATGTCCCAATTTTGGGAGCTTCATGCGCGCTATCTGTCCCGGTTCCGGGACGAACGGGGTCGCTATCAAATGTCCCTTTTCCTCAGGACGGAGTCATGCACATACGAGTTTTGGGAGGAGGCTGACCTCGTCCATAGTACTTAGTTTTTGATTTGTTGGATGCATTTTCTGGCGCCTGAGGGCGGGCAGGTCTACAATGCACCTCTAGATCGATCTTTTCTAGTTTTCATCTTTTTAGTGGTTTGTTATTTTTGTTCTTTTTTGTTATTTTTATGATTTTTAAAAAGTTTAAAGATAGGCTTGTTTATGATTTCCGGGGGCTGTGCCCTTAACACCTTTTTCCAACATAAATATTTTTCACACCATCTGATTGCGTACCGCCCATAGCATACAATCCTACAATCCGCGCTACATTGGACATTGGACATCAAAAGTGAGGAATATAGTAGAAGAGGGTTTTAGTAGGAGAAATAGTGGGAAAATAGGGTAAAATTTTTGGAAAGTGAAAATGAAAGGTAGTATGAAAGACAGATCCCTGGTGAAAGGGTATCACTGGCTTTCTTTGCGGTTTTTTTTTGGTTGTTTTTTTTTATAATATATAAATATATCATCTGGTAATGCACTGGGAATTCAAGCCTTTGTAGTTGTAGATGTTATCTCTACGTGGCTTGTAGAAGGTTTTCATCTTCATTTTACTTCCCTATTTATATTTTGACACGTGTTATCCAGATCCATCGTACTTATTACATCCTTTAAGCCTTGCCTTCTCTGATAGCTTGCCAATAACCTTCTCCTACAACACTCAACACACCTATTCCCCTGTAGTTATTGCATTCGCCTGCATGTGAGGCGGTGGATAGCAAAGGCAACTAAACCCGGTTAGTGGGCGTTGTCCTGAGAAGCCGCGATCTGTTCTCTAGTTCATTCAACAGAGTTCATTTCGAGTCTCCCTGTCAAGCATCTTCACATGCTACCATTCATACTTCAACCAATTTAACTTTACGGCCTGGGCCTCCTGCTTGCCTAGTGGCTAAAGATGTCGGTCTTCCAGCGTCGAACCACGGGTTCGATTCCGGCGAGCGGGCACGCAACACTTTCAGAGGCGTCATGAGCTGGTCGCCCATTGGCGAATACACTGACCCTACCTCTCTGGCGTAAGGAGCTCCACACGCAACATTATGCCCATAGACAATCACAACAGCGCTATCATTCTGCATTCAGTCATCACAATACAGCATAGCCACTCTCTCCTCTGTTCCGGAAGACAGTCGATGGGGTGCTAATATCCCCCTATAGGGGTAAGCCATACTCACATACCCCGGAAGCAGAACCAGGGATGAAGGGTGTCTATGATCGATGGTTGGTGGCAAAATACAATAATACCTGATAACTCACCCTAGCCAGCTGGTGCTTTCAGGCTTGCTTGCCAGCAATTGTCATTCTGATCTTTATGTGGTTTAGTTTTGAAGGTTAGGGTGGTATAGTTAAAAGGTTACGGGTTAATTAAATGGTGGTTCCGTTTTGAAGGTTAGGGGTTAAGTAAAATGAGGTTTAGAATTGAAGGTTAATGGGTTAAGTAAAAATAAATTTAGATTTGAAAGTTAGGGGGTTAATTAAAGGAAGGTTTAGTTTGGAAGGTTGGGAGTTAAGTAAATGGGGGTTTAGTTTTTAAGGTTAGGGGGTTATTAAAGGCTGGTTTAGTTTTGAGGGTTAAGAAGATAATTAAATTATGGCTTAGTTTTGAAGGTTAAGGGGTTAATTAAAGGGTGGTTTAATTTTGAATGTTAGGGGTTAATTAAAGGGTGGTTTAGTTTTGACGGTGGGAGGATAATTAAAGGGTGGTTTAGTTTAGATAGTTAGGGCGTTAAGTAAATGGGGGTTTAGTTTTTTAGGGTAGGGGTTAATTAAATGGTGTATTAGTTTGAAGGTTAGAGGGTTAATTAAAAGATGGTTTGGTTTTGAGGTTGGAGGTTAATTAAAAGGTGGTTTATTTTTGACGGTTAGAGAGTTAATTAAAGGGTGGTTTGGTTTTAAGGTTAGAGGTTAATTAAAAGGTGGTTTAGTTTTGACGGTTAGGGGGTTAATTAAAGGGTGGTTTGGTTTTGAACGATAGGGGGTTAATAAAGGTGGTTTAGTTTTGAAGGTTAGGAATTAATTAAAGGGTGGTTTACTTTTATTTACGGGTTAATTAGAGGGAGGTTTAGTTTTGAAGGTTAGGGGTTAATTAAAGGGTAATTTAGTTTTGAAGGTTCACGGGTTAAGTAAATAAGGGTTTAGTTTTAAAGATTAAAGATTAATTAAGGTGTGGCTTAGTTTTGAAGGTTAGGTGATTAATAAAAGGGTTGTTTAGTTTGAATGCTAGAGGGTTAATTAAAGGGTGGTTTAGTTTTGTAGTTAGGAGGTTGATTAAAAAGTTGTTTAGTTTTCAAGGTTAGTGGGTTGATTAAGGGGTAGTTTAATTTTGAAGGTTAAGGGGTTAATTAAATTATGGTTTAGTTTTGAATGTTATGGTTTCAATTAAAGGTTGGTTTAGTTTTGAAAGTTAGGGGGTCAATTATAGGGTAGTTAGTTTTGAAGGTTAGAGGATCAATTATAGGGTGGTTAGTTTTGAAGGTTAGGAGTTAATTAAAATTTGGTTTAGTTTTGAAGTTTAGAGGTTAATTAAAGGGTGGTTTAGTTTTGAAGGTTAGGCATTTAATTAAATAGGTGTTTAGTTTTCAATTTTTGTGTGTTAATTAACGGGTCGTTTAGTTTTGAAGTTTCGCGTTTAATTAAAGGGTGGTTTAGTTTCGAAGGTTAGAGACTAAAAAAAGGGTGATTTCCTTTAATGTTAAGGGTTTAATAAAGGAGTGTCTTAGTTTTGAAGGTATAATTAAAGGGTGGTTAATTCTGAAGGTTTAGGGTTTCATTAAAGTTTAGGTTAATTTTGAAGGTTATTGGGTTAATTAAAGGGTGGTTTAGTTTGAAGGTTGTGCGGTTAATTATAGGGTGGGTTTTTTTAAGGTTAGGGGGTTAATTAAAAGGTAGTTTAATTTTGAATGTTAGCGGTTAATAGAAGGGTGGTTTAGTTTTGAAGGTTAGAGGATTAATTAAATGTTGTTTTATATTTTGAGGTTAGCAAGTTAAATATATAGGGGTTTAGGTTTGAAGGTAGGGGTTAATTATAGGGTGGTTTAGTTTTGAAGTTAGGGAGTTAATTAAAGGGAGGTTTAGTTTTGAAGGTCAAGGATTATTTATAGGGTGGTTTAGTTTTGAATGTTAGCAGCTAATTAAAGGTAATATAATTCTAAATTTTAGGGGTTAATTAAAGTGTGGTTTAGTTTTAAGGTTAAGCAGTTATTTAAAAAGTGGTTTAGTTTTGAAGGTTAAGGGGCTATTTAAAGGGTGGTTTAGTTTTGAAGGGTAGGGAGTTAATTAAATGGTGTATTAGTTTGAAGGTTAGAGGGTTAATTAAAGTATGGTTTAGTTTTGAAGGTTAGGGTTAATTAAAGGGTGGTTTGGTTTTGAGGTCAGCGATTAATTAAAAGGTGGTTTAGTTTTGACGGTTAGGGGGGTAATTAAAGGGTGCTTTGGTTTTGAACGTTAGGGGGTTAATAAAGGGTGGTTTAGTTTTGAACGTTAGGGGTTAATTAAAGGATAACTTAGTTTTGAAGGTTTAGGGTTTCATTAAAGGGTGGTTTAGTTTTGAAGGTTAGTGGATTAATTAAAGGGTGGTTTAAGTTTGAAGGTTAGGGGTTATTTAAAGGCGGTTTAGTTTTGAAGGTTAGGGTGTTAATTAAATGGTGGTTTAGTTTTTGAGGTTAGGGTTAATTAAAGGGTGGTTTGGTTTTGAAGGTTAAGGGTTAATTATAAGTTGGTTTAGTTTTGAAGGTTTGAAGGTTAATTAAAGGGCGGTATGGTTTCTAAGTTTAGGAGTTAATAAAAGGGTGGTTTGGTTTTGAAGCTTACGGGGTTAATTAAAGGGTGGTTTAGTTTTCAAGGTTAGGGGGTTAATTAAAGGGTGGTTTAATTTTGAATGTTAGGGGTTAATTAAAGTGTGGTTTAGTTTTAAGGTTAAGCAGTTATTTAAAAAGTGGTTTAGTTTTGAATGTTAAGGGGTTATTTATAGGGTGGTTTAGTTTTGAAGGGTAGGGAGTTAGTTAAATGGTGCATTAGTTTGAAGTTTAGAGTGTTAATTAAAGTATGGTTTAGTTTTGAAGGTTAGGGTTAATTAAAGGGTGGTTTGGTTTTGAAGGTTTGGGGTTAATAAAGGGTGGTTTAGTTTTGAAGGTTAGGGGTTAATTAAAGGGTGGTTTAGTTTTGAAGGTTTAGGTTTTCATTAAAGGGTGGTTTAGTTTGAATTTTAACGGTTAATTAAAGATTAGTTTAATTTTTAATGTTAGGGGTTTATTTAAGTGTGGTTTAGTTTTGAAGGTTAGAGGGTTAATTAAATGGTTGTTTAGTTTTTGAGGTTAGCGAGTTAAATAAATAGGGGATTACTTTTGAAGGTAGGGGGTTAATTAAAGGGTTGTGAGTTTTTATTTATACAAAATAGAAAACAGCGCCGCGCAGTTATAGATTTTGTCCTCAATTCTCCAGCTTTTATATTGTTTGAAATTGAAATTTTAGACCATAGAAGTAGGAACCATTTAAGTAAAATATATTAATAGACAATATCCACCCCTTTAATTAACCCTGTAACCTTAAAAACTAATCACCCTTAAATTAATTCTGTTTCCGCCACCGCATTAGACCACACATTAGAACAGCAATTTTTTTTTGTCTAGTTTTAGGGGCAAGTAAAGAACTTAGAATATCTAACGGAAGAAGGGGATGGTTTGGGGGGGGGGGCAGATAGAACATGTGAATAAAGAGAAAGTATACAAATAGTAAACAACGGAAATTATATACTTCCGCAAACAAGCACGTGCAAAAATAGACAGCTAAAAGTAAAAATTTAACCTTCTTCCACAAAAGCAGAATATCCAGAATAACAAAAATTAAAATAAATAAGACTAACAAATGTGAACGATAGTAAAGGTGAAGAAAATATGTATAGCCTAAATCTGGCCTATTAGCCTCGTCATTGGAAGGCCGGCAGCGTTTGACTAACTTTAGGTATGCGAAGTCAACTATTTCCCTTCCATCCGTCGTCGAAACCTCGAAATCACTCAAATATTCAAACGCGTCGTAGTTGAGGGAGGCAAAAAAAAATAAAAAATGCCACCAATTGAATTTTAGACTTGGAGAAACCTTCATACGTCAGCAAGAGTAGAGTGATTCTGTCGACGTTGTAGTCTACATGATTCATTGAAGGACAGCAAAGAAGCTCTTTTGAAAATAGTGAATATGTGTTTGGAGCTTCACGTCAATATTGTTTTGCTTTAGAATAAAGACGAAAGCGCTCGGAATCGTTTTTCCATTGTCCTTGTGGTTGTTATTTATCATAATTTTGACTCACGTGCAAGTTGTGAGTTTCTTTTCATATATATATATATATATATATATATATATATATATATATATATATATATATATATATATATATATATATATATATATATATGAATTCAATGTCCCGCAGGAAAAAACGAAATGGTGTTTCCGAGTACTTTCGAACTTTATTAAGTTCCTCTTCAAGGATAACTATAAGAAATAATATTATATTAGAGGTATATATACGAAAGAAAAGGATAAAAGGCTGCCTCAAAAACAAGAAATCAACAATGAGGAAGACGGACGAGGGAAGATCAAGATTCACATTAAGAATTACAAGAAGCAGGTAGTAAGGTCAAACTGAGAAGACGAAAGGGTAACAGATTAAAAGAAATAGAGATAGCCTAACGAGCGAGATTATAAGAAACGAGGAGCAAAACAGTGGGGATAATACAATGTACATAACAGAGCAGTGACATAATTAAAATACAAAATGGGTCCACATAACTAAAGATTGTATATAAAACTAAAGAAAAAAGTCGGAACTAATTTCTTTAAGTATTAGTTCTTTAATTATAGCATCTATTTTATATAAGCCAGGGGAAAGGTCAAAATTATCACATTAGCTTATAAAAGCACATTCAATGATATTCCATTTTATAGGGTCATTGGAAAGATAAATAAATTTTGCCGAGTTCCAGTTAATTAGATGGTCCTTTTCTGACATGTGGACAAAGAAAGCACTGTTATTTTCCCCTCTTCGGACATTATATTTATGTTGATTTGTGCGAACAGAAAGTTGTTTACCTGTTTGTCCATAATATTTACTTAGGCAACCAGAACACTCAACTGAATAAACTCCCTTCCCCCCTCCAAACTATTACAATAATTACGTACTAATAAATTCTTAATGGTCGTCTCATATTTAAAAGAAACGGAAATGTTAAAGTTATTCAAAAGACGGGGAAGATCACTAAAACAAAGAGAAAATGGTAGAACTAAAATGTTATTACTATTAAAAGGGAGAGAAGGGACAGTTTGATAAAATGTCTTTTTAGCAGAAGAAAGACAGTTTTGAAGAAACGGGTAAGGGTAACAAAGTTTATGGCCAATTGCAAAGATATTGAAAATTCCAAATCCATATATTCCGGGCTCACAACTCGTAATGCTCGTAGAAACATAGAAGAAAAAACAGAACATTTAACTTTAGGTCTGTGAGAAGAGTAAAAATGAATATTAGAATTTAAATTAGTAGGCCATCGAAAGATAGAGCATTTAAAACCTGTATGAGTTCTATGAATAAGAAGAGCAAGAAAGGGAAGGGTTCTTATTTTTTTTCATCTCGTGGGTAAATTTAATTGAAGGGACGAGACAATTGAGTCTGGTAAGAAAAACATTAACATCTTTGGAATTAGGCCACAAGCAAAGGACTTCATCAATATACCTGTACCAAACGATCGGGGCGCCAAGGATAGTAGGGAGAAAAGTTTTGTTTCAAAAAACTCCATATATAAGTTAGAAAGGACAGGTGAAAGACAATTACCCATGGCTAATCCGAATTTTTGAAGGGAATATTTGCTTTCGAACGAAAACTTACAGTTTTTGGCACAAAGGGAAATGAGTTCAGACTTTTGTCTTTAGTTTTATATACAATCTTTAGTTATGTGGGCCCATTTTTTTTTAATTATGTCACTGCTCTGTTATGTACATTGTATTATCCCCACTGTTTCACTCCTCGTTTCTTATAATCTCCCTCATTAGGCTATCTCTATTTCTTTTAATCTGTTACCCTTTCGTCTTCTCAGTTTGACCTTACTACCTGCTTCTTGTAATTCTTAATGTGAATCTTTATCTTTCCCCTTCCATCTTCCCCATTAGGGATTTCTTGTTTTTGAGGCGGTCTTTTATACTTTTCTTTCGTATATATACCTCTAATATAATATTATTTCTTGTAGTTATCCTTGATAAGGAACTTAATAAAGTTCGAAAGTACTCGGAAACACCACTTCATTTTTTGCTGCGGGACATTGCATTCATTTGCTACCCTCACGTGATACTTTGTGAGTTTTTCATTATATATATATATATATATATATATATATATATATATATATATATATATATATATATATATATATATATATATATATATATATATATATATATATATATATATATATATATATATATATATAAAAGAGAGAGAGAAAGAGAAATTTGACGTAAATTAGCAATGAGACAAGAATTAGGAGTGTTTTTTGAAGTCAAGAGAAAGGGACATTGGAAGAACACAAGGAGAAAAGAGAGCAAAGGAGGGCGCAGTGAAGGCAATCCTTACTGAGAATATAGAAATAACGCCAGGGGGGGAAGAGAGTTTGAATAATCGTGGCCCGGAGACGCTCTTCATCCAAGCCAAGCAAGTAACTGGATGAAGACGATCCCTCAGGGGTGGGCAGTGTGAAGGTGGCTTCTATTCGTTGCTATAGTAACCACATACCATCGCTGTGTACAGCGCCCGTAGAAGAAATTAGACCACTACTACGACGGAACGCTCTCAAGTAGGGAGATGAGAGAGATCATACAGTGAAAGTAAAGGTGAGTAATGGAAAACTCGAGGTTGTACAGAAATGCCTTCACAAACCTCTTCAACCCTTGGTGTTGGGGATGGGAAGGAACTACATGCCCTTCATGGCTATACTGAAAGCCCATTTTAAGGTTCCCACCTCAGTGTTCTATCTCAAGGGCAGGTATTAGTGGTTCGGCAACCTGCATTCATCCAGGCGGATCCCCAACCGGATAATGAAATAAACATAAAGGTCAGTATGACAATCGCTGATAAGCCCGAGGGCACCAGGGGACGGACCTCTTTGGGAAAGAGGTGCCATGAAGTATTATGTTTTGACATCAAACAACGTTCAGGATCCGCTTGTGTAAAGGCAGGTTGGCGAACCACCACTACACTACCACCTCAAGGGTAATGATCGATGTACACGCTTCCTCATCGCCTCTGTAATAAATGAACGCTGTAAGGTGGGAATGAAAGATGTTAGTAAGCAAAGAGGGACTAAACAAAACGTTGCTTTAACAAACGCGCGTGCCTGTGTGAGTGGATGTTAGGGGGTTTCAGCCCCGGTATTCTCACTGAAATCCAGAAATACTTTATAAGGTTTTTACGTGGCTGCGGTCGTCTCGCCTCCAAGACTGTGCAGAGTTGAAAACGCTGCATATTGCGCTTATGCCAATGACTGAGCGCCATTTATTGACCCGTTCCTTGTGTGACTTGAGAATGAGAGCTCGGCGTAGGAAAGGCTCAGAGGGCAGGGCACCTGAGAAACGAGATATTGATCGAGCTGGAAGCTGAGCGAGGAATGAGGGCACATTTCGATAAAGCAAATTGATCAATGGCTCAAATCTTCCCATCACTTGAGTCAATGAAACGGTGATATTAGAAGCAGTCTAAGCCATTACTCTTTACTGACAAGCACACCTGAATGGAGAATGGGGTTCACTACCAGGAACAGGTTGAAGACGGCAACGCACCCTTGCGGTCTTCCCAATTATTCCAATATGTATTCTCCTTTGGTCACCTGATTTAAATAATTTCTACGCATTTTTACTTCACCTAATTTTACCATTATTTTTAGGAACCTTCCACACCCCCAAATTTTTTGGAAAAAAGATCCGCTAGAACGATCTACAACAGAACCTAACGTAGGTTAGGATATAGTCCGCAGGTCAAAGATGGAAGGTATTTAAAGACCGTACAATAGGAAGCATCCTTCTGACGATTAAATGTTCTTCCACCTAAAGATGTTAAATATTAAATTAATCCAACGGATTAAGTAAAAATAACTCATCTCAGTGATGACTAATAAAGATAATTATCTCTAATTTAGGCTAGTAAAGATGAGCTATCTCTAAATTGCGCTAGTAAAATGAAGCCATCTCTAAGTGGCTCTAGTAAGGTATGTTAGAAAGCAAAAAATTATGGGGAGGAAGTTGAAAAGCGAAAAATAGGGGGAGGATGTTGAATAGCGCAAAATTAGTTTAAGGATGTTGAAGAGCGAAATTTAGTGGGAGGGAAATGTTAGAAAGCTGAAATTAGGGAGGATGTTGAATAGCAAAAAATTAGGGAGTGATGTTAGAAAGTGGAAATTAGGGGGAGGATACTAAATGGTGAAAATTAGGGGGGGGGATAGCAAAAATTTAGAAGGGAAGAGTGTTAAAAGCAAAAATTAGGGGGAGGAAGTTGAATAAAGAAAACTTAGCGGAGGAACAGATGTTAGAAAGCAAAAATTATGGGCGAGTATGTTGAATGTCGAAAACTTAGAGGGGAAGGAAGGGGCTTGTTAAAAAATGAAAATTAGGGGGGGAGGAGATGTTGAATAGGAAAAAAACTTAAGGGGGGCAGACGATGTTAGAAAACGAAAAGTTGGGAGAGGATTTTGCAGAGCGAAAACTTAGTGGTGGAGATGATCAAGTGATCTTCGTCTTAAAATAAATGCCGATATGTACTCATTCATATCTTGCTGTAATTTGGGCGGATGAATTGTTAGGGTGCATTGAGGCTCGGCGGAACAAGCGATGGCGCACATCTTGTTACGCAAGAGAAAAATGCGCACATAAATCGCGTTAACGGAGTCGTGTGCGGCAACCATCGGCGACGACATGAGCGGGATTGAAGTGAATGCTGTGTTTGCGCTGCGAAATTGTGCTGCGGGAGAGCAGTGGGGAGGGGGTGGGTCATTCTTGTATAAATCTGTTCATATTTCTACTTTATGCGCGCATTTATTCCTTAATTTATATGTTTTCCTTTCATCCGAGGATGAGAGGAGGAGACCAAAAGGAGAAGAGATGGTAGTGATAGGATCTAGAGACCCTCACAGGGTCGCGAGGGTGAAGGAAGATTCAGGCTGTTAGGGGAAAACCAACGAGGGCATTTCCGACGGAAAAATTGTAAAATCGGTAAAAAAGTGGTGGAATAGAAGATATATTTATATATATATATATATATATATATATATATTTATATATATATATATATATATATATATATATAAGTAAAAGAACTCAATGGCGAGTTATAGTATATGATAGTGAAACTACTGTATAGGAGCCAAAAGTTTAATTTTCGAGACTAGTTTCAGTATGTAGTTTATCATACCCTCTTCAGTCGTATACTGAGAATGCAATTGTTACAAAAGTCTATAAATATCGTACAGATCAGAAAAAAACACAAAGAAACACAAAACGGGGAGAAAAGGGTCATTAATCAGGGGATGTAAGTCTAAAATCATTGACTAAGCTGTTTATGATGAGGTTACAAGAATGGGGGCTGCATTTCAATTGCCCATCTGACAAATTAAAATTGGGAATTTCTCCTATTAACATAGATTCTACTATTTTTCTTTTACGGAAATATTTACAATTATATATTATTTGTGCCTTTGAATAGTCAATTTGGTGGTTGAAATTGCTAATATGATTAAAAATACTGGATGTGGTACTGCCTCGTCTGACATCACCTTTATGTTCATAGATTCGTTTTGTTAAGGTTCTTCCGGTCTCTCCTATGCAAAATTTGGGACAGTTTGTAGAGCCACACAGGATTAAATATACACCTGCTTTATTTGGCTGATCCACGGGCTTGGTCGAAGGGAAATATTTAAGGGTAGAAAAGGGATATTTAAATGTGATTAGGCCTGGAGAAATAACTTTGTTCACTCCTTTAAGGAGGGGAGAAAAGGGGGAGGGATAGACACTTCGTATTACTAAATTTGTTTTTATCCTTGGGACGGTAATGAGTAGATTTTGCTTTAGATAAACTTTCATTGATCCTGTGGAGGGAATAATTGAATTCAATGAAACTGCAGATTATATATGTAATCTCGTCTTCTAGAAAGCAAGGGTCACATATCCTAAGTGCTCTAAAAAACATACCGGATGCAACGGCTCGCTTCATGTTAATATCATGATGAGAAAAGAAATGGATATAAGATTTAGAATGGGTTGGTTTTCGGTACACAGTTAAGCTAATTTTGTCAATGACTCAAACAATTTTTACAACAAAAAAGGATATACAACTATATTTTTCCCACTCGACTTTAAAATTGATAGTGGGATGGAGGTCATTAAAATTTTTAAGGAAATGGTCAAATAAGTTTAAACTATTTATAGGCCAAATCAATATGGCATCATCTACATTTTTGGCTCATATACAGTGGTTTCACTATCATATATATATATATATATATATATATATATATATATATATATATATATATATATATATATATATATATATATATATATATACATATATATAACTACACTCGACTTCAATGCACTTGCGCCACTTGTCCCTGAGGCTTCAAATTCCCGACAACCAGAAATCTCCCGACTGCTGTTCAATCCACTCCTGGACGGCGAGCTGGGCATCTTCATCGTCTTCAAACTGGCGTCCACGCAGTGCATCCTTGAGCTGGCGGAATAAAAAGTAGTCGCTAGGGATCCCAGTGATGGACCCACGTTTCATCACCTGTCACTATGCGTGACTCGAATCCCGCCAGGTCTTGGATGTACAGGAGCAGCAGCTCCTCCGAACTTTGACGACGTTGAAGTCGATCATGGGCGTGAGGCTTCTAGGGACCCAACGGGCAGAGACCTTGGTCATGGCCAAATTGTCGTGGATGATGTTGATAACACTTCCATGTGATATTCCAAGTTCTCGCTCGATTTCTTTGACCTCACCCGTCGATTTTCGAGGATCATCCTCTCCACAAGGGCCACATTGTCCTCGTTGATCACGTCTGACAGGCGTCATGGAAGGGGGTCATCTTCAAGGGACTCACGACCATGGTGGAATTCCCTATTACAGCGAGCAATGGTTGCATAGGAAGGGGCGGTGTCGGTGTACACTGCAACCATGCGTTCATGGATCTCTTTTGCATTCTTGCCTTCCTTGGTCATAAATTTTAGCACTGCGCGGTGCTCAACCTTCTCCATTGTTGAAAAATTTGTGACTGACGATCTGCGATCAGCTACTGCTTCTTAAATAGACGAGGCAGGAGCATGCGGCTGCAGGTCCTGACTTGTCATAACTTGTCCTAACACCCCCCAAAACAGCCACCTCCCTTCCTCTCTTTTGCCCTACCGATTCGCAAAACTTATCGACCGCCCCTCGTATATATATATATATATATATATATATATATATATATATATATATATATATATATATATATATATATATATATATATATATATCCAAAGAAGTACATTAGCGTACGTGTAACTATAGGGATAAAACCACAGTAATAGGACTAATTTTATATGCGAAACTAGGTTTCGAAAGAAACATCTATCATTGTCAATCGCTGGTGAACAAGTGAGATACAGAAGTTGCTGACGTACAAACACACAAATCAGTGACGCTAAGGCGGATTCTGCGATAATGTGTCGGCAATTTTGAGAAACAGAAGTATGAATTTATTACTTATTAAGGTATTAGTATTAAATTGGCCGTCTGAAGTATTAAAGTTGGGAATTTCTTTTATAAGTGCCGATTCATTTAAGTGTCGATGTATATAAATGTGAGACTTATAAACTATTTTAGCATTATCAAAATCAATTTGATGATTTTCATTGGACATATGTGTGTAGAAATAAACTCGAGGAGAGGACACCACGTCGTATATCGAATTTATGTTCATTCATTATCTTGGAAAATCTGCTGCTTTCACCCATATATAATTCATTACATGATTTGCATGTAAAAAAATAGACTGCCTGTTCTTTATCGATCGATCTATTTTTGGATAGGCTATTTCTGATCGTATTCTCGTACTGAAAGGCAACATTGATGTTGTTGGTCCGTGCCAACTTTTTGAAATTGATTAACTGGGAAGAGTATGGGAAGGTAACGTAATATTTGTCACATCTTTGGTTAAAGAATTATCAGATGCCCTAGGTCTTAGTGTTGAGGAGGTGAATGTTAAAGTTACTCATAGATGGACATCCCGTACCTCTGGAGCATTAAATTTAAAAGTTGAATTTAGTCATGAGGATGTTAAAGCTAAATTTTTTAAACATGAGACAAGACTTAAGTTAAATGCTCTCCCTTCAGAGAATATGTTTAAATTTTTTTTTTATATTTCAGGATCGTAGTACTCGTGAGAGGGATGACTTTAGGGTGTTAAAGGCTGAAGCTGAAAAAATAACTCTGAGCGCTTATTCAAGTTGGAAATAAGGCAACAAACAGCTTAATTATCAGAAATAATCCAGTTGTAAATTTAACATACAATCTAAATAAACTTAAGTGTATATATGTATACTAATATTGATGGCATTAGAAATAAGGATATTAATTTTGGTTTATATATTAATCAAGAGAAGCCACATATTGTTTTTGTCACAGAAAGCAAATTATGTTCCTCTGATTTAACATATGATTACTTTAGGTTTGATAATTTTGATATTTACCGCATTAATAGACCTAAATTTGATGGTGAAGGTGGAGTTGCTATTTTAGTTCATAACAGTTTACATTTAGAGATTTTTACTAATGATCTAGCGAAAAGCACCGAAACAGTTGTTTGTAAAATAAAATATGGTTTTCGCTACTTGCTGGCAGCTTGCATCTACCGTCCTCCAAATTCTAATTGTGATTATAATAATGCTATAAATGCTACAATAACTATGTTTTCTGAGATCAATGTTGATCAATTAATAATATGTGGTGATTTTAACTATCTTCATATTGACTGGATTAACCATTTAGTACCTGATGATGGTGTTGAATAGATTTTTTAGGACGGATGTCAGGGTGTTTTTCTCTACCAATATGTTGATTTTACCAGGCAGAGAGGAGCAGATGAACCTTCCTTGCTGGACCTTTTACTATAAAACGAGGTCCAGTCGTTTGTAAGGTTCTTGAAATAATTCTTAGAGATAAAATTATGAAACATTTAGAAAAGAGTAATATTTTAAGCAATTTACAGCATGGCTTTAGGTCCAATAGATCTTGTTTAACCCAATTGCTTGAATATCTTTTGGGAAATTCATGATGCTATAGATAATAGAGATGCAGTTGATGTTATTTACTTGGACTGTAGGAAGGCCTTTGATACAGTTCCACATAAGAGATTATTGACCAAACTAAAAGCATGTGGTATCTCTGGGAAATTGTTTTAAATGGATTGAGGTTTTTCTAACAGATAGGTCCCAACGGGTGTTTGTTAACGGTGTTCTTTCAGATTCCCTCCCTGTATGGAGTGTCCTTGGTCCTCTACTCTTTCTGATGTACATAAATGACTTGCTTGATGGTATATCATCTAATGGTGGCCTATTTGCTGATGATTCAAACTTGTTGTTTAGAAGAATTAAGTATCAGTTTGATCGTGATATGTTACAGGATGACCTCCTCAAACTCCAGGAGTGGAGTCTGAAATGGCTGCTTGAGTTCAATGAAAAGAAATATAAAGTAATGCAAATCGGAAAAGAAAATCCCAAATTTGATTATTATATGCACAATATCCTTCTTGAAGAAACCATTAAATAGAAAGATTTGGGAGTTTTTTGTCACCCGAATGGAAATCTGCTACTCCTGTTGCTAGGGTTGCTGCTATAGCCAACTCAATGGTATGACTCATAAGACACACTTTTAAGTTTATGAATAGAGATAGCTTCAATTCAGTTCAGACGAGGTTTTATAAAAAAAATCAATAGGTACAAATATTCGATATTCTGTCACTTGTGTCGTGCAACAGATATTTAACCCAAAACAGATCAGCTGGTCTCTTATGCAACTGTGCTTACATCACTAATTTCACATTGTTGAGTATGATTTAGATGTTCTATTCTACTATCAGGTCTACTTTCTTAAACAATCAGAAAAATACTAAATATGAGGACATTAATTGTCTCACGCAAGATAACGATATAAAACGCCTCACATATAATGTTATAAGAAATTGTACCAGAAAGCATAAGTTCAAATCCTTTATAAAGGACAAAATATGAAGTTTTAAATGTGCTTCTGAACTTTGCCCTTTCATTTGTATAGCTCGCTCTCTCCTCGTTGCAGTGTCCAGCAATAGTCACCCATCATGTTAGGACTAAATTGTCCCTGATATCTGCTCTCCATTATGGTGATGTCTTGATGAAATCTTTCACCGTGTTCATTACTAATGTCTCCAATGTTATCTGGGGAAAAATAAATATGAAATTAGAAAAAATTCAATTTCAAGGACATCCTTGCTCCCAATGCATGATAACTCTGCAGCATAGTTGTAACTACTTTTTTGTAGTTGTCAGCACAAGAGTTTCCCAGAAAAAGCTTTGACACATTGACAAATGATTCCTGAGTTTTTCTCCAGTGGGTTCAAGGCCTTGGTGAATTCGCTATCATGAACTAGTATGCGAATCTTTGTTCCATTCAAGACACCTGCTTTCAACTTGGCTTCGCAAACCACACCACCTAGTTTTTAACATAAGTATCGAAACCCAGCACCAGATTAATCCATAGCCTTGATGAAGTTTTTAGCCAAACCGAGTTTTAGATGAAGTGGAGGCAAAAATATCTTTTCTGGATCTACAAGAGGATTGTAAACACAGTTGAACCTTCCAAGCGCATCTCTTGATCTTGTCGGCCATTCCTTTCGTACATAGTGCTTTGCATCAGCTCTGCTGTCCCACAAACACAAAAAGCGCATGTGCTTCTTTGTGTAGTCACTCTGAAGGACCAGTAGTAAACAGATGACTTTGAGATCCCCACATATCTTCCACTGGTGTTTCTCGTACTCTATAGCGGCTAACAAAATCGTCATTGTTTTATAGCTATCAGCTATCTTTGCTGCATGTGCTATTGGGACAGGTGGAAACCGATTGCCATTGTGTAAAAGAACAGCTTTCAGAGCGTCTTTTCCATAGTCTATAAGCAGCCTCCAATCATCTGACTTGTATGGTTCAGACTTGTAGAATTGTTGCATGAGAGATACTGCGTCCTCAGAGTAACATAGGTTGTTTGCTATCTTGAAAAATACAGACAGCTCTCTATGTCGGTAACGAGCTGTAGTAATATGCACTCAAGCTTCCAGCAGGCTACGCTGCTTTAGTCAGGATCCCAGAACTTCGGCCTTTTCTTTGGACAAGTCTTGGTCCCCAATGAGATCATGAAGCTCTTCTTGAGTATAGAGTTTAGGCCAGGTATTTTCAGAGTCATTCTGGTAGTCGACTTAATTTGAAGTAGAACTAGAATCGGAATCACTCATCAATTCTTGTTCAGTCGGTGGATTTGGGACTGGAAGTTCAGCGCTGTGCAGAACTGGTCGGATTGCAGAAGCAATATTAGGGTATTGCACCTTGCCTCATGTTTCGATGGTTATTCCCTTGATGTTTGTGAGACAGTAGTAGCAGTCACTGCTGTGGTCTTTGGGTTCACGCTATATCATTGGTACAGCAAACAGCATTTTTGAGCTTCGCTAACGACACATCCACTCGCTCAGGTGGTTGACACAAGACTTACAAGCTATATGAGGTGCCCATTTTTTGTCTTGGTCACCCAAAATACATTTAAAGTAACTTTTGTAGTTCAGTCAAACATCTTTTGTGATTGGTTTCTTGGGGCTACCAGGAGTGAAGGCGCCACATATGTAACAAAAACGATCAACATTGTTCATGCACTTGTCACGTAACATGTTTTGTTAAGTCCAGAGTAATTAGAAATTATGCAGTTGTAGATACGCACTATCATGAACTAGCAATCTGAAACAAATAAAAGAGCACAAATTAGGAAAGAAATATTGCATAATGGAACCAATGAACGTTTAAATTAGTGTATGAATAAATTGGTGCATCAAATATATAGATATGCTGGTTCTGGAAAACTGAGCCCAATACAGCTATACGAATGTCATTATTGAATTCAGCACATACAATTACCATAGAAACAGACTATTTTGATCTATAAACATGAGAATTGGGGGGGAGGGTGTACCAGTGTAATCATATTGTTTTGCTCTATTATAGGCTGAAGATGAACATAGCTAATGTTCGAAACGTTCCAAATTATACATGTTCTCAATACTGGTTCTGGCTTTGATTTACATACTAAAGGTGAGGTTTCCGAAGGATGTCCCAATTTTTCTCCCGCCCCCTCTCTCTCTCTATCTCTCTTTCTCTCTCTCTCTCTCTCTCTCTCTCTCTCTCTCTCTATATATATATATATATATATATATATATATATATATATATATAATAATAATAATAAAGGGTGCGGACGGGATTTGTTTTTATTTTTTGAGATATATTCATCTAATTTGAGTCAGTTTGTCTTCGTCACATTTTCCGTCGATCTCACTCGATGAACCAGCCTATGGCCTCGATGACAGCCTCCAGGCAACCTCGAAACTTGCCACAAGCCTTAGACACTATCTCCCGTTTTAGGCTCATGAAGGCCCTGGTAATCCTAGCCCTTAGCTCGCTCTCTGCGTTGCATCTAGATCTGTTAGTCTTTCGTTCCACTGCTGAAATTTCTCTGCATGACATTGGGCACATTTTCTGGTGCAACAGCCTGCCATCTCCTGTTTTGGGAATTGATCTTCTTGTCTTGGCAGAAATTCTTCTCGTCGGAG
Source organism: Ceratothoa steindachneri (assembly GCA_963969495.1). Taxonomy (NCBI): domain Eukaryota; kingdom Metazoa; phylum Arthropoda; class Malacostraca; order Isopoda; family Cymothoidae; genus Ceratothoa; species Ceratothoa steindachneri. Next base: position 103,538,825 of record OZ018321.1, on the reverse strand, counting down.
GAGAGCCACAGCATGTCTGGCTCCAACAGATGTTTCAACTTGCTGAATGTCCTAATGTACCACCACCCTGATGAGCTTTTCATGCACTCCTTTCTCCCTCGCAATGGCACGCATTGACTTTTGGGGTTTATTTTTTATGATCTCCTAGTTTTCAGCGACCAATCCTGGCGTTCTGATGGAGTCAGATCGTCGATCATGGAGTTTCCTTTGTGCTGTTGCCTCGTAGTCAAATCTCGAATCTTCTAGCTCCTTCATTACCTTTTCTACCATCCTTCTGCTGACAGTAAGGAAGTCTAAGATATACTTGTTTGTCCTTCCAGCGAGGATTCCATGGACTCTATTCTTCTTCCACAAATCGGGGGGGTGGGGTCAAAAATTTGCATAATCAATTATTCTGTCAAAAAAATAAAGCAAAAATGGTGATTGTTTTTAAGAAGAAAAGAAAGGCAACAAAGGTAAAAAAATTATCATGTTACGCCATCCCTCGTTCTGAACACAAGATCTTCCCAACTTGATAATGAAACCAACATAAAACCAGCCTGTCAATCGCTGGTGAACCCAATGGTAGCAGGAACCGGTCCTTGTTTGGAGGGTGGGGGAGGTGTCGGGAAGTATTTGTTTTGTCGACACCCACCAGCGATCAAGTAGGAGCTTGCGCCACCCTGGGGAAAGGGGGACCCTTTCAGCGTCAGGGGTATGTGGATACAACTACCTATGGGGAGATTCCTTGGAATAGATAAGAGTTTGTGCGTTGTGCTGTGAAGATGGGATCGAAAAGACAGCGGTGTTATGATTGACTGTGTGTGATGATCTGGGTAAGATCTAGATACCCCCGCGGGGGTAAGCACGGCGCGTCCACCAATCGGTCGCCACAACACTACGCGCGCTGATGTTTTATGCCCGTTCTGTTAGAATTATTACCCCGAAAGCAGGGCAGAGCTAAACAAGATGCTAGCGCTTAAGTGAGAGACATCAGTATCCAATTGATTTCGAAAGTATAGTGATCTCTCCAGAGAACTTATTCGAAAGGATGTTCAGTTCCGAATGCTCTCGTTAGTTAGAGTTTAGTTTAACGGTAGTTTGAGAGTTTGAGAGAAGTTTGATGGTTCCGAAGTTGATAGGAGGTTAAGAGTTGAAGGAACGAAAGTTAAAAGAATTTATGCGAGAGAGCTACAATTCGGGAGGAACTCGCAGAACCAATGCGAGAAAGAGGGTATAAAAACTTACCTTGGCTAGAAAACCCGGGCAAGGACCTTACTTACGAGAAGTCGTCGTTCGCGGTGCCTCACACTTCGGAAGTTTTCCGTCCGGCCGAGTCCCAGCGTTTTAAGAGAGTTTTGAGTGGAGACGGTTCCTTCTTCTTCCAAGCTTCGCAACGGTTCTACCCAGACAGAGTCCAGGAGTTTTAGGTTGATAGGGGTTTCAGCGAGTTGTTTCTTCCTCCAGCCTGTAATGAATAGTGGCCCTTTATCCCTCCTGCAAGGGGGTTTTCAAGGAATGGGAAAGGGGGAAGTTGGGGTATGATTGGGGAAAGGAGTCAAGGGAAGGTGTCCGAGCCCAAACACCCTCTACTAATAATAAAGCCATAAACCACCGTGTCCACTGTGCCGATCACCGAGAAGGTGGGGAAGGGCAATATTCGTCCATCTGTCCAGGACGGTCCTAAGCTCACCAACCATAAATACTCATAAACCATAAACCACTTGCTCTGTCTTCAATAGTCTAGAATGGGCCAGAGAGAAGAGGGGAAAGGAGAACCCAATACGGGAGGAAATACAAACTATTCTCTTTTGACATACATGCGTTCATGCACGCTCACGCAGACACACGTGTAAGACTGTGCAATAGCCACTGCAATCCTAACAGTTCTCGCTGGGATTAAGATCGACACCTTCACGTTAGAATACCAACGCCATATCCACTAGGTTATCGAGATCTCTGGAGATAATTAGAGAGAATATAAAATGAAAACAGAGTGGAGAAGAATAAAAAAGAATGAAAATTATGAAAGCCACTCGAAACTACGTAAACAAAGGCAATTTAAGGAAAGAAAAAGGAGGCGCGCAACTCTCCTATCAACACCCTATCCGATTCGGGTGGATGTCACTGCGGCTGAAGAGAGCCTCGGTTCGGATTTCTGGTTATCCCGATGGTCCCCACGGGAAAATCAAAGACCTAAAAAAAGAGTGGAGATGCGCGGTAAATCCCTACCAAGATGTACTTTGGTGGTAAACCACCATTAAGAGAGGCGTATCGGTGATAAAAACTCATTCCGAGTCGGGTTTGGTAAAATACACACATAGATGAGATCGGTGGTAAAGTCCTATCAAGAGAGCACAGCGTTGGTAAAAAACGGCCGAAAGTGCTGACTAGTGGTAAAAAAAACTAACAATAGAATAAATCGGTAGTAAACACCTTAGCAATAGCTCAGATCGGTAATAAAATTACCAGAGAGGTAGCATTTCGATAGCAAATCCCTTATTGAGACTGATGTTCGGTGGTAAAATCTCTATCACGATAGCGTATCGGTGTTAAAACCCTTACCAAGACCAGTCGGTAGAGTAAAATGCGTACGGAAAGTGTAGTTAAGTAGTGAAAACCCAACCAAGATTGCAGAGGGATTTTTAAAAAAAGCTACCTAGAGTGCAGATCTATGGTAAAAAACTATCGAAGGTGCAGAGCGATGGTAAAAAAACTACCGAGATTGCAGATCGATGGTAAAAAAATACTTATATGGTAAAAAAGCTACTAAATTATTTTTGGCACGAAACAAATAAAATAAATCAGGCGACATTTTGTGAGTTGAACTCTAGGGAAAGAGAAAAGGACCAACGTTTGTGAGTGAAAGTCGAGCAGCCGCAGCGACGAACTAAAAGAGATGGAAATTTGCCAATGTAACGACCCCGAGATTTAAAAATAAATTCGTGAGTAACGTTTATGAATACACTTGTAATACACATAATATTTCAAGGCAAAACAACGGTAACTAAATTAATGTAATATACTTCGAAGTTTCACTACCCCGAGAACCGTTTGCTTAAGGGTAATTTATTTGAAATAAGATATTGGATTGGTCTCGTGAGATTAAACATATTTTTCTAACTGGCTTAATGTCCTCTTCCAACGTTAGTCAGATCTATCCTAGCGAGAGAACGGGAGGAAGAGACCAAAAGAAGAGGAAGGTGACAGGGTTCGAGCAAGGATGAGGCAAGTATCGTGTAAATTTGAGTGTTAAAATAATGATACATTACAACGAATTGTGATGTCTCTTGCCAAATGTGATGCCTCTCGTTAATATGATGGCTCTCTCCAATTGTTATGTTTGTCGCCAATTGTGATGACTCTCGCCAATTGGGATGTTTCTGTGATGTCTCACCAATCGTGAAGTCTCACGATTTGGTCTCTCGACAATTGTGATGTCTCGCAAAATGTGGTCTCTCGCCAATTGTGATGTCTCACAGCAATTGTAATGAGTCTGTAATGTCTCTCCCAAATAGTGGGGTTTTTTTGTTTTGTTATTTTCTATTTTAAGAGCTCATCTGGCGACTGGTGACATGGGCATAAGTCGCCGTACTTAAGACTGCCTAGTAGTAGATCCATTCGACCATGCCCCATCTTCTTTGCCAAGCAGACAGGAGAGCTGCCCGTATTCCTGCCATGTACTCGGTGTAAGGAAAAGCAAAACGCTGGTCCGGTCGCCCAAGTCTCGCAGACTCTTGGGCACCCTCATCGGCGCGCTCATTCCCCGCAATTCCTGCATGTCCAGGAACCCAGGAGAAGATAATCTCGACATCCGCCCGGCTTGCCAAAACCGTAGCGTCACAGGTATCGCAAACCAGGGAATGCGGAAATTCCAATGTCCCGAGGGCACTCAGGGCGCTATGTGAGTCACTATAGATCACAATCTGATCTCAGAAAAGGGCACGTCGCGTAATTTCCCGTACCGAGTGATGTTTTGCCAGCAGCTCGGCCGTGAAGACAGACGCAGCGCCTGGCAGAGCCCTGCTGCCCTCAAACAGAGGGGATACGGGGTAGAAGCCGAACCCCTCTTCGGACTTGGAGCCATCAGTATACACTGGCACGGTTCCCACGTGACACGAGGTGTGCTCCAAAAAGGTCGAACGCAATACTCCCGGCGCCGTACAAGCTTTGAAAGCAGAGGCGTGGCGACAAATAGCCAAATGTAGTACCCTCCAGGGTGGCGTCTTGGGCAGAACCAGACGCGCCACTGGGCCGAGAGCTATGCCTAGCTCTCGAAGGAGTATACTAGCCATAAACCCAAAGGGCTTAGGGTATGACTGGCGTTTCTCGGCGGCATAGTCAACGTCGGAATAAGCTGCGGATGCAGTGACAGCTGTTGGTGACTAAGGGAGGCGCCGGTTTCGCGCGTACAAGCAAGTGATGCACTGTACGCGCCGTAGAGTGAGAGGTATCTCCCTAAACATTGATTAGTAGGCTCTCAATGGAAGAAGTGCGGCAGGCACCGGTCAAAAGGCGAAGGCCGGTGTGGTGGATCGAGTCCACCTTCCGCAATAAATGCTCGGCTGCGGATGCATAAAATCGAATCCATAGTCAAGCTTCGAACGAACAAAGGATCGATCAAAAAGTAAGGCAGTAGCCTTATCAGCGTCCCAAGCGCTGAACGTCATCAAGCGGAGAATATCCATGGCGCGGGTACAAGAGACCATAAGGATGCGAATATGAGCCTCCCAGGTGAGGCATTGTTAAAATACAAGACCGAAGAAACGGTGCGATTCCACCACTTCTAAGCACACCCCATTAAGAAACAAATCTGGGTTGGGGTAGAGCCATGGATGGCGGCAGAAGTGCACCACCTTAGTCTTGACTAAGGAAAACCGAAACCTGTGCGCTTCGGCATAGCGAGAGACGCGGTTCAATGCCTGTTGGAGTCGACGCTTCAGAGTTAGGATCTGGGTCGCGCCAAAAGAGATCGAAAGGTCGTCCACGTAGAGCGTTGCGAGAACATCTTGCGGCAGCACTGAGAAAGAGGGTGTCCCGCAGGGACACCCTCTTCCTGCTCCTTTGGGCAGGAGAGGGCTCCTCCCACCCGTACGCGGAATCGACGATCTCGCAAAAAATTAGATATAAACATTGGAAGGCGTCCCCTCGCCCCCATCGTGTGGAGAGTCTTCATGATACCGTATCGCCATGCGGTATCATAGACCTTCTCCAGATCGAAAATCACCGTGGCGTAGTGCTGTCTACGAAGGAAGGCCTCGCAGATGGCATTTTCCAATTGGAGCAGAGCATCTGACGTGGAGTGGAACTTGCGGAAGACCCACTGTGCAGAAGAGAGATGCCCTCCGCTGTCCAGGAAAAGGCTAATCTAACATTTACCGATTTCTCCATCAACGTGCACACGCAAGAGGTTAGAGAGATTGGGCGGAAACCGTCCGGAGAAGAGTGATATCTCCCGGGTTTGCGAAAGGCGAGCACAGTAGCGATTCGCCAGGAATCTGGGAGGAGACCCTCCAGCCAGATCCTGTTGAACAAATCTAACAGAAAGCCCATGCCTCGCTCACCCAGATGTCGAGCATGGTGTACGGGACATCGTTCGAACCATGGGTGGTGTCCGCGCAAGAAGCAAGAGCGGAGTGCAACTTACTCAGAGTAAACATGTCTTTAAAAGGTTCTCGGCCAATCTCGGAGGAGACGCAGGGGCCCTCTTCGAACAGAAGACCCTCACGGAAATGGCCGTACGCTTCGTGTAGGCAGAACCTCGGGCGCTGTCGCTGAAGACGAAAGCGGTCGTTGCGGCTTCGGAGGCGGGGAGCCCTCTTTACGAGGATCCACAGTCTCCGAGCCACTCAGCCTACCACTAAGCGTGGACGAAGGAGCCGAAGCTCCTTTGTTGCTGTCCTCCTTTCCTGAGACAGCCTTAGGAACCCCGGAAGATTGCCTGGCGAACAACTTCAGGGGTGTTGCCTCCTGTGAGTCTAACGACTCGGTGGAGGCGCGTGGCCGTTTCGCCTTACGGGAAACGGTCAGGCTGGGGAAAGAGGGGAGAGCCCTGGTTTAAGCCGGGGATGGGTGTGAACCCTTTGTGCCGCCAGCTTTACCAGGGGAGCGCCCGAGTTGTGTAGAACCCGCAGAAGGGCTCCGAATAGGCGCGGAAACAACCGTGCTCGTTGGCCTGGATGGGCCAAGAGCAGAGGGTGTCTTTCTAACCATTGAGGCGTAAGACGTCTCAGGCAGAGCCGCGCGCGCCAGGACCAAGTCATTAGCCTCACGGAATAAGAGTCGATCCTGGGCCTGAACGGCCAGGATTTCTTTCTCAAGGAGATATGCACTACATTGATTCGAAGAAGTTGGGTCCGGGTCTCCGCAATTGGCACACTTGGCCACACACGATTTAGACTCATCGTGTGCGGCCTTGGAGCAATTTACACATAATTGGTGTGACCCGACTTTGCACGTCTACATGAATAATTCGTATGGCCGAAGCGGTGACAGTAATTCCACCGCCGCTGCAGTGTCACGAATGCCTTTACGTGGTAGCGGTACCAACCGACTCGCACCGACTCAGGGAGCTTGTCGCAGTCGAACGTGATAGAGAGTGTAGGGGTGGGTCTCGTGGCCCCTCCTTGTTTTCTCATCACACGTTCGACCTTGACCGCCCTATGGTCAGCCAGCTCTAAGGTGATGTCCTCTATGGAGTAGTCAACGAGTTCCTTCGCATAAACTACTCCTTTCACAAAGTTAATGGTAGAGTGCGGCGTCACACTCACCGGGGTGCCATCAAGTGTCCGAAGAGCACTTATCTTGGCCACCTCGGAGGGATCCGCCACATTCGCCAGAAGGCTCCCGTCCGAGAAACGGGTCACCTTCGGCTCTCAAGCAATTACACTAGCTAATGGTCTCCTCTGATAGATCGTGTTGCCCTTTGCCAACATGCTGCCATAGTGGTGCGAATAACGAGGAAGCGTTTGAAGTCAGCGAGCTCGAAAACGCCAGGTAACCTTTGAATGAGGGGCCCCGATGTTATCGAGGCTCCGGAGGTCAAATGAGTCAATTTGGACCGAATTGACGTTCCTATAAAGGCAGTTTGCAGCTGCGTTGTCCTGACCACGCACGTAGGTGATATCACTGATGTATTCCGAAATAGCCGTCCAATGGCATTACTGCCTGTCCGTCTTGGCACAGAATCGCGACAAAATGGCCGATACTAGTGGTTTGTGGTCTGTGCATAAGGTAACAGCGACCTCCAATTATGTGCCTAAGGTGGATCACAGCAAGATACGCCACTAGGAGCTTTCTGTTGTAAGGATAGTGTATTTGCTGTATCCGGCTTAGCTTGCTCGAGAAGAATGCCGCCAGTCACTGTGATCTATTTACCATCTGGTGAAGGGCAGTACATGCCGGGTATTGGCAACAATCCGTCACCATCTGAAATGGTGAATCATTGAGCAGCGGGTGACAGAGCTAGACGGAGTTGACCAAAACCGACTTAGTACTTTCGAATGCTTCTCGTGCAACATAGTCCCATTCGAGCTCACGAGCCCAGGGTTGCAGGCGTGCAAGCTCAGTCAACGTGGCTGGAATTACGGCGAAATTGGGAATAGTCTTTGGTAGCATCCTAACATACGCAAGTATCGTCGTAGTTCCTTGTAATCTTTTGTTAACAACATGTCCCCAATTTATTTTATTTTCTTGTTTGGTGGGCAAACTCCCGCCGGTGAGATGTGATGCTATAGAAAATCAATTTCCTCCTTCGCTAGTTCACATTTCGCCAGAGAAATCTGTAGACCGTTCTCGACCAGGATTCTGAAAACTTGATATAAGTGATTCAAATGGTCGCCCATATTGTCCAAAAATATCAGGATGTCTTTTAGGTATTTATACATAAACGAACCCTAATCGTTGGAATGTGCAACTTGCATTCTGGAGGATAAAGGGTAACCTCAAGTATTTCCATAAACCAAACGGAGTCACCACCGCAGTCTTCTCTAGGTCCGTCGGATTCATAGGGATTTTATGGTAAGCACGAGCCAAATCCAAACTTGAAAGAATTGTTTTACCATGAAAGTAATTTGCCACACTTCGTATTCGTCGGCAATGGATATCTGTCAGGCTTTGTGATCTCATTACGCGCGCGGAAGTCGCCGACCACCCTTTACTCACCCGGTGACTTCTTTGGGACCATGTGACTCGGCGAAGCCTATGGTGATTTCGACGGGCGCACAAACCCCTCCTTCAATAGTGTTTCGAACGTTGCTTTGTCGACTTGCAACTTCTCCGTTGAAAGAGGTCTTGGTCGCGTGAATTTCGTTGGCGCACTGCAGCTCTCAATTGTGTGCCTCATGGAGTTAGGCGATGGCGGAGAGAGATTAGTGGGGGCGGAGCTGTACAAAACTACTTCATACCTTTCTAATACGACCTTGCAACCGGGCATAGTTGCTGGAGGTCATTAATGACTAGTGCTACCGCAGGCTCCCCAGATTGTTTGACCTCTGATATGAGCTTTGTTTGGTTGTCGACAAGGATGCCGCGCGCACAATCCAGCAAGAGATAAAAGTGTCCAAGAAAGTCAATTCCTAATAACAGCGATGTGGTATCCACGACCACAAACGACTACCTAAATGAACGGTGAAGACTAGGGATAACTATATTCGTGTATACCTCGCCGTACACTTTTATTTTTCCGCCATTAGTCGTCGTAATGTTCACACTAGATTCGCATAATTCACCCGATCGCACCAATTTAGCCGGGATTATTGACACACTCCGCCCCCGTATCAATTAGAAACTCGCACTTAAATTTATTCACTTTTGCCGCGACGATGAAAACAGACGGCATAGCAGCAGTCGCACTTGCAATGGCATGCCTTGCTAGTTTTCTGGTGGGGCTGGGGAAGTTAGCCTGAGGATGGTTGCATCTGAACGCGTTCCCCGATCTTTGGCCACCTGCACCAGGGTATCTAGAGTTTCTCACTTTCACCAAAATACAAATGGGAACGGCATACAACAGGTCTTTGGTTCCTGCGAATAGGTCGCAGTTATATCAGTATACTATTGGCACTGTATTCATTATTACGCTGTACAAAATTGGAACGGTTTCCATTATGGTACGCGGCTACGGGCAGTGATCGCGCACTTCCCGTATAGTTCACATTATTTACATGATTATCATCTGTATTATTAAAATCGGGAATACACATTTCGGACAAAGAAGTGGAACTTTGTCCTATGGATTCACTGCTATCATTAACATTAAGACATTAGTTCATCAGCAAGCTTTCGTAGCTGGGCCAGGGTTAGTGTTAGGTTTTTTATTCGGAAGATTTTTGTCTTCCGCGTAGCCGATTGGCCTAAGGGACGGTTTAATTGAGATCAAAGCGGTTGCTTGCTGCCTCAGAGTGCACGGTTCGAATCCCACCCCTGCTAGGATTTTTTCGAAGTAGAAAAGAACTATTTCCGAAGAAAGATTATTCCGTTCTCTCTTTATTGCGGTGTGTTGTGTATGTGTATATATATATATATATATATATATATATATATATATATATATGAGGATTGCTTCTAGAAAGCGTGAATTTAATTTTTAACAGAAATCCCGACACGGAAAATTGGTGCTGACATTTTTTATTTATTTAGTGGCGACGTTTCGACCATAATACAGTCATCTTCTCAGGCCTATAAAATATATACAAGAGCAAAATTCTTAATAATTTATAAAATTAGAGTTTAGATTTATAGTAAAAGGACAGGTTTTTAAAATGTTTTAATTAGCGACTACAAAAAATAATTTAAATTTCATAAGTTGGATTATGAGTTTAATATTTATATTGAACTATTATTAAAAAAATATTATTAAACGATATACTAAGGAGTATTAACTTTCAAAAGCAACATTTTAACGAAAAGTCAAAGTATAAATTATCCAGAAAACTGGTTTTATAAAAATACACCAACATAGCATTAGATCGTATTAAACGATGTCCAGGTTTACCTGACAAATGCCAAGATGACAGTCGCAGCTAATATACAAAAACAATTTAGTTAAATAGGAGGGGAACCGACGACAAATCACTATTTAAGTCTGTGTTGACCTGTTTTATATATGTTTCCAAGATTGCAAGTGAAATCGCGCATTTATGTGAATTTAAAATTTCGATTGCTGAATTTTCTTTACTTTGAAGTACTTTGCCTGTTCGATTACTTATGCCCATATGACCCCGAGAAACTTGCCTTCAGAGTTTTCACGGAGCTTCCAATGTATTTACCATGGGAACACACTGGACATTTAAATGAGTATATTATTGAACTCCTAAGACTCTTTGGAACCGGTATGAGGTCTAGTAGCCAAATGAAAAAGGGGAATTTTCTTGACGTTTTGTATAGCTGGGTAGTCAGGTGATCGTAGGTTCCTCTAAAGTTAAAGGAAATTTGGAGCAGGATTCAACTTCTTTATTAGGTTGGAGCGTAGATGCATATACAAGTGGCGAACAGGAAATAACTGCCTTTAGCGTCAAAATGCTGCTCTATATATAATCATTTTCGTAAACTTAAACGATACAAAATCTAGCCAATCAGGATTGAGCAGATATTTCATGACAATTTTATGTTTAATTTATTCTTTCTCACACAGCGGATTCAAACCAGCGAAACTAAGCCGTGCAACACTAGAGGAGATCGACGGGTATCTGGAGGAAAACGTCCTGGATCACCGAGGATGAACGCGAGAGTACATATAAAAGGGTACAAAACTCATCCACAAACCAGATGGACAGAGGAGATGAAAGAGATCGTCAGGTAATACATGGAGGTGTATGAAGAGATCAGAAGAGCAGGTACAAATCGGGAAAGAAGCTCCCTGCTACGACCCCTGGGTGAAAAATTAAAGCTGGCTATTAACCTAATAGCCAGGGTAGACAGCGAGGCGAACTCCGATAAATTCTGGTGACTAGTGAGGAAATTAAAAGGCCTACCAAGTAGAGAAAAGACCCGCATTAAGGAGGGCAATGACTACTTGGAGGATCCGGCGGTCCTAGAGGAAAGGTTCCGCACGTTCTGGAACGAAATTTTTTCAATAACACCTGAGGACGATACGGAATTCAAAGACCAACTGATTGAAGATCCTAATCAGATTATACATCGAACACACCCATGAACCTACGTCGGAGGGGTGGGAGATGACGGACCATGGCCGAGCAATTACAACTGAAGAGGTCATGGCAGTCATGAAACCCTTAAACAAAAGGCACCAGGCTGGACAGGCCTCACTAAAAACAACTTGATACATGCCCCCCGGAAGATCACTCAGGGAATCACTAACATCTACAACGCTTCTCTGAATACGGGCTCTTTCCCGATATTATAAAAAATGGCCAAAATCATTTTTATCCCAAAAGGAAAGAAGCCCCCGATCGACTGGTGGACTATAGGCCAGGGACAAATGCTAAACAACATGGTCAGGGACAACCGGGGGTACTGGATGGCACAAAATCTGCAAATTCCTGGCCAAAGGATGGGCCTACCCTGGGCAAATACAATAATAGCCCATTAGAGAAAATTATGATGGGTAATATACAGGGCCTATATCCCAAAACAAACAGAAGTAAACTACCACTCTTAAGGGACATAGTAAAACTAGAAGACCCAATGTATATTACCCTCACTGAAACGCACCTAAGGAGTGAAATACAAAACTCAGAAATAGCAATTGAAAATTACAGTATATATAGAACGGACAGAGTGAACCGAAAAAATGGTGGGGTGATCACATATGTAAGAGATGATATTGCTAGTAAAACCCAACCACTAATGCTACACTCGGATGGCCAGGTGGAAATGATGGCTCTCCTGGTAAAACAAAATACTGGCAGCCAAATAATAGTAAATTGCTATCGACCTCCACTGGAAAAGCTGGTCACACTGGAAAAGCTGCAGACACCTATGCCAGAGATAATCTTCTGTGGGGACTTTAACTTCCCCCACATTAGGTGGCCAGAGGGCCTAATATCGGGAGGCACAAGGGAGGAACAAAACCAAGCTAGCCTCTTGCTTGAAACTACAGAAAAGGCTTTCCTGACACAAATGATTGTAGAGCCTACAAGATTGGCTAACGTATTAGATTTGTACTTTACCAATAACTCAGAGGCCATCAGCAATATCAGGGTGGAAAAGACAATCATATCGGACCACAATCTTATAATCCTAGAAACTAATTACAGTACAAATAATACCAAAGGGACAATTCTCTGCCAGAAGGAAACATCTACACTTGCATCCCTAAACTTCTTCAGTGAACAGGCAAATTGGGAAGAAATTAAACAAAGACTTGGTGAAGTAGATTGGAAATTGACCCTCGATAGGACGGGGAAAAGTCCCAGTGAAGTACTTGATGTGATCATGGCAGAGATAACAAAAACATGTCAAGAACATGTCCCCAAAAAGAAAAGGAAAACAAACAGACCTACTGCAATACCAAAGGACAGAAGGGTTTTAATGAAACAAAGAGCAGCCTTAAACAAACAGTTGGACAAGGCACACAAGAAAGAGAGGATGCAAGCTCTTAGTGCAAAAATATTAAAGGTAGAAACCCAAATCATGGAATCCCATACGGAACAGAGGGAAAGGGAAGAAAAAATAGCGGTAGAAAACATCAAAAGAAACCCAAAATACTTCTTCAGCTACTGCAAACGTTCCACTAAAGTAAAAACTAAGATTGGGCCACTACAAACAGACCAGGGACAAACTACGAAGGACCCAGAAGAAATGTCCAGGATTCTGGTCAAACAGTACAGTAGAGCATTCAGTACGCCACAGGTAACAAAACAAGTTAAAGACCCAGCTACCTTCTTCACTGAAGCTCACCCTGGACCAGCCATCACGGACATGGATATCACACCCAAAGAAATTGAGAGGGCAATAGGAGAGCTAAGAAACAATGCAGCTCCTGGACCAGACGGAATACCTGCAATTTTGCTCCTCAAATGCAAGGAAATCCTGGCGGAACCCATCAGTAGGCTTTGGCGCTGTTCAATAGACGCAGGAGAAATTCCAAGCCCACTCAAGAAAGCAGCAATCAGCCCCATTTACAAAGGAGGAGACAGGACCCTGCCCAAAAATTATAGGCCAGTAGCCCTGACCTCACACTTAATTAAAATATTTGAAAAATGTGTCAGAAATAAGATACTAGAGTACCTGGAGGAAAATAAGCTACTCACACACTCACAACATGGTTTTAGAAAAGGAAGATCTTGCCTCTCAAACATGTTGGCCCACTATGACTGGGTCCTACAAAGCCTAGCCAAAGGAGAAAATGTTGATACGGTGTTCTTGGATTTTTCTAAGGCATTTGATAAAGTGGATCATGGGATATTACTCCATAAGCTAAAAGTTCTAGGAATAAAGGGTAAAATAGGTGAGTGGATACATAGCTTCCTCTCAGACAGAACACAGTTTGTGACTGTAGAGTCCCAAAAGTCAGAAGAGGCCAAAGTAATAAGTGGAGTACCACAAGGTTCGGTTCTTGGCCCACTATTGTTTCTGATACATTTGAATGATATTGGCGCAAGAGCCGGAGCATCCCTCATGTCTTTCGCCGATGACACGCACATCAGTCGGCAAATCAAGAAGGAAGAAGAAGTGCATCTGCTCCAAGAAGACCTGGACAAGATATATGACTGGGCCAAAGAGAACAACATGGACTTTAATGAAGATAAGTTTGAAGTACTGAGATATGGCACAAACCAGCATATAAAATCAAACACAAAGCTTCTCACAGAGAGTGGTAAAGAGATAATACCAAAGGAACACGTGAAATGCTTGGGTGTATATCTGGAAAGCGATGGTACCTTCAGCCACCACATTGGAGAAGCAGTGAAGAAAGCCAGAGGCATGAGTGGATGGATCCTTAGAACCTTCTCATCGAGGGAACCTGAACCTATGCTAACCCTTTGGAAAGCCCTAGTACAACCCATACTAGATTACTGCAGCCAACTGTGGTCCCCATCCAAGAAAAGGGAAATACAGATGCTGGAGACAGTACAAAGAATGTTCACCAGACAAATCAGGGGCATGAGGGAATTGGACTACTGGCAAAGACTCAAAACTCTAGGCCTCTACTCTCAGCAGAGGAGAAGAGAGAGATATAGAGTAATCTATCTATGGAAGATCTTAGAACAATTAGTGCCAGATCCAAATCCCTCTGTACTGTACATCCATGAAAATGAGAGAACTGGGAGAAAATGTGGAAGAAGATCCTTACCTGCGGGAGCCCCAACTAGAATAAGATCACTGTTGGCATCAAGCTTGCTACAAGAGGGGCCGCGGATATTCAACACACTCCCCAAGGAAACAAGAAAGTTGACCTCCTGCCGTGTGGAGCGATTTAAATCAAGCCTGGACAAATACTTAAGGTCGCTACCAGACGAACCCACAGTACCGGGATACATAAAGTATTGCCGAGCGGAGTCAAACTCAATACCGGACCAAGTGGCTCTAATGAAACGGGACACAAGGGACGGCAGCAGCGGTGGACCACCACGACTGTGAGGCGTAGACCTCTAAACACGACCAAGTATACCAAGTAAGCAAAGTCTACGAGAAGCTTCTAGCTAACAGGCTACAAGACCAGCTAACCGAGCTGGAAGCTCATAACCCTTAGCAACATGGGTTCTGCAAGATAAGGAGAACCGATACAGCTCTCGCCCTTCTCACCGAAAAAGTCGCCCACTGTAAAATTGAGGGGAAATACGTAGACGTGGTGATGCGAGATGTTCAAAAGGCTTTCGATAAAGTTTAGCCAAGAGGTCTACAATTCAAGATGTTAGGCCTACAGCTAAACCCGATCCTGAAAAGGGTCCTCTGTGATTACATCATGGAGAGAAAAGCCCAAATTTCAATCCTTGGTTTCAGAGGACCCGAGTTCAAACTTGAGGCGGGTGTTCTACAAGGTAGCTGTCCACTGAGTCCACTGTTGTACTTTGTCTACACATCGGAATTACCTGCTCCAGTCGGGGATGAAGTGATGTATCTGCAGTTTGCAGACGGCGTGACTCAGATCATCCCTAGTTCCTATAGGAACGTTGGAGTTTAAACTACATCCTTTGGATGTAGTTTTCCTGGGAGTTTGGGTGCCTTAAAAAAGAGGCCGTTTGACTCGGATGACCTATGATGAGCCCTTGTGGCTTTTGTCATCTGTTATATTATATTGTGGGAGACTTTGATTTTGTCTTCCTCTGGTGATGGTGCTTTTTGTGGGTGGGTTTTGGTGGATGCGGATGACCTTTGATAAGCCCTTGTGGCTTTTGTCATCCGTGAAATTATGTTATGTTATGTTATGATTCGAAAAAAGGTGGAAAATTAAGATCAACCGCCGAAAGTACCAGATCCTTCCAGTGAACCGCCGGAAACGCGATGACATCATAGTCGAAAATGAATTCTACCCTTACTCCGAAGAGGGTAGAGTCCTGGGTCTACGCATCACTTCAACACAGTATAAGACGCACATCAACAACCGAATCTCCCTAGCTAAAAAGAACTTGGTAAATTGTATACTGCCCTGATGCGCTCAACACTGGTGTACCCGGTAGTGGTAATGCAGGCAGATAGTTCAACCTCTCTCAGACAAATGCAGAGTCCAGAACAAAGCTACCATGCTGAAAGCTGGCGCGCGCAGAAGGGACTGTATTTGGCAGAAGGAACTGCACGCAAAAGCAGGACTAAAGCCACTTAATATTGTGCTCCAAAGGCTAGGGAGAAAGACATGGGAAAAGGTAGTTGACGAAATACTCCCACTTATAGACGCAAATCTGGATATACGAGGGGCGGTCAATAAGTTTTGCAGTTCGGATATAAGGAAACGAGATATGAGGAAAAGTGTTTTAGTATTTTTCAATATAACTACCCTCGACTTCAATGCACTTGCGCCACTTGTCCCTGAGGCTTCGAATTCCTGACAACCAGAAATCTCCGACTGCTGTTCAATCCACTCCTGGACGACGAGCTGGACATCTTCATCGTCCCCAAACCGGCGTCCACGCAGTGCAGCCTTGAGTTGGCGGAATAAAAAGTAGTCGCTAAGGGCCAGATCTGGACTGTAGGGGGGATGGTTGAGCTCCTCGAATCCACACTCGCGCAGGGCAGCTTGTGCAACTCTGGCCTTGTGGACTTTGACGACGTTGAAGTCAATCATGGGGCGTGAGGTTTCTAGGGACCCAACGGGCAGAGACCTTGGGCATGGCCAAATTGTCGTGGATGATGTTGATAACACTTCCATGTGATATTCCAAGTTCTCGTTCGATTTCTTCGACCTTCACCCGTCGATTTTCGAGGATCCTCCTCTCCACACGGGCCACATTGTCCTCATTGGTCACGTCTGACGGGCTTCATGGACGGGGGTCATCTTCAAGGGACTCACGATCATGGCGGAACTCCCTATTCCAGCGAGCAATGGTTGCATAGGAAGGGGCGGTGTCGGTGTACACTGCAACCATGCGTTCATGGATCTCTTTTGCATTCTTGCCTTCCTTGGTCAAAAATTTGATTACTGCGCGGTGCTCAACCTTCTCCATTGTTGAAGAATTTGTGACTGATGATCTGCAATCAGCTACTGCTTTTTAAATAGACGAGGCAGGAGCGTGCGACTACAGGTCCTGATTTGTCATAACTTGTCCTAACACCCCCACAAACAGCCACCTCCCTTCGTCTGTTTTGCCCTACCGATTCGCAAAACTTATTGACCGCCCCTCGTACCGCAACCCCTAATTGGACGTGTTACCAGGAGAGCCTTATTTCCAAGTATTGGGAATACTGTGCTCCAGGGAAGACTAAGCCGAGATATACACCTAACCAAAACAAAATGATCCTACTTACCAAAGAAGAATTACCGAAACGACTCCACGATACGAGACGACTAATCACAAAGAGATACAAGAAAAACAAAATAGGCGAAGTGCCCAAATGTAAATAAATACAAAGCAAATAAATAAATTAAAAGACCCCAAAATTAACATCAAACGAAAACAAAAGAAATAAAATAATTAAAAAGAAGCGAAGTGCCCAACCTAATCCAGACAAAATAAAAAAATAATAAGGAAATAACTAAACAAATATATGAATCGAATAGACAAAAAGACACAAAGTGCCCACAAACAGGCGAAACAAGAATGAAAACTAAAACCAAATTAAAAATAAGAATGAAAGCTAACGAGTTAGCAGAAATATATTTGAAAGGCTCAATTGAATGCAGAGCAAACTTAAATATTCTTAACCACTATTTATACCTACAAAACATTTCCCCACGTGTTACATCATCATCATCATTTTTCTTTATTGACGGCTCAGAACTCATTGAGGAAACAAAGCGACGAATTACATTGGCTTTCTACATGCTGCTGTAGGGGTGCGAAGATGTATAAGAGGAAAATTCCTTCCAAGTCGATAATATAAATAGCCCATTAAATTACCAACTCAAAACGGACTCCGCCATAGCGTGATGGCTAGAGTATTGGCCTTTAGATCTAAAGATACCGCGTTCGAAACTCAAAAGTCCACAATTTTTACGAAGAAAAATCACGCAGACTCAAGATAAATGGATCGCCTCCCAAAGAAAAACGTAACTCAAGGAAAACGACTTCAAGGGTTAACTCATCAAGAATCCAAGAAATCATCAAGAAGCAAGAACAACTCATCGAAGAACTCATCAAATCATCAAGAAGAAATCATCACGTCAAGTTAATTGGAAGATGCTTCAAGAAAGGAAGGATACGAAGATCAAGAATTAACCCAGCCAACTTAAAGAAGAAGGAATCTCCGCCAACAAGAATACCAAGTCAGATAAATGGAAGACAATGTTTGAAGGGGCAACTTCAGTCAAGAAGAAATGAATAGATTCGAATATAGAAAACCTCAAGATCAAGAATAATATTGATAAATACATAAAAATAAAGAATGGGGGGGCCCCTCATACTCTAGCCAGTAAAGGAGGTAACAGTTTCGAGAAATGCTGAAAACGATTGTGTCTTGCAAATGCCTGCGAGCACCGCCGCCTAATGACAACAGTCCAACGGTGAATTCTTATTTACTCCTAAGAAAGAGGCAACAATACTACATTTTTTGCTTCGCCAAAGAATACCTAAATAAGGGTTCTGCGTGTGAACCGATTATAAAATTTGATACCACTGCAAAATGGTCAATTTTTAGTTCCTTTTGAGTCATATTCAATTCTATCGGATCCTTTATTTTAAAGAAAGATTTTGTACTTAGTTTGTTTATAAAGATAATTTGAAATTTTATTTGACAAAAATATTCCTTTTAATGCGTGTATTTTTTAGCTAAGGATTTTATTTAGTAGCTTAGATTTGAAATATAAAATCTCGTCCATTAAGACCCTTATTCACCGCGCATACAATCTTTGTTCATCTTATACTCTTATAGATAAAGAATTTAACAACTCACAATCTTCTTTTTAAGCAATGGTTTTCCTTTAAATATTGTTGAAAAATCAATCAGCACATTTTTAAGTGGAGTTTACCAACCTTGTCAGCCGGAACTAACGGTGGCAAAAGACAGACATTACTTTATTATGCCAGAGCTGGGTATTTATAATAATGTCTTCACGGGCATTGTTCGCCGTACTTAAAATTTCAGCCTAGAGCTAAGATAGAACTTCCCCACCTAAAATAAACAAAGAACAAAATAAAGAGGCGGCATTCTCCGGCGTTGAGAGGAGTTCCCCCCACCCCAAGGCGCAGGAACATGCGACCACCAACAAATAGTCAAATAAAATCGAGGAGGCCAGACTCTCCCAAAGTCAGTTAGTCCAAAAATATGTTTGCACGAACACCTAACACATTGATGAGGTAGGAGGGAAAACCCTCCACCTGCCAGAGTGGTGCCGTCTTTTAGCTCCTCATGAGACCCAACATCAAGGTCGGGCGAGGATTGAGAGAGAGGAACGTAGTCGGATATGATAGGCCTGCCAACACACCGCATTTTATGACACTTGCGACCACTATCTCGCGCCTATCTTGTCTCAGGTTTGCGGTATTTTCAAGGGTCTGCCCTAGATGCGTTAAAGAATGGTGTTCGCAACCTACGCCAAAGACTCACAAACCAGAAGTTACCCAATGGTTGGAGCTCCTAACTGGGTAGCCAGAGAGAGAGGGCGGATATCTTTAGTTGGACGTAGTAATCCTCGATAGGAGGGCCAGGATCTTAAGATTATTGTGGCAGACCCAGAGACTTGTAGTTAGCCTGGTAGTCAACAAAGTAGTAAA
The DNA here is from genome assembly GCA_963969495.1 of Ceratothoa steindachneri. Lineage (NCBI taxonomy): Eukaryota > Metazoa > Arthropoda > Malacostraca > Isopoda > Cymothoidae > Ceratothoa > Ceratothoa steindachneri. The sequence goes on along the minus strand of OZ018321.1, from coordinate 103,519,578 downwards.
GTCCGCTCGCCACAAGCAGTAAGTTCTATGCACCCGAGACCACAGCAGGGAGGTGGTCAGCCCATTACACACAGGAGAGTGGTTATTGTGGCAAAACAGATATTCTCATTATTCTCTCAATGCATGGTTTCTTGCACTCTATGGGTGTTGTTTATAGAGGCTCTAAAGCCTCTCTTCTGATACCACATGAGGTAGCGCGTCAGGTCGTTAAGCATAGACAGAGGATTGAGTCATAGAGAAAAAGGCATGCTGAGAGGGTGAGGAGGAAGAGCACCAAAACTTACACTGGCCAAGTCAGAATTCAATTCAACCCAGTCCCTAATTTGCACTCCGTGTGATAACAGTCCTCCTGGTACCAAGACCAGGTAGACAAAAGGTTGAGCGGATAGTCGTAAACAAAATGAAAAGTAGCGCTGAAAGAGAGTGAGGGGGGAAGCGCACCAACAACTTTCCTCGGCCCCATCAGAGTTCATGTCCGCCAAAATCCCTTATACCCTGGAGGATGGGCAGGGGGCACGCGCCCAGCATGATCTCCTACAAAAAATAGCTAACAGGGAACGGGAGAAGACTAATCTCCACAGCTCCTCCTAGTTGGATCGGAGTCCACGGCAATTCCATCGAATGAATATGCCCTCCGGTCCAAGTTCGGAGGTGCGGGGTCCCTCTTAGAAGAGAAGACACTCTCGGGAATCGCCGTACACTTCCCGGAGGCAGAACTCCAGGCACAGTTGGCCTGGTTCAACTTGCAGACGGGAGACAGGGAGAAGTACAGGGTTTCCACTTACGGTTAACACGCGGGAGGGCATGGGCCCCCGGTGAGAGCGGAAATAAGGAAGAGTGGAGGGGGATCGGCAAGAGAACATAAATGACGAATACATAAACAAACTAATAAATAAATTATAAATACATAAAGGGAGGTGGGATGAGTGGGGCCGATAAAAGTCCAGTTGGCAGTCAACACAAAAGGGAGGAATGATCCCCCTCCCCACGAAGCAGAGACACCCTAAATTTTTTTTCACTCCAAATCGCCATACTGGCGACAGCCACCCAAGGCACGCAAATAGTCATGCTACGGTATCGGAGGAAGCACCGCCTCACTCCGACGCTCGCGCATGAAACCAACCATTAGAATTGTTAGAAGGGAGCCTCCGGCACAAAGCCGAGTATGGCACAGTCAGGTGTGCACGAGCCCATCCTCGCTGCAAAGAGACTAGCGGTAGCGTGCGTAGAGATCCTCGCTTGGGAGAATGTTTGGATCCTAGAGCCTGTGCTGTAGGAACTGTCACCGTTACCACAATTAAGTGGGGCCGAGCTTTCTGTGGTTAGAGCAAAGGGGAGCTGTTGCATGATGTGGTAATTTTATAGCTCCCCCCCCCCATCACAATCCAACCAGGTCAAATCTTCCAGATGTTAGCAACTCGCTGAGATTGTTGCAGGTCATTAATCCCATCTCCCACATTTGTTGCCGTTTTATTTAGGTTGTTTTTTTTTTAAAGTAAAGTTTAACGCCCTCTTTCACCCGTTGTTGGGTCTAAACAGGCGTCCAAAAGATGAGAGATTTTAAGAGAGGCAAAGGAAGACCCGAGAGAGAGCACCAGTTTTTCTTAGGGCACAGGGGTCGGAGGAGGCGCCGTTCCTCCAGGTTTCAGTTGTAGCAGTAACATTGCTCCTTTACCCCGGCTCCCCTTGTGGAGGTTATAGCTAATTGATTCTTACAACGCGCAGCTGACATCACGACGGTAATGGACTCACGTTATAGGCGACCACACGTCTGGACAGATTAAGTTTTAATTTGACAGAGGTACAACGCTGTTAGAAGGTTAGGTTCCGCCACCATACATACATTGTAGCCCCGCGGGGGCTGAAATTTCATAGAAGTGGGAAATCGAGGTTCCTTAGGAAATTCAGTTGTAGGAGACTCCTGAAAATAGGGCGCCGGACCAGGTCAAATCTGACCTCCAATGAATGACCTTAGATCCGAGCTGATGGGCGAGCGAATCAACGTTTGCTGAAAAACGTCTAAATTTTGATCCTCGATAGAGGAATTCTAGTTTTCGATAGCTCGGGTGAACAAATAATAACATTGGAAAGTAATGTCAGTACAAATTATGTTAGTGGTAATGATTATAATTAGCAAATTTGATACGGAGACGGCAACTAATTCTAGTTAAAACGAAACTCCCGATTTTCGGCTTTTCAGTCCCTAATTAATCAATTTTGAAAAAAAAGGTCACGAAGAATCTTTTATTAAAAACTGTATAAAAAACTATGACAAATATTTTGCTAATCTAGTGGAATGATAGATAAGACGAGGCAAACATTTTTGAGATAAGAGATCAAAATCCAAGATAAGGCAACTCCACCATAATCCTATTTCAATAGTGTCTAATTAACTTATGACTAAACAGGACACTAAAAAATCTTGATCAAAAGATAACACACTTATTGGATAAATTGACCACTGATTGATAGTAGTGCGTTTTTCTCAGCAAAAACATATTTCAAGGAGACAAGAAAAGGGGAGTGAGATGAAAAGTTTAGTTCAATCAAAGTGATTGGAAGAGAGGAAGAAGAGATCAGCCATTGAGAAACGGAGTCTCGTCCCGGAATAGAGAAAAAATGCTGTGAACAGAGAGAGAGAGAGAGAAAAAAAAGTGGGGACACTCGATGAGCCGATGGGTTACCGTGTCAGGTGCGGGATGAGTTGCAGACCGAAGATAACCACGAGACAGCTTAGTCTGGTATGACCAGCGGAGACCTACCAACACAATCGATTGATGCGGGAAAAATGGCAGGACGAGGTCCAAAAATCGGGGCATTTTCGTTAGAGGTAGGGGATGCCAAGCAGCAGCAAGTCATTGTAACTACAGTATATTCAAGTGTGGACGGGTCTGCAAACGGAGTGGGGGTAGGGGTGAGGGGTCAGAAAGTACTCGAGTTGTTCGGTCAACAGGCTCATTGTTAGGGATGCAACAACGAACGAGATTTTTAGTGTTGATGCAAGAGCATACGAATCGTCGGGATGAAAACGAGGGGGGGGGAGCTATTAACTCCGGAGAATAGAGGATTGCGCATATTGCGAACACCAAAGGGTATCTAAGAAGAGGGAGATAGGTGCGAGGGAGATAGGTGCGAGGGAGATAGGTGCGAGGGAGATAAGTGCGAGGGAGATAAGTGCGAGGGAGATAAGTGCGAGGGAGATAGGGGCGAAGGAGATAGGGGCGAAGGAGATAGGGGCGAAGGAGATAGGGGCGAGGGAGATAGGGGCGAGGGAGATAGGGGCGAGGGAGATGGGGGCGATGGAGATGGGGGCGATGGAGATGGGGGCAAAGGATATGGGGGTGGAAGAGGGCAGACGCAATTATATCAGAGAGAAAAAGACAAGTGGCAGGAGAAAATATTTACGGGGAATCATGGGCCTTCCTTCAGTCAGGATTAAACGAAAGTACTCGGAGTCGGGATGTGAGGACAGAAATGGAAATAAGCAGAGACGTGGGGTAGAATACAGGAGGGGGGGGGGGTACTCTGATAATTGTGTTTAAAAAAATAACACCAACCTGGGGCAGAGTAGCGGAAAAAAATAAACAGCCTAATCTTAGACTATTTCAACTAAAAACCAACAACACCCCCCCCCCCCAAGAAAAAAAAGAAGGGGGATGAGCCAGCCTTCTCCCGGCGCCCGCTCGTGCACTGAACACCAAAAGTCATAAAAAGGAGGCCAGCCTCCTCCAAAAAGACCCGGTCCACAGGCATATGTACACGATCCCGTCCCAAGCACAAGGAACAACGGCAACGACCTCGATCGTCCCCCAAAATGGGACAAGTGGAGGTGATCGCTCCATCAAATGGCGGTGCGTCCAGCGAGTGCCCAATTCGAAGATGACAGAGAGCGACCAGAAACCATCGTGGTATTTGGAGGTAGGTCAATGGGAACAGCCGCGGCGCGATGGCCGTAACTTTAAGTTCACATCGGCCGTCACCCATCTTCCTTGCCAAGCAGCGCGGAGGGCAAACCTGATTCCTGCCATGTAGTCAGTGTGACGACGGGGGAAACGTTGATCAGGTCACCTAGTCCTCACGGACTCTTTTGATGAAATGATTCCCATGAATCCCTACATGTCAAGGAACTTATCAGTACAGAATCTCGACATCAGTCAGGCTCGTGGCAACTGTGGTCATGGATACCGCGGAGATTCCATTGCCCGTGATCATCAGGACGCTTTGTGAGTCGCTATAAATCACAATCCGGTCTCAGAACCGGCCAGTGTGACACTGAGGACACTTTCACGAGGGACCAACTCATAAAAAGGACGTAAAGGGAAAGCCCCTTTCTCCGGCTCTTTAGGAGAGGAGGAAATGCCGTCCACCATTCAGAGGGGTGCTTACTTTTTGTGGCCGCGCCTCGGCACCAAGGTGGGGCAAGGCTGCCATGATCAGATTTGAGGAAGATAAAATAGTGCATTGAAGTAGGACACTATGGCCTCCAAATGCCTTGGGAAGAACATGGAAGATTCCCATAGGACCAGAAGCATCCAGAATATGATCATTTGCACATAATCGTCTTCGCCTGTGAGCTAAAAAGTACCTTGACAATAAGATTGTCCTTGCACTTTCTTCCATATAGAATGGGACCGGTGTAGTCAACTTATATGTGCCCTTGAAGAGGTGAAGAGAGTCGGAGGGTAGTATACACTCCCCACTTCGTACCTCTAGCAGTCATCGGGATTTCGACACTCGCAATATAATCCGCAACTGGACTAGCATCAAATACGAGGTACCAGATTATCTCGAAATACCATAGATAATAAAAGTAAATAACTAATAAAGATGAATAGGGTAGGCGGGTGCACTAAGAAGTAGGACGGGTGATCTTGAGGCCAAGGAAACGCTACAGCTTTTCCAGTCCTGGCCAGAGTTAGAATTCCACTCATTGAACCAGGCCTTCTTTGAGGTCGTGGGGGCTGGGAGGGCACGCAATTCCTCCAGGTGCCTGATGATCCACCTTTAGTATAGGTGGATTATCAAGCACCTGGAGGTAGGAGAAGGTGCCATTGTTTGACGGTATGCAGTTTATTGAGGGAAGTTCATCCCATGTCCTCTGCCAATGGTTGACCATATATTCATGGATATGTGGCACAGTATCTCGGAAAGGAAGAGGGGCAGGGGTGGTGGTTCTTAGAGATGCTGCTGTCTTGGCAACAGTGTCTGCTCTCTCATTCCCTTTTATACCTATGTGGCTAGGTACCCAGCAAAATAAGATTTTGTGGAGCGAGGACATAAAAAAGGCCACTTTTGTATCTTCTAAACCAATGGGTGATCTGGGAATGGATTAGCTAAGGCTTCTAAAGAGCTGAGGGAATCGGAGAATATCGTATATGATCCTGAGGGTGAAGAAGCGATGGTATACAGTGCAGCCAGTATCGCGAAAAGCTCAGCCGTGAAGATAGAGGCTGCACTAGGCAGGCACACAGACACATGATGGAAGGGGAGGATAGCAGAGGCTCCTACCCCGTCAGGAAATTTCGATCCGTCTGTGTATATAAAGGTGCTTGGTTTGTGGCGCACAGTATGTTCATGGAAGAGGCATCGTAGAACGGAAGGTAGGAACTTGGTCTTCGGTTCCTCTGCCAACACCTTGCAGACCCTCACTGGTGGTAATAGCCATGGGGGTACTTTTGGGATCTGATAGTTCCCTCAGTTGACCCGTATCCTCAGTCATATGAGGCTACCGAGTGAATATTGTAGGTGCATTCATAAACAGGTGATTGGGAAAGTTGTTGCAGTCTGAAGAGGTACTGCAAGTTAAGGTTAAGCGGTGAAAGGGTAGTGGAAGAACCCCACTCTCTGCATAAAGACTAGGTATTGGGGAGGATTTGAATGCTCCTAAAGCTAAACGCACGCCCTGGTTCCTGATGGAATTGAGTTTATCCGGGTTTGAGGGTGATGCTGAAGAGTACACCTGTGACCCGTAGTCCAGCTTAGACTGGATCAAGGCTGTATACAATAGCCACAGGGTACGGCAGTCACTTCCCCACGAAACATGTGATAAGAGTTTTAGAATGTCTATTCTCTTCAGGCAGGATTTTTTCAAAGTAGTTATATGGGACACCCAAGAGAGCTTTGAGTCAAAGATAACCCCTAGAAATTTGAAGTGGGACTCAAATGAGATGGGGGAGTCATATAGAAATAGGGTTGGCTCTTCCCACTCAACTCGCCTGAAGTTGTAGAAGTGAACTGCCTTTGTTTTTGAGGATGATAGTCGGAAGCCTTTTGTGGTGGCATTCTTGGCAGTGATATTAATGACCTGTTGCAATTTTCGAGTGACAAAGGGCAGCCACATAGAGTTGATATCATCTCTGCTGGAAGGTCGTTAATGATACTCTTGATGGCCACCAAGAAGCAGGTGACGCTCAAAACACTTCCCTGTGGTACGCCCTCTATCTGGTCAACTGCCTCCGACATGACATTTCCGACTCTCACTCGGAATGTGCGTCTAGCAAGAAATTGTTGTATGAATCTGAGGAGGTGACCCTTGATACCCCAGTCATGCAGTTGCTTCAAGATACCACACCTCCAAGTGGTATCATAGGCTTTTTCTATGTCAAAAAATACAGCGATGGAGTGCTGTCTTTTTGAGAAAGCTTGTCGGATGCAATCCTCCATCCTGACCAGCAGGTCTGTGGTGCATTGCTTTTTCCTAAAACCTGCTGGTGAGGGAGAAATAAGGTTATTTCTCTCCAGAAACCATACCAGCCTGGCATTCACCATTCTTTCGAAAAGCTTGCATGGGGAGCAAGTAAGGGCAATTGGGAAAGGGGGGCGGAAGTGTCCCATCCTTTCCCGGTTTACGAAAGGGAAGTATAATTGCTTCCCTCCAATAGGAAGGGATATAGCCTTTAATCCAGATATAGTTAAATATATCAAGGAGGTGTGATATGAGTGTTGAATGCATATTCCTGATCATATCATAAGAGATACCATCAGGGCCAGGTGCAGTAGATCCACATTTCTTAAGAGCACTTTGAAGTTCATGGATGGAAAAGAGCTTGTTATATGGTTCATTATCCATACAAGGATCCATAACGCTCAGTATGCACTGTTCTTGCATTTTCCTGACACGTTGGAGTTCTAGAGGGTAATTGTTGGGGCTAGAGACGTCAGCAAATGTCTTTGCCAGGATATTTGAAATTTCAACAAGTCTCCCAAAAGCTCACCTGCTTCAACTATATTGAGGGCAGAGAAACCACTTGTTCTGCCCATGAGCTTCTTCACTCTCTTCCAGACTTTGTCTGGTGCAGTTTGGTGGTTGATGGAGTTTATGTACCCTTTTATGGAGATTCGGCGAGCCTGGCGGAGGGTACGCTGTCGCACTGCCCTGGCTCGGTTACGGGCATACTTATTGGTAGTAGTAGGGTTCCAGTGGTAGCGACGACAGGCCCGTTTGCATTCTGTCTGCTTTGCTGCATTCCTCAAACCAAAAAGGGAGATGGGTCTTGTGGGAAGCAATTTTGGAGGGGCATAGATGAATTTGCCGCCTGGTTGACGTGGTCATGGAAGTTTTCCAAGATCATGTCAATGTCACCCTGAGGGAAGTATCCAGAATGATGGGAGAGGTGTTTAAATTTTGGCCAGTTGGCTTTCTTAGTGTTCCACCTATTAATCGGTGGGGAAGGGAAGGGGGGCAGTCAAGCATGAGGTCAGTACAACTGGGTAGTGATCGCTTCCTCTCAGGTCAGGATCCACCGACCAGCTGTAATCTGCTCTACAGTCTGATGAGCAACGTGATAGGTCTACACAGGTAGAGCTGTTAGTCTGGACATGAAAAGATGTTGGAGTGCCATCATTAAAAAATGACACATCCATGGTCTCTATACATCTCAAGATCATGTTTCCCTTGGGGTTGTTATCATAGTCTCCCCAAAGTTGATGCCTTGCGTTAAGGTCTCCAACCAGTAGGAATAGGGTTGGGAGTTGGGTGATGAGATTGGCTAATTTTTTAGCCAGATCTGAGGCTACTACTCCTTCACTAAGAGGGAGGTACAGTGAGCAGACTGTGTATAAACGGTTGGTGTACACACGGATCGCTACTGCTTGAAGATCTGTTCTCAATGGGAGTACTAAGTGAGAACAGTCTTTGTGGACAAAAAATAGCTGAACCATGTATGGGTTCTGGTGAGTTTTTAAAGTATCCCACATAGTTGGGGATATTGGGTACTTGACGATTACCCAATTGTGTTTCTTACAATGCTATACAACAAGGGTTGTAATTGTGAAGCAGTATTTTGAGTTCTTCTCATTTGGGGAAGATTCCTTGTAAATTCCAATGTATAATTGGAGGCATATTCATCTTTTAAGAGTAATTAGGTTTTTCTTTGTACCTGGTAAAGGTAACTGGCGTTTTGAGCCTTTTAGGTTTTTGGATGTTATTAGTACTTGAGGCATTGGTAGCTTTAGGGTTTTAGGGATGGTACTTTTATTAGTGGGCAAAGAACCATCTGTAAGCTGTGCATATGACAAGGTGGTTTTTGCTGGCAAGGATGCCTCTGAGGATATTGGGTCCTCTGTAGTACTGGTTAGTTTTGCTGGCAAAGATGCCTCTGAAGGTAGTGGGTCCTCTGTAGTATTAGTTGGTTTTGTTGGCAAGGGTGCCTCTGAAGATAATTGGGTCCTCTGTAATGCTGGTTAGTGGTGTCGAAAGGGATGGGACAGGGTCATTCTGAGGACTGGTTGTTGGGTCAGCTGTGGTTGGTAAGGGAAGCCCAGAAGGCTGTTTCTCCTCCTCCAAGGGGCCCACAGCCAATGTTAAATCTGTGACCATCTCTTTAGTTTTTTTTAAGTTGCTGGTGCTGCGGGTGTAGTAGGCCGACTTGTTTTGATAGATCGAGTCAAGGCAGATTCAGTGGAAGGAGGGTGGATGTCTAAAGGTGAGACGCACACCACACAAACTTCCCCGGAATCAGCCTCCATTTCTTCAGGACATGGCAATGGTTGGTTTGATGCTGATGGAGGAGAATCTGAGGAACGGCGGGCAAGTCCTCTTGCGTCTTGGTTTCGGTGAAGCAGGAGCTTCTCTGATGATTGGAAAGGGAGGAGAAGCATCACTCTTGGGAAGAGGTTCTGTTGGGGCTATTTGGTGGCTATTCTGTGGCTGTAAAGGTTAGCGTCTGAATGTTCTCTGTTGTTTGTTACGGACTGGTCTATTTGCCCGAAGAGCGTCTGCAAAACTTACTCCTGGTTGGATGTATAGTTCTTTTGCTCTCCTTCTAGCATCCTTCATGCTAATTCTGTATTTATTTCGGAGAGCAATAACCTCTCTCTCATATAGGAAAAAGGTGCACTTGTTAGAGCTGGCTGGGTGGTCACCACCACAGTTGGCACAACAAGGGGGACGTGAGCATGGTGTTTCATGGAAGTAGGAAGAACAATTGATACATAGCCTTATATGTCTGCAGTATTTGCTGACATGCCCAAAATGTTGACAATGGAAGCACCTACGGGGATTCTCAACGTAGGGCTTCACGGGGATACACAAGTAGCCAGCCTTGATGTTTTTAGGAGGTTCCAACCGATTGAAGGTTAGTATAATGGTAGCTGAAGGAACTCTGGTGTTATTAACATTGCGGATGACGCGGTATGCGCTGATTACTTTCCGGGGAGTCAGTTTATAAACAAGTCGGTCCACATCGTATTCAATCAGCTCCCCTGACCTGATAACCCCCTTGCAGGTATTAAAGGTAGGGTGGGCTGAAGAGGAGATATTTAGTGAAGCTAGGGAATCGAGTGTTTTGATTTTTTCGCGTTGTTCAAACGAAGTCGATTTCACTACCAGACAGCCATCATTTCTAGGCCACATTTGAGCTGGTTCGCCACATTTAGCAACGAAGTCTTTCATAAACGTTGAAAATATCAGCCTTACTCAATGGCTTATCGTTATCTGATTTCATTAGTACAAATTTCCCAGTCAAAGTCATCGTCGACCTCAGAACCAAAAGGATCGAGTCTACGGAGAACACGGTCATTGAAGGCACGGGGACGAGAAGCCTGCGGCCTCTGGAAAAAGTTTTTATTGTTTTTACCCATAAATATTTGTGTTAATAAGAACATGTACGCTGGGGAAGTGGACATGTTACTGCAGCTGCCCCAGACAAGGCGTTTTACACCGTCCTCGGGGTAGCCCTCCCACACGCTACACCTGTCGTTTTAAAAACAGTGCAGCGTCATGAATGGAAGTTTGAGGACGGCTAGGCTAACACCCAAGCTGTGGGCAGCTATCAGCTCCAGAACGAGTACGGCCTATGGTGATATCTCCGGCGAACAAATCGGCAACCCGTACAGTGGTACTCAACACGAGGGTGTGAGGATCGTTAGTCTGACTCCTCTACAGTGGCCTGTTCAGCAAGGTTGGACCCCTGAAGACCGACTGATGGGAAGTAGTGACATCTCGATCAGTCTTCACTAACATAGCCCACTGCATCATTCGAGTACGCAAGCCCTTCCACCACGACAAGGTGATCTTCATGGAGGTGCCTGACAGAGGAAGTGAGTTTCCACAGCCTGTGTGGAAGTGCCAGACGAGGAAGAAGAGTGTATGGCAGGAGATAGAACATTCCACAGCTTAGGGGCAGCTAAGAAGGAGGCACGATCACACATGCAGCAGAGACGAGTGCGAAGAACCGAAACCAAGAGGCGACTTCCAGAAGGAAGGGCTCTTTGTTGTCCAGACACAGCAGGTGTGAAGGACAGGTAAGGGAAGGATGCGGTATTTAGGATTTTAAATCTGAGGCTTTAAATTAATTCGAAATTTAATGGGCAACCAGAGCAGTTCACAGAGCAGTGGTATGGCACGAGGGAACCGTCCTCGAAGGAGTTGAAAAGTTCTGGACAAGTTGTAGTGTTGGGGGCTCCAGTGAGAAGTGTTACAGTAATCAAGGAGGGAGGTAACTAAGCCATGTTATTGTCGTTTATAGCTCCCAGGGAGCAGATGGGATCTCTGCTCTCTCCGACCGTTGGGAGATTAAAGGTGGAAGCTTTGATCCTACAGCCTTTGCTGTAGGCCCCGCCAAATTTATCCAAATTAACTGGGGGTCGCGTTTTCTGTGAGGTTGTCCTGAAGGACCAGGTTAGAATGGATGGAAGCTGTTGCATGCTGTGGAAATTTAATAGCACCTCCCTGTGCTAGCGGTCCATGCAACAGCTAGGAAGTGGAATTTCTATTGTAACAACCTCACGTGGATTACATACGAGTGGGGTGGTCGTGTCATATCCACTTGCGAATGGTTGACTACTCTTCTGCTTATTTTTCTCTCTCGCCCTACAGGGTGGCTAGAGTTTGAAAAACACAGCCATGCCAGCTGGGCAACAGCAAAGCGTGGAATGGCTATCTCAAAACTGTTTTGATCAAAAGAGGGACCGGTTACAACTGATGTTAAGGACTGAGAAGGCGATTGGTTAGCCACCTATATTGAGAGCGGGGGGCGCATTTTTACAAAGAGCGGCGACATCTGTTGGGGTGCCCATCAAAAAAAACCTGTTTTGTTATGGTTGAGTTTGAGGAAGTAATACGATAGCCATTCATTAATCGTGTCATTTAGGGATACAAGATTAGTGATGGTCACGGTGAACGGGTTTGGGGAGTTGGAGAGAAATATTTGCGTAGCATCAGCATAGGAATAGAAGCATAGACCTAGGCGACGCAGAAGATAGCCAAGAAGAAGAAGGTAGATACGAAAGAGGGGTGGGCCAAGGATAGAGCCCTGAGGAACATTGTAAGACTGGAGCTGGCCGAGAGATCTCACCCCTGATGAGCAGAATGAGTACGAGATGGCATATAAGAGCGAAACGAGTTGAGAGCAGTTCTAGAGATACTCAGGCAGTCACGAAGGAGTCGGAGAAGAACGGAGTAGTCAACGGTGTCAAATGCTGCCGAGAGATCGCGAAGCACCAGAATTAAAAGCTGGCTAGCGTCGGCCTTGTGGACAAATCGGACAGTCAAATGTAGGAGAGCAGATTCAGTTGTGACGTGCCTTTAAGCCGTACTAGAAGGTTAGGTCGATGCTGGAGGACATGTGTTTAAGTGATGCGGGCAGCTACTACCCTCTCCAGAGCCTTGAATATGATCGGAAGTTCAGAGATAGAACTATAGTTGTGGAAAGGGGAGCGGTAGGAACTAAACATAGACTGGGTGGGAAAGTGTCAAGCGGAGAGCAGGTCACGATATCGAGACATATAATGTGCGCGAAGATCATCCAGACTGGGGCATTCAACAAGAATGTGCAGAACAGTCTGCAGGACAACGTAGTCTTCTAAATAAAGTGCAGGGAGCGCTCCATCAAATGGCGGTGCATCCCACGAGTGTGTCCAATTCGAAAACGGCAGAAAGCAACCTGAAGCCGCTGCGGCATTGGGGGTAGGTCCATGGAAACAGTCACAGCGCAATGCCACACAACTTTAAAGTTCTCCTCGTCGGTCTCCCATCTTATGTGCCAGGCAGCACAAAGGACTGCCCTGATTCCTGCCATGTAATCGGGTTGAGGAACAGCGAAACGCTAGTTTGGTCGCCCAGTCCTCGTGGACTCTCTGGCGCGCAATTCACAAATGTCCAGGAACATAGCAGAAGATAATCTCGACATCTGCCCAGTTCGCGGACACCGTGGCATCACAGATACCACGAACCAGGGGATGTAGATATTCCAATGCCCCGATAGCACTCAGGGCGCTTTGTGAGTCGCAAAACATCACAATCCGGTCTCTGAACCGGGCACGACGCGTTATCTCCCGTACCGAGAGGTGTATTGCAACCAGCTCGGCCGTGAAGACAGACGCAGCGCCTGGTAGAGCGCCACTGACTTCAAAGAAGGGATACAGCGTGGAAACCGACCTACTGCTGGGATTTGGAGCCATCCATAAACACCTGCAGTCCAGGGTGGTCCTCAAAATAAGGTGAAAATAATTTTTTAATTTTTTCATTGGTGCTCATTGCTTATTCGTTGCTGCTACGCGAGTGAACATATGAGGTGAAATTAGAAGGAAATCAGATTCGTTTAGGGTATGCCACGCAGCAGCAATGTTTCAACTCTATTGTGATTGTGGTGATCGTCAATTCTGGTTAGACAATTCTCTCAGTTGCCGAAGCATGATGTGTAATGACGTCCTTCGTTTCCTTAGCAGGTGAACATGGCTTCTTTTAAAAGAAAACAGACCAGGGTCTATGCTGTTGGTTCAACTCTGGAGAAAATCCCAGAAAGCCGCCTTCCAACAAGCCGTCAGGTAATTCAGATTTCTTGAGACACAATGGGAGAGGGCCTTTGTTGGTCTAGTTCTGATTCTATGAGGTTATGTCTAGTTTGTTTTCTCACTATAATTTAAGTTTGCTTATTTCCTGCATTATTATACTAGTAACATACTACTACTGCATTGCATAAACTGTCTCATCCTGTTTCTTGACTGGGCATCGTTGCTGGATGAAATAACTAAGTAATTAATTATTTTTGTCGTGTGTCTCTGCTGATAGCCATTTGTCCACCTTCTTGTTTTTCTGAATTGTGCCCCAGAGAGTAGCCAGCTCAATAGCTCTTAGTGGGCTTTCGATACATATGCGCTATAGTGCAAAAATGTTGTATGATGTGTGCTTTGTTTGTAAAATAAATATGCAGTTTGTATCGAAATAAGTTGAATTTGAATTAATTTTCCCTGGTCTTGTAGCAACCCTTTCCTTTCATCTTTCCAGGTACTTCAGCGGTACTTCCACCAGCTGAAGATGGAGACACCAAGGTCCACTACGAAGCGATCAGCGGCGACGGAGACAGTGCATGAAGTGCTAGGGGTCTGGGAGAAGGCTAGGATACCAACTATGGAGGAGAGGAACATTGTTCGGAAGCTGGAAGGTATGGTTGGAATGGGAGTTCTTGAAGAAGCACGAGAAGAATCAGATAGCCAGCCAGAAGACCAAAGAAGCCGCTTTCCAGGGGAAGAATGATTCCCTCTTTAACATCAAAGACAAAGATTGGAGCTCCCTGATCAAGATTCCCCAAGCCAAAGCCTTTCTCTTGGACCAGGAAACCCAGCGCAAGGGATACATGGGTCTGGAGGACAAAGAACACACCAGAGCAGAGAGGAAGCGGCTGGAGAGCGCTGAACGCGATCAGACACGTCGAAAAGTTGAAGCACAGCGGCAGGAGACCTCCAGCGAGGCCGTCGTGCTCCTGTCAAGCAGTTCGTCCTCCAACACGTCCTGCCCTTCTCCAACGAAGAACCCTCGTCTTGGAGCAGACCCAGGCCCATTTTGCTCCATTCCTGGTCCATCGACGGCACCTTCAGCGCGTCCCAAGTCCATAGTCACCCCTGAGGTCGCAGCTGCTCTTGACAGAACGAAAACTAGCGATCGAAATGCTGTTTACGTCTTGGCAGCCGCAGCAGAAGCCCTGGAGGAGCTGCGACTGATTTCAAGTGACCTCGCCATCAACCGATCCACCATTCGGCATTCAAGGATGCGTCATTGGAGCAGTAGGGCGTCCTCCGTCAAGGATCGATTAGCGGCGTGCCAAGGGATGGCTCTCGTCGTCCATTGGGACAAAAAGATCCTTCATGATGCCACCGCTGGAAGTGGAATGGTGGACCGACTGCCCATCTACGTGACGAGAACAGATATTCCTCGGAAGGGGGATTCCACCCAACTTCTTGGTGTTCCTCGGCTACCTGGAGGAGGAACTGGTGAGACACAAGCAGAGGCAGTGGTGTCAGCGCTGCGGGAGTGGAACCTGTAGGAGAATGTCGTGGCTTTGTGCTTCGACACGACCTCATCAAACACTCGGTCCTCCGCGGGCTGCTGTGTTCGACTAGAGAGACTGCTCGGCTGCAAACCTTTGTACTTCGCATGTCGTCACCACGTCCTCGAAGTTGTGGTTGGGCATGTCTTCACGGCCCTTCACGGGTCCTCCACTAGACCAGACGTTCTTTTCAATAGATCATTGGGCATTCGTGGACCAAGGAGACTACGAGGCTGGATGGAGCGACCCGGAAATACGAAAAGCGTTCGAAACCAACAAGGAAACCGTGGAGAGTACAAAAGCGTTCATTGCTAATGAACTTCAGACAAAACAAGACAGGGATGACTACCGCGCCTTCCTTGAGCTGGTGTTGATCTTCCTCGGGGAAACTCCAGGTCGTGGGGTGAAGTTCCCCAAGCCTGGACCAATTCACCATGCTCGTTGGATGGCGAAGTGTCTGTACTCCCTTCACATATTCCTGTTCCGAAAACAATTCCGACCACCATCCGCGAGTTCTCCTTATTCTGCAGCCTGGTGTACTGCATAGCTTAGTTCCTGGCCCCGAGTCTGACAGATGCGCCGTCCAATGATCTCCCGTTGCTGCAAGAGCTGACGCGTTCCGTACTACCAACGAGACCGTGGCGAAGGGAGCGTTGACCTCTTTCAAGCGCCACTTGTGGTGCTTGACGCCTCAAATGATCCTTCTGTCCCTCTTCAGCAACAAGGAAAAAGTCAAACATCGTCCGTGCGATGGAAGCGGACGGGGGGTATCGTCAGGAACACAAAGCTGCTTAACATCGAGGGAAAACGAATTCGCCAATCCCTCAGTGAGTTGGCCAACGCGACCAGCACCCGCTTCTTCGACATGGTCCGTCTAGATAAGACTTTCCTTGGAAAGGACCCCGTCTCTGGGAAAGAAGATAAATTGTTCCAGTCTGGTCTCCGTACCCTCCAGGGGATGAAACCCCTCAACGACGTGGCGGAGCGCGGCGTGAAGCTGATTGAGGACTACAACGCCTCGATCACCAAAAACGAAGACCAAAAGCAGTTCCTCCTTCAGTAGATCTCCGAACAACGCCGAAACTTCCCCAACTCGAAAAAGGGTACTGTTATCATGTAGTAGTGAAGGGTGATTTTCTTGTCTCACATATGAGAATGCACTCCTGTTTCGATTGAATAGATGTAGAACGTTTATTTTTCTTTCATTTCCGATATTTTTAGCAAAAAACAAGTGTAATAAGTGTACTTTCAGTTCGTTTTGGGAACTTTAGTCATGTGTGGTTGGTATCATACAGAGGGTTGAACATTTCCTGTCCCATGGCATACCCTAAATAGTGTTCGATCGCGGAAAAATTTTAACTGGAGGACTTTTTCCAGAAGTGGCATCTATAGAGCAATGAGCACCAATCC
Source organism: Ceratothoa steindachneri (assembly GCA_963969495.1). NCBI lineage: Eukaryota > Metazoa > Arthropoda > Malacostraca > Isopoda > Cymothoidae > Ceratothoa > Ceratothoa steindachneri. The sequence goes on along the minus strand of OZ018321.1, from coordinate 103,503,403 downwards.
CATCGTCGTCTTTGAATTTCGGGATCACCCTAACCTGCACGGATCCAGTAACACGAAGTGCTCTTCAAAAAGGCCGAACGAATTACTCTCAGCGCCTTGGAAACTTTGGGAGCAGAGGCGTGACGAAAAATAATCAAAGGTGGTATCCTCCAGGATGGCGTCCTGGGCAGAACCTGAGATGCAGCCAGCCCGAGAGCTACACCGAGATCTCCAAAGTTTCCTAGCCTTAAACCCAAAGGGCTTATGGTATGACTGGAGCCTCGCGGCGGCATAAACCCCGTCGAGATCGCCTGCAGCCGTTGGCGACTGAGGGAGGGGCCGTTACCCGGGTACAGAAAAATAGTGCACTATGCACAACGCAGAGCGAGTAGCATCTCTCCAGCATCGACAAGTAGGCTCTCAATGGGAAAGTGCGGAAGGCACCGATCACCAGGCGGAGAACGGTGTGGTGTGGATCGACTCCACCTTCTACAATACACGCTAGACAGCGGATGCATAAAACTCGCTTAGGACGTGGAGTGTAACTTGCGAAAGCCCCACTGTGGGAAGAGTTGGCCACCACTGTCCAAGAAAAAGGCTAGCTTAACATATATACCAATATCTCTATCAACTTTCAAAAGCAGGAGGTTAGAGATTGTGCTGAAATCGGCAGGGGTAGAGTGATCTCTCCCCGGTTTACTAAAAGAGAGCACAATAGCCATATTGTCCAGGACTCAAGGAGGATACCCTCAGTCCAGATCCTGTTGAACAAATCTAACTTTTTTTTATATATAAGGAGACAATCTGGTGACAAAGATATAAAAAAACAAAAAGCCAAAGAAACGAGCAAAAAAAAATCAAGGAAGCACGTTCCGGCGTCGGAGGGGATGCCCGCCTCCGCCCGGTGCAGGAACATTTGACCTAAAGACAAAGAGAGTCATATAAAATGGAGGAGGCCATCTTCCTCCAAAAGGTCAGATAGTCCACAAATTTTGCTTACACGAACCCGTCCTGAGGACAAGGGACAATTGGTAGTGACCCTGCTCGTTCCGATATCGTTACAAGTAATGAGAGCAAAAATCACTCAGACTGGAATATTCAACAAGAATGGGCCGAACAGTCTAGAGGGAAACGGAGTGGCGGCAGTAAGTTGCAGGGAGCGCCACATTAAATGGAAGGGCCACCTGTTGGTGTATCCAATTCGAAGAAGACAGAAAACGAGCTGAAGCCGTTACGGCATTGGGGATAGGTCCATAGGAACACTCACGGCGAAATGGCATGCAACTTTATGTTCACCTCGGCTGTCTCCCACCTTCTTTGCCAAGAAGCCTGGAGGGTTGCCCTGATTCCTGCTATGTAGTCGGTGTGAAGAGCGAAACGCTGGTCTGGTCGACAAGCCTTTGCAGACTCTTCGGAGCCCTCAATCCTTGCAATTCCCTAATGTAAAGGAACCCGGCAGAAAATAAACTCGACATCTACCTAACTCACAGCAACCGTGGCATCACGGATACTACGAACAAAGGGATGTGGAGATTCCAATGCTCCGGGCCCGACGCGTTATTTCCAGTATCGAGCGGTGTGTTGCAACCAGCTCAGCTCGGCGGTGAAAACAGACGCAGCATCTGCATTCACTCGGAGGGAGAGACATCATCGAGATCGGCTTCGGATGTAGAGCCGTTGGCGACTGGAGGAAGCGCCGAGCTGGAGCGTACAGGTTCATAATGCACTTTGTATGGCGCTGAGCGAGTGTCATCTCCCAAACAGGTTCTCAATGGGGAAACATCCGGAAGGCAATGGTCGCAAAGCAGAGACCGGTTTGGTGGATTGAGTCCACTTTCTGCAATACACGCTCGGCTGCGGATGCATAAAACTCGCATCCATAGTCAAGTTTCGAACAAACTAAGGATCGGTGGAACAGTAAGGCAGTATCCCTATCATCAACCAAATACTGAACGTCACGGAACGAAGAATATCTATGACGCGGGTGCAAGAGACCCTAAGGCTGCGAATATGAGCTTTCCAGGTGAGGCGTTGGCCAAAAACAAGATCAAGGAAACGGTGCGAATCCACCACTTCCAGGCGAACCCCGTTTAGGAATAGGTCCAAGTCGGGATGGAGCGCCATGGATGGTGGAATGCAGTTCAATGCCTGTTGGAGTCGACGCTCGAGTTGGCATCTGGGCCGCACCAATAGAGATCGAAAGGTTGTCCACGCAGAGCGTATCTAGAAAATCTTCGGCAGCACCGAGGTGATATTCTTGATTGACCAGACAACTTGCTTTGTAGTCGAGGTTGGTCATAATTTTTCGACTCAGTTGATTTTATCACGCCTTTAACAAAATTGAGCTTGGGATGGGATGTATCAGACACTGGAACTTCTGCAACATAAGACAGACAGCATCATGCTGGGTGCGGGAAAGGACCACCACCAGTTTCCATCACTGCGAGGCCACATACAACGTGGTTCACCAAAATGATTTTCAAAACAATTAGACAATAAGACTGAACGGGTCAAGAACGCTTGTCACGATAATCCTTCTTTCAAGGGAAGACTGCCCCAGAAGTAGTAGTCTAGGGAAAGGATTGGGGGAGAAGATAGTACACCATTGCACCCTAAACAAATTCGTGCTGTTCCTCGTGACTCTCACCCCCCCCCCCCCCGGCCTACAAGGGCCCCGTTAATACTTCAGCTCTCGAGTCGGTTGCGACCGGTAAGTCCTCTCGGAAAACAGATACGGATCCAGCATTCCCCCTTTTAAATCAACCATAAGGAAAAGCCTTCCCTTGGGCTCAGCAAAGAAAGGATTATGAGGGAGCCCACGCCATACCTTCACCGAAGAGCAAACGACTTGTCAACATAGGTCTGTCCGAAACAAGGGAGAATCAAGAGCATAAACATGAAAGAGACAAACAAGTAGAGATCTCAAATGCCCCCAAAAGGACAGAGAAACAGTGTTTGTGATGAAAGTAAAAGGATATAAAGGAAATATATAATATAAACATCCAACTAGATAATAAACAAAATAAACACGAGGTAGAGAAGGCAGGAATGGGACATGTCAAAAGTTCAGTTCACCAACCCTACTAAGGTGAGGCTGAACGCGCCTCACCGGTCGAAGATAGGAGCCCATCAACAGTGAGTCCTAAAACACCATGGCTAAGAAGGAAATGGTCAAGTTTATGGAAGAGAAAATGTAGGGAAGATGCACCATCAAGGTAAAACTTTGGTCCTAGGGACTGCGATGGCATGCATAAAACTCTCCTGAACTAACCATTCTTCCACTAGGAAGGCAGGTCGGTTTCCAGTGGGAAAGATTTGCTAATATAAGAGTATTATTAAAATGACTTCTAAGGATAGAATTCTTGAGACAATTAAATTAGGATTGATGAACCTCATGCTGAAAGAAGTAATGTGGCAAAATGCGGGACGGGCGGCGATGCACGTTGCGATTCTTCAAGTTTTCATTATCTTACCACAAAACCCTCTTTCTTCCAAACTTCTGAAAAATGAAGACAAAAAGTTTGTGTAGTATCTTCTATTTAAGTGTTTATCTTTGTTATGTGCTAAATAGATACAAATAATAAAACACGGAGCTCGATATGCTGTTTGTGTATTGACCTCTAGAAGAGGGGAATGGGGTGATAAAGTGTGTTTATCATGGTTCTTAATCTAGTCATGGCTAAAAGTTTGAGACATTTTTCTTTCATTCGTTTTTAAAATTTACGTGATAGGAATAATTATTCTAATATTTAAATTATTGCAGGTTTATTAAAAAGTCAGAATTTCAAAAGTAAAAAAAACTGCTTTCCTTCGCTAAATAAAAAAACGCACTCTGGTCCTGTTCCTGTAGGAGATGAGTTTCAGTCCCTGAAGCTTTTAAGAATAGGCTCCACTTTTGTAGGAAATATTAAGAATGGACATTCGAAGACTGAGGCAAAATGATATTCTTTGATAAGATCCCTTCCAATTGTTTAAGCTTCTGGAAGTTTCCTCATTAGGAGAAAAGGGGAGCCCTTCAAGAGTCGTGTGTCGTGCCCACGGTGAACCATCCGGATACCCTCCATGTCTGGGGCTGATTCTCATCTAAGGTAACTGACGCACAACAATTTTGCCCAAGAACATGTTCTTGGGCAAAATTGTTAGTGCTCAAAATGGTACCAAAACGTGCTTCATCAGCACCTTTTTTCCTCAACAGTTCAGGACCAATATGGAGGTGATAATTGTATTTTTCAGCATGATGATATACCTTGTCACAAAGCAAAAGCAATAAAGTTCCTGGTTGAATATAACATCGAACCCTTGGGACTTTGACCAGAAAATTCGCCAGATACGAACCCCAAAAGAAAATTTGTGGGCGATAATCAAACTGACGGTTGATAAACAGAAGCCATCCAAAATGTGAGCATTGTGGTGTGTATTGAACAAAAATGGACCAATATCATTCAAGATATCACAAATTTGGTCTTCATCATGCCAAAACGAATTGAAGCAGTCTTAAAGAACAAGGTACAATGTCAATATTGGCTACACGCATCAATTGATTACATTTATGAATAAAATAGGCTTGCGCTCTAATTCTTTTAAAATTATAATACTAAAACAAAATGCAACGTTTGATTTGTTCCACTAATTTTCTTATATGAAAAATTATAGTAGTCGCAAACCCTTTGGCCATGAGTGTATGTCCGGAGCGCAGTCTTGTCCTGTATATCTTGTCTCGATTTTTTTCCGACAACAATCATAGTAAGTTGCTCTATCCACCCTTCACTTGGACGAGACCTCCCCCAACGGGATAAAATTAATAACTTCTTTTTTCAAGTTCTATTTGGCGATTGCCTTCAAGGGCACACCGAAATCAAATTTAGCCTATTAATGGATATTAAAAAACACAAACACAAGAAAAAATAGGAAGCATGCATCGGAAGAAGGGCTCGCCTCCCCCCCCCCGAGACCCGAGAAAGTCCCCAACACCTAGACTCAAAATGGAAGAGGCCTCCTCACAAAACTCCAATAGGCCACTGACAGGAGTACACTAAACAGTCCCGTCTTATTCTGATAAATCGCACCACTGACCTTTTCGCATCCTCGCATCCATTCGAATACTACCCCGACTTGCTCATCTGAACTATGCAACTTCTGCAATTTTTTTTCATGATTCTTCTCCAGTTTTATGTATTCCACTATTCTTCTCTTTCTTTCTAGTTCTGCACATAATCTTTGCACTACCCGCTATAACTTAAGATTTATTCTATCCTTAGACCCTCTTCCACCGCTCAGCTAAACAAAGCAACATGCTGCTGACATATGAAGGATCGCATGCCCTTCAAACCCTGATGCCCGTACATAGGCTTGCAACCCTATGTATATCTTCCTACACATTTCCACTTCCTCTATCTTCACCACTAGCTTTACAGATGACCTCGTTGGTCACATTATCTTTCCCTATCGCGTCTCTCTCATCATTTTACACTTATTTTCCATTCCTGGACTGCCTTCCTAATCACACACCAACCTATTAAACCTTAACCTACACGAGACCAACCAATTCATCTTGACCAGCACAAGACTCGCATCAAATACATAATCCATGGGATTGATACGAAATAAGTATCTGTAAAAGAGGGTTCTCACTTCAATATCCATTCCTATTTCACGCATTTGTATAGCCACATAGAGTAGCTTTCCACGAGGTGCGGTTGACACCACAATGGTTTTCTTTCATTCTTTTTCCCTCACTCATAACAGGAAAATTTAATCCTGCGGAGAGTCACTTGCGTATCGTAAATACAGAGTTGAAGGAAGCTATGGAAGGGCCGAAAACATTTCCTTCAAACAAAGATGAATGATCTTGGTAGCAAACGCACTCATGGGTAGGCTTGGCATGCGTTTGGAGGAAGGGGGGAAAAGTTATGAAGAATATTCCCCCCCCATAAGATTATCCTACAAAGCTCCCTACCGGCGGAACGTAGCTTCCTTGCCACAGCCTCCTCATTTCCTCCTCCAGATGGGCGATCTCCTTCTGGTGTTCCTCCACTTGGCGGTTCCTCAACGCTTCGTCCCGACGAAGATGTCTCTCCATTTCCGGGTCGGGAAGTTTCTAAGAAAGGGGGAGGGGAGGGACATCTTGAAACGAGGAGACCCACTTTGAAGCACAAGGTCTATACATTTTTAATTTAACGATCTAACCAAGGTGGCAACCAAAGACGGCATTGCCACCGTATATACACAAACTTAATTTTTTAGTCTATACATAAGGAAATACAAAACGTGCGCACATCTTTTTAAAAGCAACTATGGCTACAAATTTAGCTTAGCTATTTGACTGGAGGCTTGCCTCGAAGAACTCCATGATCCTGCAACATGGCAAGCAGAACCTTACCCCAAACACCAGGGACAAAGTGTAGCGATCCCTGAGTGTACAGCTTTCCATTAATAAGGCATTCAATACAAAATATGTACAATCTGGTGATCTTAAGAGTCCTCTGAGAATAGTTCTGAAGTACACTCAACATAATGGAAACCAGGGATGTGTCCAATCCGGAGGCAATTATCCACAGACTGAAGTTATGGCATAGTGGGGTATTTTTTTTTTAATTTTTTTTTAGAGCCCATCTGGCGACTGCCCACTTGGGCATAAGTCGCCGGAAACACGACAGCCTAGAACTAGGCTACTTTAAAATAAGAAATTAAAACGTTATCAATGATAAAAATTGGAAAAACTTAACAATTAGGAAGCAATCTCCGGCGTCGGGGGGAGGTCCCTCTCACCCCGGTGCAAGAGCGTGCAACCTACAAAGAACCTACTTAAATAAAGGGAAGAAGCCCGGCCTCCCCCCAAAAGTCAACAAGTCAATGTGCACGAACTCGTCGCAAATACAAGGGACAGGCGGTAGCGACCCCACCCATCCCGGTACCGGGACAGGTAACGTGCGCGAAGATCACCCTGACTGGGACATTCGACAAGAATGTGCCGAACAGTTTGGGGGACGACGCAGTGGTCGCAATACGGCGCAGGCGAGCGCTCCATCAAATAGCGATGCGTCACACGAGTGTGTCAGATTCGGAGACGACAGAAAGCGACCTGAAGCCGTCGCGGAATTGGGGGATAGGTCCATGGGAACAGTCGCGGCGCGATGGCACGCAACTTTAAGTTCCCTTCGACCGTCTCCCATCTTCTTTGCCAAGCAGTCCGAAGAGCTGCCCGTATTCCTGCCATGTAGTCTGTGTGAGGAAGAGCGAAACGCTGGTCCGGTCGCAGTCCTCGCGGACTCTTTGGCGCCCTCATTCCCCGCAATTCTTACATGTCCAGGAACCCAGCAGAAGATAATCTCGACATCCGCCCGGTTCGCCAAAACCGTGGCGTCACGGATATCGCGAACCAGGGAATGCGAAGATTCCAATGCTCCGAGAGCACTCACGGCGCTTTGTGAGTCGCTATAGATCACAATCCGGTCTCCGAACCGGGCACGTCGCGTAATCTCCCGTACCGAGTGGTGTATTGCAAGCAGTTCGGCCGTGAAGACAGACGCATTCGCCTGGCAGAACCCCGCTGACTTCAAACAGAGGGGACACGGCGTGGAAGCCGACCCCCTCTTGAGACTTGGAGCTATCCGTATACACTGGCACGGTTCCAGCGTGACACGAGCTGTGCTCCAAAAAGGTGGAACGCAATCCTCCCGGCGCCGTACAAGCTTTGGGAGCAGAGGCCTGGCGACAAATAGCCAAATGTGGTACCTTCCAGGGTGGCGTTCTGGGCAGTATCAGGGGCGCCAACGGCCCGAGAGTATACCTAGCTCTCGAAGGAGTTTCCTGGCGATAAACCCAAAGGGCTTATGGTATGACTGGCGTCTCTCAGCGGCATAGGCACCGTCGAGATCAGCTGCGGATGTAGTGAGAGCTGTTGGCGACTGAGGAAGGCGCCGGGCTCGCGCGTACAGGCGAGTGATGCACTGCACGCGGCGTAGAGCGAGTGGCATCTCCCCAGCATCGACCAACAGGCTCTCATTGGGGAAAGTGCGGAAGGCACCGGTCGCAAGGCGAAGGCCGGTGTGGTGGCTCGAACCCACCTGCATAGTGGGGTAAGAGTTGAGGCGCAATGGCTCTCATCTTCAAATTCCTAGTGATTGACACCCATGTAATCTGAAATGCAGCATGGCGGGATGCAATGATACCCAGTAGTGGTGCCAAAATTATTCATGTCACTTTATAATATAATGAATTTCGTTCAGTGACAATTTAATATATTATTTGATGAAAGATGGAGTGTTTGGGGTAAAATTACATATTGTATAACTAAATATACCCCTTTACTAATGGGGCGACATTTCCTCGCCCGCCTAAAACACCAAGGTTGAGCTAAGTTTTTCAATATTTGGAATGTAAAGTTGTTTTTTTTAAAATTACAACACAAAATTAGCAAAAGCTTGTGACCATACAAAAAAAAGAAAAAGAAAAAGGTTGGTGGGTATATCCTTCATCCGGCCACTTTCTGCCTATCCCGTCTCGAGTTTGGGGACTTTGCTTCGCAGAGCTCAAACCAGGAGAGCGTTAATGTGTGGAATCCACAGCCTTGTAGCGAGGCACACCGACCAGAAGTTGCCTAGTGGAAAGGTTGGTCCCAAAACCAGCCATTTTTTTATATATTTTTTTACCGTCCATCTGGCGACTGCCTACAAGGCCAAAAGTCACCGGACTTACCTTACAGAATGATGCTAAGCTAGATTAAAACCCCAAAACAAACAAAACCAAAAAGTAAGGAGCATGCCGCCTCTCCCAGGCGCAAGAGTAAGCAACTAAAACCTCAAGTCAAATAAAATGGAGGAGGAGAACCTCCACCAAAATGCCCAAGTCCACAAGCCTGTGTGCACGAAGCCGTGTCGAGTACAAGGGACTAGCGGTAGCAACCCATCTCGTCCCGATACGGGAAGGGCGAACATGCGCGAAGATGCCCTAGACTGGGACATTCAACAAGAATGTGCCTAACAATCTGGAGGACAATGCAGACGTCACAATAAGGTGCGTGCGAGCGCTCCATCAAATGGCAGGGCGTCCCGCGGGTGTGCCCAATTCGAAGACGACAGAAAGCATCGACAAGTATTCTCTTAATGGGGACGCGCGGAAGGCACAGGTCGCCAGGCGGAGACGGTGTGGTGGATCGAGTCCACCTTCCACAATACACGCTCAGCTGTGGACGCATAAAACTCGTATCCGTAGACAAGCTTCGAACGAACAAAGGATAGATAGAAAAGCAAGGCAGTAGCCCTATCAGCACCATATATGTAGCACTTAAAACCTTGTGATTGCAATCTCAATATGTACGAGTTTTAAAACCTAATGATTGCAATCTCCATCTGTACCACTTTAAAAACCTTATGATTGCAATCTCCATCTGTACCACTTTTAAATCTTGTGAATGCAATCTCTATCTGTACAACTTTTAAAACCTTGTTGTTGCAATCTCCATCTGTACCACTATCATTTACAATGCAACTTAGATACTTAAAACTTCACATTTGTTCAAGGGTGACAACATGGACTTGCAAATAATGTCCAAACTTCAAATATACTTTTCTCTTTTAGCCCTCTCATCTAACAAACCTTGTCAATAGTTTCGATCAACATTATCAAATCACTCTCCCTCTCAGCCACCAACACCAAGTATAAGCTTACACCCACATAGATACAACCCATCCCTCGCCAATCTTACACTCCTTTTCCTCATTTCTATAAGTATTTCTCTCAATACTCCAGCCTTTAAAAAATGTCATGGCAATGTCACACAAATATGTCTTAGCCCTCTATGTATGTCAAACCACATACTCGAATTATCTTTCACCCTAATGTACACCTTATTTTCAACATAAATACTATTCACACCATCCAATAGTTTACCACTGATTCCATACTTCTTAGCATTTGTCATAATGTTTCTATGGCTACATGATCATTAGCTTTCTCCAGGCCATAGAACCCAACATGCACTTTACATTTTTTATCCCTTGTTTTGTTCAGCTAGCTCTTTCACTGCAAATACTTGATCTACACTACATCCGACTTACCCACTCTAAATCCACAATCTTCAACCTCTATCAACCCCTCAGTTATCCTTCTTATACGCTCAATCACAATCTTTTCATATAATTTACCTACAACACTCAACGGACTCATCTCCCTCTAGTTCTTGCATTCACCTCTTTTTCCTTTACCATTATACCTATTCTTCCACTTTCAAATGCCTTATAACAAAGCAACCAGACTCATTCCATAATACAATCGTAACCACTTTTCAGCAGGATGAACTGATTTTTGTCTAACAATCCCCGGCTGTTATCAAGCCAACCTTCATAAGTTGCTGCAGAAGTTGATATTAAACCAGAACAAATCTCAGAAGTCTTTCACTTTTATGTTTTTCGGATGCTCCAGGAACTTGTAAACGGTGTAGTTAATCTGAAGCAATAAAGCTTAGAAATCACAATATCTGTCTCAACCAAAATGTTTGACCATGACTGTGGGTGTAAATAATGTACAATTCTACATGATACACTTAATATTGTATTAATTTCCAATTTTATTTTCAGTGGACGTTAATAGGGATAGTTTAGTTTAAGGGAAAAACAAGGTGGCGATAGAACCTAAATTACAGAGAATCTATTATTGCCTCCTACAAGGATGAAAGGAGTACCCTGATATTACTTCATTTGCTTATTTGGTAAAAATGTGCAAATAATCAAGACCATTTGTCCTTATACAAGGATTTTAGACTTTTTGCTTTTGCCACAAGTTTGCAGCTAAAAGTCAGTCTAACTAAGACCAAGTTGGCATGAATCTGCCTCTCACCCCATGACTAACCATGAACAATTCATCTTAAATTCACTCATAGTAAAAGCAACGTTTTGACTTAGTTACATCATGGCAGTCACCCTGGGAGTACGGACACCTAAGGTGAATCATTATGGGAGATGTCCCAATCTCTGGATCGATGACCTCAAACGATGAGCCAAATAAAAAGATGGGAAAGCTTGCCTTTCGAACCCGATGCCCCTTCAGTCTTTTTTCTTCTTCTTTTATCTTTTGAGCTTCTTTTTCCTCCATTTTTCTTTGCCCATCTTCAATGGCGAACATGATCTCATTTTTCTCTTTCTGACTCATCTCTAAGCCTCTTTTGGTTGTCGTTAACTTGTCGGCAACCTGCAAAGGAAGTTGCAATTATATCAAAATAGGAATTCCCAAATTGGTATTTAGTGCTCCCTTCCAAATATACGAGCCTCTAAGCTATGAGGGATCTTTATTTGCTAAGAAAGTTAGTAGAGATCAGAATGATTAGTTTAAAAATCTGCAAAGCATATATTCCACTGATCAGAATTTTGCTCTATCTCTAGGAAGATGCCCAACAAGTTCACGTTAGATGCTGGATTTATACATAGAAAGGACATTTTAAAAAAGAGGAGAAATTGATCAGATCTCAATAATATAGATTTAAACTGAAACTATCAAACCTGGAACTAAAATTGGTTCTCTTGTAAAAGCACAATGATCTAAGCTATCAAATTCAGTATGAGGAAAGTGGTAGTATATATTTTTTATAGACCAATATAGTTGGAGGTATTCAGGGATAGAAGAATGCAAAGAACAAGCAGGGAAAAAAATTGGAAGATTCGAGTTAAACATACTCATGAAATACTGTGGCATTTAGGGCATATTTAAACTACAAAGAACGAATTGAATACCCCCTTTTGGACAGTGCGGAATGGAATAGGGCAGATCCACAAGAATAGTCGTAGCGCAATGGCACGCAACTTTAATAGCCAATCGGCCATCTTCCATAATCTTTGCCAAATGCTCGTCTGGTAACCCAGTCCTCAAGGACTCTTTGGCGCCCTCATTCCCGGCAATTCCAACATGTCCAGGAAGAGCTCATAAGAAAATCTACGACATTGGTCCAGCTCGTGGCAACCGTCGCGTCACGGATACCTCTAACTAGGAGGTGGGGAGATTCAAATGCCTGGAGAGTACTCAGGGCATTTTGTTAGTCGCTATAACACGTTATCTGCCACTAGTTTCTCGGGGCAGTAGTGACAGTTACCACCTCTAAGTCTTCCTTGGGAATATTGTTGAGAGGCCCCGTAGTTCTCCATATTTCAGTTACAGTATCGTTGGTAGTCCTTAAGGGCACTGCTATTGAATCCACCGACACTGAGAAGGACTTGGGTGTAACAATCACTAGTGACCTCAAGTTCTCGAAACAGTGCATTGAAGCGGAGAAAAAGACCCAAAGGATGCTAGGCTACATAAAGCGCCAGTTTGGATATCGGAACAGAGATCGTACTGTGTTTTTACAACTCACTTGTCCTACCGCACCTGGAATATGCCGTAAAATTCTGGAGTCCTTCATTTCGACAGGACATCGCGAGATTGGAACGCGTGCAAGCCAGGGCAACCAAACTGATTCCCTCTATCAGACATAAAAGTTATGAAGATAGATTAAGGGAATTAGATCTGTTCTCGTTGGAAACCCGTAGACTGCGTGGTCAGCTCATCCAAGTTTTCAAAATACTTCGAGGGTTCGACAATGTTGACTACAGGGATATTTTCACACTTGTTGAGAGTACAACAAGAAATCACGGCTTTAAACTTGAACTGAAGCGTTACAACCGCGATCTGTGTGGAAAGTTTTTCACGTACAGTATCTGCGGTAGTTGGAACGCACTTCCGGTGGAAGTTGTCAACAATGAATCTGTTGACCAGTCAAGTCAAGACTAGACAGGGTCTTGAAAAGTGGCCGTTTAAGGACGTAAAGCATTTGAGCAGAGATGTGCCCGCTCGACTGCTAGTCCAAAGATACCCTCTTTGAATGGACCGTAAGGTCTTCTAGGGTACTTTCTTTCCTTGTTACTCTTTCTTTTTACTCACTATATGGCAGTGATGAGAGCCACATAGAGTGATGGGTATAAGTGTGATGATGATCCCTACAATATTTTTTTAAGTTCATGTTAGGAAGGTATATACATAACACAGGGGACCAGAGAACGTAGAGACTTGGGACACTGGGGGTCGTGATATTGTGCAACTCTGCAAACAGGCGAGGTTTTGAGTCGAAGTAACAGGGCTCGGCCCAAACCGAATAAAATTTATTTAAACCCAAAACCAATGAGGGCATCTCCCAAAGAAAGTTTGTAAGGATAAATCTGTGAAGAAAGTGGTGAACATAGACTGCATAAGATATGTAGCCGTATATCGTTTTGTGGCCAGTGGGGCCTGAAGAGCATACAATCCCTCAGATGTCAACTGCAGCACTCTAGCCCTGACACCCCCTTACGGAGACTGAATAAACTAAGCATAAAAAGTGCCCCCGCCACAAACGTGTAAAGTAGAAGGCGAACAGAACCTTTTGTTATGGGATAATGGTACAGATGTAATGTGGCGAGTGCAAAAGCATGATTTGAATTTAATTTTGTAAGCTGTTGCAATGGCCGGGTGGTCTAAGTGCCTGTCAATAGCATATGCGAGAGTCTATTGCTTCGCATCTCACCCCGCTCTACTTCTTTCTTTTCCAACCAGCCATTTCCCTTAAACATATAAGTAATTGTTCAAACGCACCTGTGTTTCCAAGGTTTGCATCACCTCATCCATGAGTTTATCCCTGGCACGCTGCTCTCTCTGCCAATCAGCTTGGCGCTTCAACCACATCCTCTCTGCTTCTTCACTTTGGTAAGAAAAGTAACCATCAAACACAAAAATGAATTCGGATCAACTTGGACTATAAAAACAAAGAATATCCCTTCCTTTGATTTAGCAATTTAATGATATTTTAAATTTACACCAAGGGTCCGTCTCGCTAGTGGAAACTATCATTCCTGCTTTTGTGGTAATAAAGAAAATAAGAACGTGTTGAAAAAATTAATTTCAGTGTGCTCATCTGGCTGATGCCAGCACACATACACCAGTGAAATTCTAAACAAGCATTAAAGAAAACAAGATAAAACCTTTACCCCTAAGGAGCAAAAAAGACAAAAACAAAAAATGGCACACTCTAAAGGCTCGCCTCCCTCAGGGGCCTGAGCATACAAGTAACCCCCCCCAAATTAATATACTAAGGAAGCCCCGTCTCCTCTAAAAACTCGATCACACCACTGTCGACTGTGTAGTTTTTTCATCCAAGGGCCCGAGAGCGCCGAGAGCAACCTTGCCTGTCGCAATACTGAATTTTTTCCTTTACCAGCGCCCATATGGCGACTGCCTTCAAGTACATAAGTCGCCACAATTAAAACTTCACCCTAGTACTAGGCTACTTTAAAATTCAGAAAGAAACAAAACAAGGAGCAAAAAAAGGAAGAAGGAAGCACAGTCCAGTGTTGGAGGAGGTGGGCAACGGCACAGGAACATGCGACCAATACCGAAGAGCCAAATAAAATGGAGGAAAAAAGTCAAATAGTCCACAAGTCTGTGTGCACAAACCACTCCGGAGAGCAGTACTGAAAGGTACCTATCACAGAGCTCCCAAAGACTAGTATATTTAATGAAATAAAGTCTCTTGCTGTCTGTGGAGATGAGCATCACAAAAGGTTCAGGGAAGAATTACATCAAATGGTGATACGTCCCGCATGTGTCCGATTCAGAGATGACAAAAAAAATGACCCGATGCTCTCGAGTCATCGAGGGAGAGGTCCAGGTGAAAAGTTGCGGTGCAATGGAAAACAACAATAAATTCCCTGCCTCCGTCTGCCATCTTCTTTGCCATGCATACAGAATGGCTGTCCTGATTCCTGACATATACTCAGTAGAGCACTCTGGTCTGGTCGTGTTTTTTATCCGTGCAAAGTTTGGCACTCTTGTCAGTATCTCATATCCTGCAATCCCGATATGTTCAGGAAACCAGAGAAGAAAATCTCAACCTACTGAGTTGCAGAAGTTATGGCATCACAGATACTACAAACTGGGTGACGCAGATATTACAATGCCATATGGACATTCAGTGCGCACTGTGAGTCACTATAAATGACAATTTGGTCTTTGAGCTGTACATGGTGAACAATCTCCCGTAGAGCGGTGAATTGACAACAGCTTGGCGGTGAAGATAGACCCGGTACCCGAAAGAGACCAGGAGGCTTTAAACAGGGGAAGATGGCATATAAATCAACACCCTATTCGAATTTAGAACGCTGTGTGCACACTGGCATGGTTCCAGTGTGACATATGAGGTGCAAGAAATATGAACAAAAAACTATCGGTGCTGTACAAGCTTCGGGCGGCGCAGATGCGTGGCGAAAAAAATTCCAAGCTGGATCTTCCAGAGTGCCGTCTTGGGACAGATCCATTGGCGATACTGACACTAAATCCAAAAGCCTTAGGGTAGTTTGGTGCCTTAAGATGACATATACACAGTGGAGATCCAGCTTTGATGAAATGAGAGCCATTGGCAATTGAGGGAAATGCTGGACTCACACAAACAAGTACAAATGCATTGTGCACAGCATCAAGCAAGTGGTATCTTCCTAAAATCACAAAGGAGACATTTTAGAGAAGTGCGGGAGGAACCAGTTGGCAAATGAGGACCGGTGTGGTAGATTATATCCAGCTTCCGCAAAGCAGGCTCGGATGTGTAAAACTTACATTCATTGTCTGTCTTGGAAAGAGAAAAGGAGCGGTAGAGAAGTAGCAGTATTGCTGAAAAGATGGACCTTGCATGTGAGTAGTCAGTCAAAAACAAGAT
The DNA here is from genome assembly GCA_963969495.1 of Ceratothoa steindachneri. Lineage (NCBI taxonomy): Eukaryota > Metazoa > Arthropoda > Malacostraca > Isopoda > Cymothoidae > Ceratothoa > Ceratothoa steindachneri. The sequence goes on along the minus strand of OZ018321.1, from coordinate 103,487,715 downwards.
CAAGGAAACAGTCTGAATCCACCACTTCCAGGCAAACCCTGTTTAGAAAGCAGTCCGGGTCAAGATGAAGCCATGAATGATTGGCGACAGAAGTTCCCACCTTAGTCTTAGATAAAAAACAAAACAAAAAAGGTTTTTTTGTTTTGTTTTTTTTTAGAAACCTATCTGGCGACCACCCACTTGGGCATAAGTCGCCGCAATCACACAGCCTAGCTCTAGGCTACTTTAAAATAAAAATATGAAAATAAAACAACGATAAAATTGGAAGATAACAATTAGGAAGCAAGCTCCGGCGTCGGGGGAGAGGTCCCCCTCCCCCCGGCGTAGGAGCGTGCGACCTACAAAGAAAACAATAATAATAATAAAAAAAACACAAAACCTAGTTAAATAAAAGGGAGAAGGCCGGCCTCCCCCACAAAGTCTACCAGTCAATGAGCACGCACTCGTCCCGAGTACAAGGAACAGGCGGTAGCGACCCCGCCCATCCCGGTACCGGTACAGGTAACGTGCGCGAAGATCGCCCAGACTGGGACATTCAACAAGAATGTACCGAACAGTCTGGGGGACAACGCAGTCTTCACAGTAGGGTGCTGGCGAGCGCTCCATCAAATGGCGGTGCGTCCCACGAGTCAAAAATATAAAGAAACCTGTATGCCTAGACATAGCGAGAGAGGCGGTTCAATTCCTGTTAGAGTCAACGCTGCAGAGTTGGCATCTGAGCCGCACCAAAAGATACCTTGTGGCAGCACCAAGGTGATATTTTTGCTGCACTGGGTCAAGTGTGATACTGAGGAAACTTCCCAGTGGGATGCACTCTGCCTGCTCTATTAAACATGAGAATTCTGCCCACCCGTACGTGGAATCGACGTTCTTGTAAATATTTTTTAAGTGCCTTTCTGGCAAATGCCTCCAAGGGCATATCACCAGAAAAAAGGGTTAGGCTAGTCTTAGACTACATTAAAACAAAAATGACAACTCATCAAAGTAGCTAAACAAGACTAAAAGAAGGCAACCAAACCAAACCGAAACCAGCAAAAACAGAAAAGGCAAAAGGAAAAATGGATGATGTGTCGTCAAAGAGGCCAGTCTTCCACCAGTGCCGAATTATGTGGGAGCTTGCAGAAATTCAGACACTAGGAATGAGATGCATTCCAGATTTCCCATAGTATGGAGGGTCTCTATTACACTGTAGTAGTTAGGTAGGAGTCCGCCTCCCCAAATGCATAATGCCTTTTTTTCTTTTTGCAAGGTGGCTAGGATGACCATGATCCAAGTGGGGGACCAGATAGTCTTACACGATGCCGCGCCCCCATTCAACTCCATCTCCTCCCACAGGCGTATCTTGAGCACATTTGTTTCAGAATATATATATTAATATTGTGTGGACATTAAAAGATTGAGGGCTGAGTGGGCATTGAAAATTAATGTCTGAAGAATAAGTGAAAGCAATAAGTGGATAAAAGACCAGGTGAGTGGGTGTGACTGTGAGTATGTTATTGATAGGGATGTATGAGTATGGCAGAGAATCTTTGACTGAAAAGCTATCTCTTTTTAGGCTTCTTGGGACATTTTTTTTCTTGTCTTGGGCCGGCATCAGTCGGGAAGGAAAGGGGCGCAAGCTGACGTGGTTTCTTGGCAGTCCCCTGGGAAAGTAAAGGAGGGAATGCGGCTAGTAAGAGGGAATCACTCAAGGGCAACTCCAGAGAAGGAGGTGCGTGGAAGTGCCCTGCACCGTAGGCCTGGGAGAGGAGTAAGCCTACTCTCAGCTAAAAGAAGTTTGGAGGGTCCCCTGAGAAAGCACAGGGAGGGGGGGACCTCCTTTTCTATTTTGGAGCTACCCGAGGGCGGCTTCGACGGTGTTAAAGGGAAAGGGGCGAGTGGGTTTGTTTTTTCTTTCCATCATTGTGCATGGTGACCACATTTGTATCACGGGATGCATGCACTTATCACACCCACGCAGTAGCCCGCTCTGCGAGGAGTGAACCCGCGGTGGGAAAACCCAGCTGCCGCCATTTAGGACAGCTCCGTAGGCATGGTGGCTCCACTTTGGGATGGGTGTAAAATTGATAGACAGTGAAAGGGAAGAGACAGGGTATGTGAGGAAGGTGAGGGTGTAGGTGAAGCAGGTTGTTAAAAATCCACCACCCGGATTGTTTTTGATTTTTTTTTAGGAACCTATCTGGCGAGCACAGACTTGGGAATAAATCGCGGCAATCACGACAGCCTAGCACTAGGCTACTTTAAAAAAAGAATATGAAAAGACAACAATAAAAAGGGAAAATAGCAACAATTAGGAAGAGGGCTCCGGAGTCGGGGGGAGGTCTGCCTCACACCGGCGCAGGAGCGTGCGACCTACAAAGAAAACAACGGCAACAAAAACAAAACCTATTTAAATAAAGGGGAGAAGGCCGGCCTCCCCCTAAAAGTCTATAATTCCACTAGTCAATGTGCAGGAGGTCGTCCCGAGTACAAGGGACAGGCGGGAGGGACTACTACGATCCCGGTTTCGGGGCAGGTAACGTGCGCGGAGATTGCCCAGACTGGCACATTCAACAAGAATGTGCCGAACAGTCTGGGGGACAACGCAGTCTTCACAGTAGGGCGCTGGCGAGCGCTCCATCAAATGGCGGTACGTCCCACGAGTGTGTCCGATTCGGAAACGACAGAAAGCAACCTAAAGCCTTTGCGGCATTGGGGGGTAGGTCCATAGGAACGGTCGCGGAGCAATGACACGCAACTTTAAGATCCATTCGACCGTCTCCACCTTCTTTGCCAAGCAGCCCGAAGAGCTGCACGTATTCCTGCCATGTAGTGGGTGTGAGGAAGAGCGAAACGCTGCTCCATTCGCAGAGTCCTCGCAGACACTTTAGCGCCCTCATCGGCGCGCTCATTCCCCGCAATTCCATGTCTAGGAACCCAGCAGAAGATAATCTCGACATCCGCCCGGCTTGCCAAAACCGTGACGTAACGGATATCGCGAACCAGGGGATGCGGAGATTCCAATGTCCCGAGAACACTCAGGGCGCTTTGTGAGTCGCTATAGATCACAATCCGGTCTCCGAACTGGGCACGTCGCGAAATCTCCGGTACCGAGTGGTGTATTGCCACCAGCTCGGCCGTGAAGACAGACGCAGCGCCTGGCAGAACCCCACTAACTAAAAACAGATAAGATACGGCGAGGAAGCCGACCCCTTCTTGGGACTTGGAGACATCCGTATACACTGGCACGGTTCCAGTGTGACAAGAGGTGTGCTCCAAAAAGGTCGAACGCAAATAGCCAAATGTGGTAACTCCAGGATGGCGTTCTGGGCAGAACCAGGGGCGCCAACGGCCAGAGAAATATACCTAGCTCTCGAAGGAGTTTCCTGGCGATAAACCCAAAGGGCTTAGGGTATGACTGGCGTCTCTCGGTGGCATAGGCACCGTGGAAATCAGTGCGGATGAGCTGAGAGTTGTTAGCGACTGAGGGAGGCGCCGGGCTCGCGCATACAGGCAAATAATGCACTGTACACGGCGTAGAGCGAGTGCCATCTCCCCAGCATGGACTAGTAGGCTCTCAATGGGGAAAGAGCGGGAGGCACCGGTCGCCAGGCGAAGGCAGGTGTGGTGGATCGAGTCCACCTTCCGCAATAAACGCTCGGCTGCGGATGCATAAAACTCGCATCCGTAGTCGAGCTTCGAGCGAACAAAGAATCGATAAAAAAGTAGAGCAGTAGCCCTATCAGCGCCCCAAGCGCTGAACGTCACGGAACGGAGAATGTCCATGGCGCGGTTGCAAGAGACCCTAAGGCTGCGAATATGAGCCTTCCAGGTGAGGCGTCGGTCGAATACAAGACCAAGGAAACGGTGCGACTCAACCACATCCAGGTGCACCCCAATAAGAAACAAATCTGGGTCGGGGTGGAGCCGTGGGTGGCGGCAGAAGTGCACCACCTTAGTCTTGGCCAAAGAAAAACGAAACATGTGCGCTTCGGCATAGCGAGAGACGCGGTTCAATGCCTGTTGCAGTCGATGCTCCAGAGTTGACATCTGAGCCGCGCCAAAAGAGATCGAAAGGTCGTCCACGTAGAGCGTAGCAACAACATCTTCCGACAGCACCGAGGTGATGCCGTTGATGCTCAGGGCAAAGAGTGTGACACTGAGGACACTTCCCTGCGGGACACCCTCTTCCTGCTCCTTTGGGCCGGAGAGGGCTCGCCCCACACGTACGCGAAATCGACGATCTTGTAAAAATTCAGATATAACATTGGGAGGCGTCCCCTCGCCCCCATCGTGTGGAGAGTCTCCATGATACCCTATCGCTATGCGGTATCATAGGCATTCTCGAACGGCATTTTCCAGTCGGAGCAGAGCATCAGACGTGGAGTCGAACTTGCGGAAGCCGCACTGTGCAGAAGACAGATGGCCTCCGCTGTCCAGGAAAAAGGCTAATCTAACAGTTACCAATTTCTCCATCAACTTGCACACGCAAGAGGTTAGAGAGATTGGGCGGAAACCGGTCGGATTAGAGTGATCTCTCCCCGGTTTGCGAAAGACGAGCACAGTAGCGATTCGCCAGGAATCTGGGAGGAGACCCTCCACCCAAATCCTGTTGAACAAATCTAACAGAAAGGCCATGCCTGGCTCACCCAGGTGTCGAGGCATGGCGTACGGGACATCGTCCGGACAATGATCGGTGTCGGCGCACGAAACAAGAGCGGAGCGCAACTCACTCACAGTAAACCTTTCGTTGAAGGGTTCTCCACCTCTGGAGGTAAAGTCCAGTCGGCGGCCTTCCGCAACATGACGACGTGCATTGAATGCTGGCGGAGCAGCATCCCGGCTAGAGAATGCGGTCCCATTCTCCTGGAGGACATGAGGGAGGTCCTGCGAGAAGTTGCCCCGAATCCTTTTGACTCGCTTCCACAACTCTGCCTGAGGGGTCCTCCCGTTAAGTGAAGACACGTATGCCCGCCAAGAAGAGCGGCCGGCGTGCTTCGAAATATACCGGAACCTAGCCCTAGCCCGACGAAATTCAGCGACAGTGAAATCGTCCGGGCGGCGCTTATAGCGCATGTAGGCATAACACTTCTGTTTCAGGGCCGTCCCACACTCGGCCGACCACCATGGGAGTGGTCGGCGTGCAAAACGGCCAGACGTTCTAGGAATAGTAGTCAGGCCCGCGGCGATGAGGTTGCCGGAGAAGAACTCAACGGCTTCATCTACCGACCTAAACTCCTCGACTGAGATAGAGAATTCAGTTATTTCCTGAAATGCAGGCCACCGCACCCGCGCCAAGCACCACCGAAGTGGGCTCTCAGGCGGCAGTTGCCCTGAAAATGATATTTGAATGGGAAAGTGATCACTACCATGGAGGTCATCGACCATCCCCCCAATCAAAATCAGGCTGTGCATCAGAAGATCACAAAGATAGGTCAAGGCAAGAAAATAAAGCGGTTCTCGGACAGTGATGCGTAAACTCATCCATGTTTAGGACACCTATCTCAAGTTCTTCGATCAGATCGGCAAGGACTTGTCCCCTGGGATTTATTGAGTAATCTCCCCAGAGAGGATGCCTGCCGTTCAGATCTCCAAGCAAGAGAAAGGGCCTCGGCAACCGTGCCACGACGCGGCGGAAGTCACCCACGTCGAAGTCAGCTGACGGTGGAATGTACGCAGAAATGATAGTATACCTCCTATCCAGGTGCAGCTGAAAAGCCACTGCCTGAAAGGAGGTATCTAAAGAGAAAGGAAGAACGGAGACATCATGCCGGGTGTAAACCACCCGGCCATCCCGTGGTGGTGGGGTCGCAATACCCTTATACCCCGGGAGGGAGGGCAGGGGGCACGAGCCTAGCATGGTCTCCTGCAAAAAGATAGCTAACGGAGAACGGGACAAGACCAGCCTCGGCAGCTCCTCCCAGTTGGCCCGGAGTCCACGGCAATTCCATTGAAGGAATATGCCCTCCAGGCCTAGCTCGGAGAAGCGGGGACCCTCCTCGAACAGGAGACCTTCACGGAAATGGACGTACGCTTCCCGGAGGCAGAACTCCGGGCGCAGTTGGCCAGACAAAGCGCTGAAGGCGCTGTCGCCTTCGAGGACTTATTGAGGGAGGTTGCACTCGCCATACGAGTCTTTTCCTCCCTCCGCCTCGAAACCTTAGGCGGGTGTTGCGGCTTCGGAGGCGGGGGGCCCTCTTTTCGAGGAACCACCGTCTCCGAGCCACTCGCTCCACCACTAGGCGTGGGCGAAGGAGCTGAAGCTCCTTTGTTGCTGTCCTCCTTTCGGGGAACAGCTTTAGGTACCCCGCAAGATGGCCTAGTGACCAACTTCAGGGGTGTTGCCTCCTGTGAGTCTAACGACTCAGTGGAGGCGCGTGGCCGTTACGCTTTATGGAAAACGGTTACGCTGGGGGAAGAGGGGGGAGCCCTGGTTTTAGCCGGGGCTGGGTATGAACCCTTTTGCCGCCAGCTTTACCAGGGAAGCGCCCGGGTTGAGTAGAGCCCGCAGAAGGGCTCCGAATGGGCGCGGAAACAACCGTGCTCGTTGGCCTGGATGGGCCAGGAGCAGAGAGTGCCTTTCTAACTATTGAGGCATATGACGTCCCAGGTAGAGGAGGGCGCGCCAGGACCAAGTCCTTAGCTTCGCGGAATGAGAGTCGAACCTGGGCCTGAAGGGCCAGGATTTCTTTATCAAGGAGATATGCACTACATTGCTTCGAAGAAGCTGGGTGCGGCTCTCCGCAATTGACACACTTGGCCACACACGATTTAAACTTATCGTGTGTGGCCTTGGAGCAATTTACACAGACTTCGGGTGACCCTGACTTTGCACGTCTACAAGAACGATTCGTATGGCCGAAGCGGTGACAGTAATAGCACTGCCGCGGCAGTGGCACGAATGCCTTCACGCGGTAGCGGTACCAACCGGTACGCACCGACTCAGGGAGCTTGTCACAGTCGAACGTGACGAAGAGTGTAGGGGTGGGTCTTGAGGCCCCTCCGTTTTCTCATCACACGTTCGACCTTGACCGCCCCATGGTCGGCCAGCTCTAAGGTGATGTCCTCAATGGAGTAGTCAACGAGTTCCCTCGCATAAACTACTATTTTCACAAAGTTCATGGTAGAGTGCGGTGCACACTCACCGGGGTGCCATGAAGTGTCCGAAGAGCACTTATCTTGGCCGCCTCGGCAGAATTCGCCGCATTCGCCAGAAGGCTCCCGTCCGAGAAACGGGTCACCTTCGGCTCTCTACCAATTGCACTAGCTGATCCTCTCCTCTGATGGATCATGTTGCCCATGGACAACATGGTGCCATCAGTGGAGCGAATAACAAGGAAGCGTTTGAAGCCAGCGGGCTCGAAAACGCCAGGTAACCTCTGAATGAGGGGTCCCGATGTTATCGAGGCTCCGCCCTGTGCACTTTTCGTCTTAGTCGGGGTCTCCGGACCCGGTGGGGCAGACGGGCCGGATGTGCCGATCTTGGCTTGGTCGCCTACCAAAGTGGCAGCAGACCCATCTGTCCCCGCAGCCCCCGCGGATGGAGAGGAGCCCCGAGTCTTTTTAGTATTAGTCTTTTTCTTCTTCTTTTTAGGAGAGGAGGGCGGGGAATGAACCCGCTTCTCACCTCCGCCGGCAGAAGCCCCTAGGCCAGATGGACCGGCCTCAGCCAGGTCCTTCCACGAAATGGAGAAGGTCCTGGTGGTCGCAGGGGCATCGGTCGGAGGAGATCCCTTTCCTCCTTGTACTGCCTCGGAGACCCCAGCCGTTTGAGGAGGACCTTGCATAGGGGCTGATTCGGGTTCGGTGCTTGGCGCCGAGCCCAGATTCCCCCCCATGGAAGGCCCTACCGTCGGAGGCTGGGTTTCCTCAAAGACCATGTCTATCACAGGAGGGGCCTCCAGTTGGCCATCCCCTCCCAGGACATCGCAGGTCCCCTTTGCAGCGTCACCAGTCTTGTTGAGGGAAGCGACCGAAGGGGCCTGGCTCTCCTCTCCCCCCTAAGGGGGTTTGCCCAACCAAGCGGCATCGATGGGGAGCGGTTGGCTATGGACTGCCTGCTGGCTTTCTTGGCAGTCCCCTTGGAAAGCAAAGGAGGGACTGCCGCTGGAAGCAGGGAGGTGCCCGAAAGCACCTCCAGAGAAGAGGGGGAGGGGGAATCCCCTACACCTGTAGGCTTAGGAGAGGAGTAAGCCTCCGGTTAAAGAAATATGGAGGGTCCCCGGTGCAAGCACAGGGAAGGGAGGGACCTCCATTTTTTCTGTGGAGCTGCCCGAGGGCGGCTCCGTTGATGAGCAAGGGGAATTGGGGAGAGATTTGGGATTTTTTTTTTTTGTCATACATGGGCATGGTGACCCTTTTTTTTACACGGGATGCAATCGCGCATCACCTCTCGCAGTAGCCCACACTGCAAGAGGTGCTTACAGGCCCGGCAGAGCCAGGTGCCGCCATTTGGGACCACCCCTCCCGCCTGGTGGCCTGGCAGTCCATCGGCATGGCGGCTCCACCTTAGATACGGCGAAAAATCAAGGATAGACGGTGAAGTGAGAAGGAAAAGGGATGTGAGGAAGGTATGGGTGGGGATGAAGCAGGTTGTTAAAAAAACAACATCCCGAACCGGAGCTCAGGGGTTAGGGAACGTTGTCCCCTCCCCCCTCAGTCCCGATCCGGGACGGTTGGCTTGAGAAGTCGGTCAGCATCTACCCTGTGAAATTAGAGGCTGACCAGAGAAAGTTGTGAGAGGTTGTATGAAAAGCGAGGAAACAAGTGTTTTGAAGGAAGGAGAAGAGGCTAAGCTGGGGTTGGACGGGGTGCTGAATCCCGTCAGTACGGCGGCCAGGATGGCGCAAATCGCCGCGCCCCTTACGGGGGCGAATCCCTGAATAGTGCAAATCATTGATCAAAGCCATGCCAAGACGTGTTAAAGCACTCTGGATGGTAAGGGTGGCCAAACTGCTTACTAATGAATGTAGAAGACTTAACATTGTGCCAATGTTTCAAAATAAATCTATTTGCACTCAATAAAATTAGTTTTATTATCATTTTTGTAAAAAAACTTCATTTTTTTAAATATCCATAATGATTCTGCCAGTACTGAATATAGATTTCTGCGTTGGTAAAGATTATATATTGTAAGGTTATATATGTACATATACTTTGGGTTTTTGTTTTGTGACTTATTTATATTTCCTTGTTGGCTGAATTCTATATTTTAAGAGTGTGGTCGTGTTATATGCTGCTATTATAGTGTTCTTGAGTGTGTTCCAGTGTTTTTTTAAGTGTTTAGAGTTGCTGTCCTGGAGATTGAGGTTGTGTGATGTGTTTGTGGCGACTTATCTTTTGAGCTTCTCCCAGTTTGTGTAGTTGAAAAGGGGTGGTGTGTATGAAGAGAGGTAAATAGGATAGGATGCATACAGGGATGTGATCTGATAGTACATGCGGACCTGGGGCTATGTGTGTGTGGAAGTGTGTGGCTGTTGCGAGGGTGTTGGGGGGGAGGAGGAGGTGGCCATAGGGGCTTGAGTGGGAGTGGGGTCATTGGAAACAGTGGTAGGAGGGGTGGGGACAGTGAAAGGGAGGGTGGGGACAGTGAAAGGGAGGGTGGGGACAGTACAAGGATGGTGGAGACAGTAGAAGGATGGGTGGGGACAGTGGAAGGATGGGTTGGGACAGAGGAAGGATGGGTTGGGACAGAGGAAGAATGGGTGGGGACAGTGGAAGGATGGGTGGAGACAGTAGAATGAATGAATGGTACAAAACAGACGGGTAATGCGTTTTAAATAATTTTTTTTTAATTGTTCACTTTGTCCAAATTGTAATTTACCTCACCCTTAACACCTTTACAATTTGCCAAGATTGCCAACTTGGTGCTACTTTACAAGCAGCAGCCGTGCTGCTAATACAAGTGCCCTTCCCAGCCTAAAGCATTCCTAGTTTGGACTCCGCTCTGCTCACTTCTCTGAAGAAGGGCTCTAGCTTGGGTTTGAAAGCTCAGAGTAAACCCTCGAAGTTCAGTCGTGCATTTTCTTTCCCTCAACATGTTACCTGACCTAGAAATCTTCCGTGATAGATATATATATATATATATATATATATATATATATATATATATATATATATATATATATATATATATATATATATACAAGGTGTCCCAGAAAAAAGTTAACCATACTTTGAATTAGTATAACTCAAAACTATTGGAGATTTTTGAGTCCTGTAAAACAAACAAATTTAACAACTATCTATCTGTGGATTCTGTAAATTTCATTAAATTCCCTTTTATGATATTGATACACTAATGGGTTTAGTGGAGGCTAACAAAATTATGTTTGCGCAGGGAAGTAAAATAATGAAACTTCGAAGTTTAAAATCAACAAATATATTTAAATGCATTTTTAGCAATAACACCTCTTCATATAGGTAATACAAATTCATTTTTTAATTTTCTAAGTATCGTTTCCTTCCACATGTCCTCCATTTCTTTCCAAGCACAGTTGCGCCTTTGATCGCATTGATTGAACAACTTTTTTGATTAACTTGTGATTTTCCTTAAGTCTATTGACTTCACGTGTGATACTATCTCTTAACTGGTTGATGCTTTGTGGTGGAGTAGAATACACTTTATTCTTTAGATATCCCCCTAAGAAATAATCGCCCTGTGTTAAGTCAGGGGATCTTGGGGGCTATTCAATTGAATGATTTAGCGCGACAATGCAGTTGTGAAACATTTCTCTTAGTTTTATTCTTACAGCAAGCTGTCTATGAGCTGGTGCGCCGTCCTGAATCCACCCACCTAAGTCTATTGAATTGATTGCCGTAAATCTGGCAGAGTTCCGGGAAGATCCTTTGGTTGATCATGCTCAGGTAGCTAGCACCATTCAAGTTATTCTCGTAAAATAATGGGCCGACAAGATAGCCATTCTCGCATATTCCGATCCACAGAGACACTTTCTGCTGCCAAATACGTGTCAAAGTTGAATGCTGATGGGGGAGGGGGGGGGGGGTCAGCGGCGCATACTGCCGAATGTTATGGCTATTTACCTTTCCATTCATGAAAACGGTTGCCTCGTCACCAATCACAATGTTTTCCAAGAAACGAGCAGGTTTATGGAAAAGCCATTCGATAAATTATCTACAATAAAGAAAATCAGTTTCAAGAAGCTGGTGTCTTGCATGCATCTTATAGGAATGCCATTTTAGGTCATGTTTAATAATGCAGTTAAATGACTTTGACCATTGTAATCCATTCTATCTGACTGATACATGTGGATTTTGAGGAAGTGTCATCTGAACATTTTCGATATTTTAGGTTGTTCTTATGGTTCTCATACGACCTGAACGACCTTTATTTAGATTTAAGGATGTTCCTTCATGTTGGTATTTGCGAACCTTTTTCCAAAGTGTGGGCTTGCTTGGTGGGTGCCGACCTAGAAAACGTTGTTCAAATGAATCTTTACTTGTTTAATACTGCCAGTCTTAATAAAGTTTGTGACTACAAATACTAGATGATCTTTGGTAAATACATGATTAAAAAGGTTCTATGGAAGTAAACTTTTACACAGAAACGCTTTCATTTGCTTAGTAAGCAATAATGACCAGACCATACCACAGCGTGGCTGAAAAACCACTGTAAAATGGCCTAAGCTATGCTTGGAAAATCGCACAGTGACCTAGCATACTTAGGTTCCCTAGGTTCTCTTGAAAGTGCACGGTGGCCTAGCCTTCCTAGGCTTCGTTTCATTATTTTACTTCCTTGCGCAAACATATTTTTGATAGCCTCCACTAAACCCATTAGTGTATCAAAATCATATAAGGGAATTTAATGAAATTTCCAGAATCGACAGGAAAATAGTTGGTAAATAAAACACTTTTGGCAGGACCCAGAAATCTCTAATATTTTTTAAGTTATAATAATTCAAAGTACGGTTAACTTTTTTCTGGGACACCCAGTATATATATATATATATATATATATATATATATATATATATATATATATATAATATATATATTTTATGAATAGGTTACAGGATGAAGGAAAGAATAGACAGGTAAAGAAAAATAAAAGTGGCATGCTGAAAGAGATCAAGGATGATAAATGCAACTATAATCCTGTCTGAGTAGTGGAGTGGGAGGGTGCATGCTACAACCTTAGAACTAGTTTGTAAAGAAAGTAGAATCACTCAAAGATTTAAACTTGAACCCCATCAAGTGACATAATTCAGCAGCTGACCTGAAGAGCAAATCGTATTCCTTCTCCCGGAGTTTTTCCAAATTCCTTTGTTCTGCTAATACATTTAGCATCCACTCCCCTTTATCCTTTTCAAATTCAATCTAAAAAAATATTAAAATTATTATACAGATGTCCAAGTGAAATTGCTCATTCTGACACAATGCATTTTCCTTATTGCTCTTACTGCACATTTTCCATAATTAGTCATGCTAACATGCTGAATTATACTTGGTGACAATTTTATTATTATTTGATCAGAAAAGGAGGATTTAGGGTATATTTAGTTATAAATATATCAGGTAGGACATTTAGCAATAAAATAAATTAAATTTAGTGATTTTTTTTCAGTTATTGTAGTAGGTAATCCTTTTCATCAAGCATTACTCTTTAAACATTTTGTCATGGTTTTGTTTCGAAACAGGGGTGCCAACTTTCCATAATGTGCACTTTTTAGCTTTATATACTTTTTAAATTTTTAGTCGTGGATATCATCAAACTATTCATATAAATAAGCTATTTTTGAACACTATAACTACTTTTCTAATATGAAAAATATAATTACTTGGCAAAAGCCAAGGATATATAAAACATATCAATAATTATATTGGAGTTTGCTTTCTTTTGTCTGAAACATTTTGAAAAATGTGACGTGAATAATTTGGGCACAACTGTACCTAAACACAAATCATTATCCACTGCTTACCCACAGGTGAGGTTGGCATGCATCGATGAAATTGACAAAACTGAGGTGGGCAGCTTACCAGAGGATGGAATGGGTACCTTTCATACACTTCATACCCCTCACACAGGCATATAAACATGAATGTCATAAAATTAGGGACTGGGGACCCATTTTCTACCGGGTTGCAAATGCTACTATTTCGGCATGGCATCTCCCACACAAAGGTTGTAAGGAGAGATCTGTAAAAAAAGTAGTAAAGATGAAGTGAAAATGTGTGGAAGATATATAGCTGCAGGGGGCAGTCCTCCAGATGTCAGTTGCAGCAGGGTTTCCCATGCTACAGCTAATTATGATCGCCTTGCAAGTGTGGAGAGAGTAAAGATGCTTTGTTGTAAAGACGCTAAGGGAAATAGCAGTGGTGAGTATATGTGTGCTGATGAAGTGTGTAGGAGATACACCGCCCCCGACCCTAGAATAGGCCCAGCACTTCCGCTCAATCGGCAGCCACTCCCTCATGTAAGCGGAAGTGTTACATTCGCACTAATAAAAGAAACCCGACGCCAGAAATCTAACACTATTCACAGAAGTAGCGAGAGCTCTAAAAGGGACTAGAAGAGACTTGTTTCCGTCTAATTTTTCAATTTCCCTTTCTTCTAATACAATAGCACCATCACAGCATTATTTCACTCCTTATACGATGCTGCACTTTCCAACACCTTATGAGAGAATAAACACATCCATTCCATGATACAATCACCTTAATTAATTGGCGTGTTTTAAGACACCCATCTGACGAGTGCCAACAAATGCATAAGTAACCATAAAACAAGTTACCCTACTTTTAGGCTACATCAAAAAATACAAACTAAACAAACAAACAAACAACAATACGAAAAAAAGAAGCAGGAGTCGCAATGTGGCGTTGAGGGGAGGCGACCAACACCAAAGAGAGTGAAATAAAATGGAGGATACCAGCCTTGTCCAAGAAGTCGTACAGTTCACTTTTGATTTTTTTTTTTTTTACACTGCCCATCTGGCGACTACTTCGAGGGGAATAAGTAGGTGCAATACAAATTTCACTTAGTATTAACTACTTTGAAATTTTAAAAAAACAAACTAAACAAAAAATAAAATAAAATACAAAAACGCCAAAAAGAAATAGAAAAAAGGCAGGAAAAAGAAAAAGGAACATTGTGGAGTCGGGGCGCGAGGCCAACCACAGCCCGGCGCAAGATCATGCGACCAATAGTAAAGAGAGGCAATTAAAAGGAGGCCAGCCAACCGTCTCCAGGAAGTTAAATAGTGCACAAGTGTGTACACGAACCAGTCCCGAGTACAAGGGACAAGTAGTAGCGACCCCACTCCTAATGATACTGGGACAGGTAATGTGGCGAAGATAACCCAGACTGGGACATTCAACAAAAATGTGCCGAACAGTCTGGGGCGCAGTAAGGTGCAGAGGAGCACTCCATCAAGTGGCGGTACCTGCCGCGAATGTGCCCAATTCAAGGACGACAGAAAGCGACTTGAAACCGTCGCGCCATTGGGGGGTAAGTCCATGCGAACAGTCGCGGCTCAATGGCATGCAACTTTAAGTTCCCCTCGGCCGTCTCCCATTTTTTTTGTCAGGGAGCCCTGCGGGCTGACCTGATTCCTGCCATATAGTCGGTGAGAGGACGAATGAAAGGCTGGTATGGTCGAGCAGTCCTTCCGGACTCTGGCGCCCTCGTCGGCTGGCTCATTCCCAGCAATTCCCACATGTTCACGAACCCAACAGAAGATAAACTCGACATCCGACCGGCTTGCGGCAACCGTGGCGTCACGGATACCGCAAACCAGCGGTTTATTCCAATGCTCTGAGAGCCCTCGGCGCTTTACGAGAGGCTAAGATCACAATCCGGTCTACGAAGCGGGCACGAAGCGTTTTCTGCAGTACCGAACGGTGTATTAAACCAGACAGACACAGGGCCTGGTAGAGATCACTCTGACTTTAAACAGATGGTATATGGCGTTGAAGTCGACCCCCTTCTGGGAATTTGAGCCATACGTGTACACTGTGACTCCAAAAAGGTTGAACGCAATAGTCGCGCCGCTGTGGAAGTTTTGGGAGCAGAGGCGTGGTGAGAAATAATCAAATGCGGTAGCCTCCAGGGTGGCGTCCTGGGCAGAACCAGAGGCGCCACAGGCCGGAGAGCTACACCGAGCTCTCAAAGGAGTTTCCTAGACCTAAACTCAAAGTGCTTAGGGTATAACTGGCGTCTCTGGGCGGCATAGGCACCGTCGAGATCGGCTGCGGATGCAGTGAGAGCCTTTGGAGAATGAGGGAGGCGCCGGGTTCGCGCGTACCAGCGTATAATACAGGCGTAGAGGAAGTGACGTCTCATCAGCATCGACAAGTAGGCTCTCAATAGGGTACAGCGTAAGGCACCAGTCGCTAAACGGAGACCGGTATGATGGATCGAGTCCAGCTTCTGCAATACACGCTCGGTTGCGAATGCATAAAAGTGCTATCCGTAGTCAAGCTTCGAACAAACAAAGGATCGATAGAAAAGTAAGGCAGTAGCCATATCAGCACCCCAGGTGCTGCACGTCACGAAACGAAGAATGTCCATGACGCGGGTACAAGAGCCTTCCAGGTGAGGCGTCGGTCAAATACAAGACTAAGGATACGGTGCGAATCCACCACTTCCAAGGGAACCCTTTTTAGCAACAAGTCCGGGTCAGGGAAAAGCCCTGGATGGTGGCAGAAGTGCACCACCTTAGTCTTGGCCAAGGAAAACCGAAACCTGTGCACTTCAGCCTATCGAAAGATGCGGTTCAAATTCCAATGCTTGTTTTAGTCGACGCTCCAAAGTTGGGATCTGAGCTGCAACAAGAGAGATCGAAAGGTCGTCGACGTAGAGGGTAGTGAGAACCGATTGATGCTCGGGGCAAAAAGTGTGACGCTGAGGAAACTTCCTTGCGGAACACCCTCCTCCTGCTCGATTGGGTCAGAGTGCTCTCCCACCCGTACGTGGAATTGATGATCTTGCAGAAACTCTCAAATACGATTGGGAGGCGTCCCTTGGCGTACATCGTGTGGAGAATTTCTAAGATACCCTATCGGCATGCGTTATCATAGGGCCTCTCCAGATCGTAAAAAAGGTAGCCTAATGCTATCTACGAAGAAAGAACTCGCAGACGGAGCGTGAAATTTGTGGAAAATAGGTGGCCTCCGCTGTCCACGACAAAGGCTAGTCTAACATTTACCGATTTTTCCAACTTGTGCATGCAGGAGGTTAGATAGATTGGGCGGAAACCAACCTGGGTAGTGATCTCTTCCTGGTTTTCGGAAAGCGAGCACAGTAGACATTGGCAAGGAGTATGGGAGGATACCATCGTTCCAGATCCGGATGAACAAATCTAACGGAAAGGCCATGACTCGCTCACCGCCGTGTCGAAGCATGGCATACAGGACATCGTTCCGAGTATGAGCGGTTGTCCGTGCTCGAAGCGAGAGCGGAACGCAACTCACTCAATGTAAACCTGTTGTTGAAGGGTTCTCCGCCGCCTCTGGAGGTAAAGTTCAGTGGTCGACCTTCAGCGAAATCAGGACGTGGATTGAATGCTGGCGGAGCAGCATCCCGGATAGTGAATGGGGAGAAAGCGGTCGCGAAGGAATCTACCATGGACGTAGGGTCCGAGATTGCGGTCCCATTCTTCAGTTGAACGAGAACTTGCCCCGAATCTTTTTCACTCCATTCCAGACCTCTTCCAGTTACGTGAAGACGTGTATGCCCGCCAGGAAGAGCGGTAGGCGTGCTTCGAAACATACCGGATGCTTGCCCTAACTCGACCAAATTCACCGACACAGAAATCGGTCGGGCGAGGTTTATAAAACATGTAAGCATAAGGCTTCTGTTTGAAGGACGTCTAACACTCTGCTGACCACCAGGAAAGCGGTCGGCGTGCAAAACGGCCAGACGTTCTCGGAATAGTAGTTAGGCCCACATCGATGGGGTTGACGAAGAAAAACTCAAAGGCCTCATCCACCGACCTAAACTCCTCGACTGGGACAGAAATCAGTCATCCCCAGAAATGCGGACCACCACGCCTGCGCCAAGCAACACCGGGTGAGTCGCTCAGGAGTCAGCGGCCCAGAAAATATTTGATCACTACCATGGAGATCATCGACCACCTCCACTCAAAATAATGTTGTGCATCCGGGAAGCACAGGGAGAGAGACCAAGAAAAGAAAATGAAGCAGTTTTGGGGGAGTGATGCATAAACTCATCCACATTTATGAAACTTATCTCCCGCTAGTCGATCAGGTCGGCTAAGACCTGACCCCTGGAATTGAACGGGTAGGCTCACCAGAGGAGGTGTCACAGTTCAGTTCAATCCCCGAGCAGTACAAAGGGCCTAGTCAACAGTGCCACAATGAGGCGGAAGTCCCCCGGATTGAAGTCGACTGAGGGTTGAATGTAGGCGGAAATAAAAGTATACCTCTTATCCAGGTGCAGCTGGACTGCTGCTGCCTGCAATTAGGTATTTAAAACAAAGAGAAGAACAGAGACATCATGCAAGGTGGAAATGGCGCAGAATCCTGCCTGGCTCCCATTCCGTGGTGATGGGGTCGCAAAACCCTTATACCACGCTAGGGTGGGCAGGGGGCAGGGGGCACGCGCCCAGCTTAGCTTCCTGCAAAAAGATAGCTAACGGGGAACGGGAAGAGACGAGCCTCCACAACTCCTCCCAGTTGGCCTGGAGTCCAGTGCAATTTCATTGAAGGAATATGCCCCCAGGCCTAGCTAGGAGGAGATGCGGAGGGGGCTCTTCAAAGTGAAGACACTCATGGAAATAGCCATGCGGTTCCCGAAGGCAGAACTTCGGACGCTTTTGAAAGTCCTCTTTTGAGGACTTATCGTGTGGGCCTAGTAGCAACTTATACAGACTTCGGGTAACCCCGACTTTGCTTTGCAAGACTGCACGAGCGATTCCTATGGCCGAAACGGTGACAGTAATATCCCCTCGGCGGCAGTGGCACGAATGCCTTCACGCGGTATCGAACACAACTGGCAAGCACCGAATCAGTGAGCCTGTCCCAGTTGAACGTAATGAAGAGTAAGGATGGGTTACGATGCCCCTCCCTGTTTTCTAATCACACGCTCGACCAGCTGTAAGGTGGCCTTCTATGGAGTAGTCCACGAGTTCCCTCGCATAAACCACCTCTTTAGCGAAGTTCCTGGTAGATGCAGCGTCACACTCACTGGCGAGCCATTGGGGAAGGCTCCCGTCTGAGAACCGTGTCACTTTCGGCTCTCAACAAATCAAGGTAGGTAATGCTCTCCTCTGATGGATCACGCTGCCCTTGGCCAACATGCTGCCATCAGTGGCGCGAATAACTAGAAAGCGTTTGAAGCCAGTAGGCTTGAAAACGCCAGGTAGTCACTAAATGAAGGGCAGCATGTAATCGAGGCTCCGCTAAGCGCACTTGCAACTTTGGTATTAGTCTGGGACACCTTACCAGAGGGCACCTCGGGGCCGGACGTAGCGATATTGGCTTGGTCGCTTTCGGAGTACCTGCGGAGGAAGAGGAACCCTTAATCCTCTTTGTCTTTTGCTGCGAGAGGATGGTGGGGAATGAACCCACTTTTCTACACCGCCGGAAGGATCCCCTAGGCAAGACGGACATTCCTCAGCAAGATTTTTCTCCGAGATGGAGACGGTCTTGACTGTCAAAGTCACACCCGTGAGGGGAGGAGGTCCCTCCTCTTTGTGAGTCCTCGGGGGCCTGAGCCACCCAAGCTTGCACAGGGGCGGACTCAGGCTCGGAGCTTGGCACTGAGCTCGTTTTAATCCCATGGAAAAACCTCAAGTCTCGGGCTGGGTCACCCCCAGGACTATGTCCATCTCAGGGGACGGCCGCTATGTGGCCATCTCCTCCCAAGGTATTAAGGATCCCTATCGAGGGCTCTTTATTTTAATCTTGGGGCAGTGGGCCAACCCCCATTCGGGAAGAGAGTATAGACCGACGGGGTTCGTAATTTTGCCGAGGCCGGGGCCCCGGTCGGTCTATATTCGGTTATAGACTTACCGGGGTCGTAATTTTGCCGGGGCCGGGTTCACTAATATTTGCTGGGGTCGGGGTGGAAAAAAAACAGGTGGGATTAGCCGGGCCTGGGGCCCCGGTCGGTGTATAGAAGAGAGGGGGGCAGGCACGCCGACGCCCTAAAGGGCCCCGCTTTCCCTCGACCCCTCTACGGGGGTAAGCCGGTAGAACGGGGTGAAGGGAAAACCTCTGCAACCATAGGCCTAGGAGAGAAGTAAACCTCCTCTCTTGTAGAAGAGGGTTGGAGGGATTTTTTTTTTTTTTAATTTTATAGAGCCCATCTGGCAACTACCCGCTTGGGCATAAGTCGCCGAAAAACACGACAGCCTAGAACTAGGCTACTTTAAAAAAAAAATATGAAAACTTAACAATCGATATAAATTGGAAAAACTTTACAATCAGGAAGCAATCTACGGCAGCGGGGGGACGTCCCCCTCACCCCGGTGCAGGAGAGTGCAACCTACAAACAAAACAATAACAAAAAAAGAACCTTAAATAAAAGGGAGAAGCCCGGCCTCCCCCCAAAAGTCAACAAGTCCACAAGTCAATGTGCACGAATCTGTCCCAAGTACAAGGGACAGGCGGTAGCGACCCCGCCCATCCCGGTACCGGGACAGGTATCGTGCGCGAAGATCACCCAGACTGGAACATTCGACAAGAATGTGCCGAACAGTCCGGGGGACGACGCAGTCGTTGCAATAGGGCGCAGGCAAGCGCTCCATCAAATAGCGATGCGTCACACGAGTGTGTCCGATTCGGAGACGACAGAAAGCAACCTGAAGCCGCCGCGGCATTGGGGGATAGGTCCATGGGAACAGTCGCGGCGCAATGGCACGCAACTTTAAGTTCCCTTCGACCGTCTCCCATCTTCTTTGCCAAGCAGTCCGAAGAGCTGCCCGTATTCCTAGCATGTAGTCGGTGTGAGGAAGAGCGAAACGCTGGTCCGGTCGCAAAGTCCTCGCGGACTCTTTAGCGCCCTCATTCCCCGAAATTCCTACATGTCCAGGAACCCAGCAGAAGATAATCTCGACATCTGCCCGGCTCGCCAAAACCGTGGCGTCACGGATATCGCGAACCAGAGAATGCGGAGATTCCAATGCCCCGAGAGCACTCAGGGCGCTTTGTGAGTCGCTATAGATCCCAATCCGGTCTCCGAACCGGGCACGTCGCGTAATCTCCCGTACCGAGTGGTGTATTGCCACCAGCTCGGCCGTGAAGACAGACGCAGCGCCTGGTAGAGCCCCGCTGACTTCAAACAAGGGAAAACGGCGTAGAAGCCGACCCCCTCTTGGGACTTGGAGCCATCCGTATACACTGGCACGGTTCCAGCGTGACACGATGTGTGCTCCAAAAAGGTCGAACGCAATACTCCCGGCGCAGTACAAGCTTTGGGAGCAGAGGCGTGGCGACAAATAGCCAAATGTGGTACCCTCCAGGGTGGCGTCCTGGGAAGAACCAGGGGCGCCACCGGCCCGAGAGCTATATCTACCTCTCGAAGGAGTTTCCTGGCCCTAAACCCAAAGGGCTTAGGGTATGACTGGCGTCTCTTGGTGGCATAGGCACCATCGAGATCAGCTGCGGATGCAGTGAGAGCTGTTGGCGACTGAGGGAGACGCCGGGCTCGCGTGTACAGGCGAGCGATGCACTGCACGCGACGCAGAGCGAGTGGCATCTCCCCAGCATCGACCAACAGGCTCTCAATGGGGGAAGTGCGGAAGGCACCGGTCGCAAGGCGAAGGCCAGTGTGGTGGATCGAATCCACCTTCTGCAATAAACGCTCGGCTGCGGATGCATAAAACTCGCATCCGTAGTCGAGCTTCGAGCGAACAAAGGATCGATAAAAAACTAAGGCAGTAGCCCTATCAGCGCCCCAAGCACTGAACGTCACGGAGCGGAGAATGTCCATGGCGCGGGTACAAGAGACCCTAAGGCTGCGAATATGAGCCTCCCAGGTGAGGCGTCGGTCGAATACAAGACCAAGGAAACGGTGCGACTCAACCACATCCAGGCGCACCCCATTAAGAAACAAATCTGGGTCGGGGTGAAGCCGTGGATGGCGGCAGAAGTGCACCACCTTAGTCTTAGCCAAAGAAAACCGAAACCTGTGCGCTTCGGCATAGCGAGAGACGCGGTTCAATGCCTGTTGGAGTCGACGCTCCAGAGTTGGCATCTGGGCCGCGCCAAAAGAGATCACAAGGTCGTCCACGTAGAGCGTAGCGAGAACATCTTCCGGCAGCACCGAGGTGATGCCGTTGATGCTCAGGGCAAAGAGTGTGACACTCATGACACTTCCCTGCGGGACACCCTCTTCCTGCTCCTTTGGGCAGGAGAGGGCTCCCCCCCACCCGTACGCGGAATCGACGATCTCGCAAAAATTCAGATATAAAGACTGGGAGGCGTCCCCTCGCCCCCATCGTGTGGAGAGTCTCCATGATACCGTATCGCCATGCGGTATCATAGGCCTTCTCCAGATCGAAAAAGACCGTGGCGTAGTGATGTCTACGAAGGAAAGCCTCGCAGAGAGCATTTTCCAGTCGGAGCAGAGCATCCGACGTGGTGTGGAACTTGCGGAAGCCGCACTGTGCGGAAGACAGATGGCCTCCGCTGTCCAGGAAAAATGCTAATTAACATTTACCAATTTCTCCATCAACTTGCACACGCAAGAGGTTAGAGATATTGGGCGGAAACCGGTCGGAGTAGAGTCATCTCTTCCCGGTTTGCGAAAGGCGAGCACAGTAGCGATTCGCCAGGAGTCTGGGAGAAGACCTTCCACCCAGATCTTGTTTCTAACAGAAAGGCCATGCCTCGCTCACCCAGGTGTCGAAGCATGGCGTACGGGACATCGTCCGGACCATGGGCGGTGTCCGCGCACGAAGCGAGAGCGGAACGCAACTCACTCACAGTAAACTTGTCGTTGAAGGGTTCTCCGCCTCTGGAGGTAAAGTCCAGCCGGCGGCCTTCCGCGACATCACGACGTACATTGAATGCTGGCGGAGCAGCATCCCGGCTAGAGAATGCGGAAAAAGCGGTCGCTAAGGATTCCGCCACGGACGCGGGGTCCGAGATTGCGGTCCCATTCTCCTGGAGAACGGGAGGGGGGTCCTGCGAGAACTTGCCCCGAATCCTTTTGACTCGCTTCCACACCTCAGCTAAAGGAGTCTTCCCGTTAAGTGAAGACACGTATGCCCGCCAAGAAGAGCGGCGGGCGTGCTTCGAAATATACCGGAACCTAGCCCTAGCCCGACGAAATTCACCGACAGTGAAATCGTTTGGGCGGCGCTTATAGCGCATCTAGGCATAACGCTTCTGTTTGAGGGCCGTCTCACACTCGGCTGGCCACCATGGGAGTGGTCAGCGTGCAAAACGGCTAGACGTCCTAGGAATAGTAGTCAGGCCCACGGCGATGAGGTTGCCGGAGAAGAACTCAACGGCCTCATCTACCGACCTAAACTCCTCGACTGAGATAGAGAATTCAGTCATTTCCTGAAATGCAGGCCACCGAGCCCGCGCCAAGCACCACCGAGGTGGTCTCTCAGGCGGCAGTTGCCCTGAAAATTATATTTGAATGGGAAAGTGATCACTACCATGGAGGTCATCGACCACCCCCCCAATCAAAATCAGGCTGTGCATCCGAAGAGCACAAAGATAGGTCAAGGCAAGAAAATGAAGCGGTTCTCGGACAGTGATGCGTAAACTCATCCACGTTTAGGACACCTATCTCAAGCTCTTCGATCAGATCGGCAAGGACTTGTCCCCTGGAATTTATGGAGTAATCTCCCCAGAGAGGATGCCTGCCGTTCAGATCTCCAAGCAAGAGACAGGGCCTCGGCAACCGTGCCACGACGCGGCGGAAGTCACCCACGTCGAAGTCAGCTGACGGTGGAATGTACGCAGAAATGATAGTATACCTCCTATCCAGGTGCAGCTGCACAGCCACTGCCTGAAAGGAGGTATCTAAAGAGAAAGGAAGAACGGAGACATCATGCTGGGTGTACACCGCGCATCCCCCAGCCCGGCCATCCCGCGGTGGTGGGGTCGAGGGGGTTGGAGGGACCCCTGAAAAATCAGCACCTTTTCAGAGGTGGAGCTGCCCGCATGACAATGGTGAAAGAGGATCCACTCCACCGGCCGAAGGGGTGTGTCGTGTTACTCGTCCTCCCCAACACCTAGGGAAGACGAGGGCGCGCTTGGAGGTGGATCCCCATGCGCATAGTTTAGAAAGTGAAAAAAGGACAGATGAAAGTAGATATTATGACCCCTCCAATGCCTTGGGAGGTTAAGAGAAAGGTGTTCATAAGATCAGAAATACTCGGACAAGGTCCTGCGTTGATTCGCTCTGCCAACCCGGACCCACGCCATTCAGGAGAAAGTGACCTCGAGCTTTAGGCATAAATGATGGTGCCGATGTAGCCACCTTATATGTGTACTGGAAGGAGGTGAGCAGAGTCGACGGCCCAGTACACCTACAACCTAATATTCGCCCTAGTCATCGGGCTTTCGGCCCTCGCAGCAGGTAGGGACCTAACGATATACAATGCCACTCAACTAAGTGCTGGCAAGAGGACGAAAGTGCCCCGAGCAGACAGAACCTTTGTGGATAGAACAGCAAGTTTGGAAAGGGGTAGGCGGGTATGTAATAAAGAGAAGTAGAGAAAGGCGGGTCTGCTAAAAAGTAAAGTCGGTGATCACCTATTATTATCATATCCCGGTGCTAGGTATTCCAGGACGGCATGCAGTCCACCGAGGCATCATGTCTACCGGTCTGAACTCTGTCCAGGTGGCAAAAGTCCTCCTGGTACAAAAGGTTTTGAAGGGATAGCCGTAATCATAATAAATAATATTACTAAAAAATAAAAATGAGGATAGTAATAATAATAGTCATAAAAAAGGTAAAGTGGTGCTGAGTGGGTGTGAGGGGAAAGCGCACCAACTACTTCCCCAGGCCCCATCAGAGGTCAAGTCAACCCAGTGACAGGGCTTCCCTAATTTGCACTCAGAACGGGTGGATTTGCAGCTCATTGGTGTAACAAACCCTACAGGGTAACCTCCCCCGTGCGGGGTTGCTCTCTCTCCAAGGAGCAGGGGACACCACTGGGTTACTATTCTTAATCCCCCGAACGATAAACTAAAACAGAAATACAAAACCTGATGCTTTAACAGGGAATCCTTTTCGAAGCCTCTGAGTAAATCCTCAACAATTTTCTCATCTTCAATCAACTCAGAATAAATATCGGCCGATTTCTGCTTCAGCTTCAAATGATGTTGGCGTGCCCAAAACAACCTGCGGAAAAAAAGATGATTGATGTACAGTATAATAGAACAAGTTCTTGACACTCGGTAGAAAAAAGCAGACGTCTTCCAAATAAATTAAATCAGCAATGCGAAAGAATGGAGTTAGTAGATCTAAAAGAAACTTTTCCTTCGACCATCTGGCGACTACCCCTACAAGCGGCCAGGTCGCCAAAATTATCTTATGGCTTAATGCTACGCTAAATTAAAACAAATAATAAAAAACAAACAAAATGAAGAAGTAAAAGGAGGCACGCTCCGGCGTCGGTAAGACCCGCTTCCTCCCCGGTGCATGAGCATGCGACCATCACCAAAGAGAATCATAAAAAGAAACGCTTGAAGACGGCTAGAAGAAACATCCCGAAAAACTTTAGAATATATTTATCATCAGCAGCACCAATGGCAAAAGAATGGAAGTTTGCATGTGTGCGTGACATACATGTAAAACACATGTGATACAATTAGGAAATCACGCCCTTATACGCCTGCTGCTTACAGTCCAAATGGCTCGTGATAATTACACTTGAAGACTTCAGAGGTAATGATTACCAGAGTTTAGACATCTTAGTCTTTGACCTCCCAGCTAAGGTTTCTGCAAGCGAGCGTTGGCCATTTTCTTTTCGGTGGGTCTCTCTTGGCGACTGCTTACATAGGCATAAGTTGCCGTGTGGGCATTGGACATACATATTAGCGAATAGGGGTTGAATTGTGTATGGGCCTCTTTTGAAACATATACAAGCGGGTATGTGTTGGAGAAGATGGGATTGATGAAATGGCATTAGGAGTTTGGTTGGGGAGGGAGGCGTATGATATCTTCAGGCGACCGCCTGGGAGGGACCAACTAACAAAAAAGTCAACAAGACATGCTCAGGCGGCAGGGGTAGGCCCGCTGCATACCATTTAAATAGTATGAGGGAGCTCCGTTTCCACCAATAGGATGCGCGGAAGTCCCATCAAAGAACACGGGCAGGTGGAAGCGACCCCGCCCGTCGCAGTACTGGAACAGTTACGTTCAATGAAGGTCTTCCAGACTGGAACATTCAACTATATGGAGTCTTAGTGTGTGAGGGATTTTTTTTAAGGTTCTTTACTGGTGACTACCAGCTGGGGCACAGTAGCCGAAATGATACACATTGGTTAAAAACTATTTCTTACCCTAAAATAAGCTAAATTCATTTAAAAGGGTAAACACCGCAACAAATTCAAACCAGCAAAACCAAACTAAAACCTCAAAAAGAAAGGAAAAGCATGATCAGGTCATAGAAGGAGGTTCGCTTCCTCAGGGTACCAATCATGGACACCAAAACCACACTCAGGAGTGCAAGAACTCTTTCCAAGCACAAGAGACAAGCGGTAGCAACAGAAAAACTACTTAAAGGCACAGAGGGTAAGCCCAAGGCAAAAAATTCATGGCGGAATGGTGCACATTTCAGGTTCTCGTCGGCAGTCTCCCATCATCTTTGCCAGGATTTTTTTTTTTTTTTTTTTTTTTAAGAGCTCATCTGGCGACTGCCTACTTGGGCATTAGTCGCCGTATTAAAACTGGCCTAGTTCTAGGCTACTTTAAAATGAAATTAAAGAGAAAAAAAAAACAACACCCCAAAAGGGGGAAAGGAAGCAAGCTGGTGCGTCGGGGAGAGGTCCCCCCGGCGCAGGAGCGTGCAACTAAAGAAAAAAACAAAAAAACAAAAAACAAAACAAATGCAAAAAAACAACAAAAAAAAACAAAAAAAAAAACAAACAAACCTTGCTTAAATAATAGGGAGAAGGCCGGCCTCCCCCAAGAAGTCAACAAGTCCACAAGTCAGTGTGCACGAATCTGTCCCAAGCACAAGGGACAGGCGGTAGCGACCCCGCCCATCCCGGTACTGGGACAGGTATCGTGCGCGAAGATCACCCAGACTGGGACATTCGACAAGAATGTGCCGAACAGTCTGGGGGACGACGCAGTCGTTGCAATAGGGCGCAGGCGAGCGCTCCATTCTTTGCCAGGAAGCCCAGAAAGCCGACGTATTTGTGCCATAGTGTGTGTGTGTGGGAGGAGGGGGCACAGGTCCGCTCGCATAGCCCTAGCGGAATGTTTGGCGTCCACTGGAGGGGGCTAATTTCTTGCAATCCTTGCATCTTGAGGAGACCAGCTGAAGATAATCTCGACATCCTCGCGGGTCGGAAGGTATTGCATTGCTCTAAACCGAAAGGATTAAGGTAAGGTATGATTGGCGTCTGAGGGCATGGATGATTTTTTTTTCTATTTGGCAACTACTTCCAACGGAATAATTCGCCGCAGTTACTTTCCAGCCTGATACTAAGCTACATTAAAAAATACAAAAATTAATAAAAAGGGTAAGAACCCCCAAAAGAAGCGAAACAAAAGAGCAAAATGAACAAAAAAACACGCACAGGCATTCACCCTGCGGCGCCAGAGCATCAATTAAACACCAAAAGAGAGTCAAATAAAATGGAGGAGAACCTCGTCTAAGAAGGCAAGTCATTGTGCACGAAGTCGTCCCGATAACGGGGCATGTAACGTGCACGAAGATACCCCAGACTGGAACATTCAACAAAAATGTGCCGAACAGTCTGTGGGACAATGCAGTCCTTGCAGTAAGGTGAAGGAGAGCATAAATTAAATGGTGGTGCGTCCTGCGAGTGTGAACAATTTGAAGACGCGCCTGGGCAGAACCAGGGGCGTCCCCTCGCCCCCATCGTGTGGAGTCTCCATGATACCGTATCGCCATGCGGTATCATAGGCCTTCTCCAGATCGAAAAACACCGTGGCGTAGTGCTGTCTACGAAGGAAGGCCTCGCAGACAGCATTTTCCAGTCGGAGCAGAGCATCAGACATGGAGTGGAACTTGCGGAAGCCGCACTATGCAGAAGACAGATGGCCTCCGCTGTCCAAAAAAAAGGCTAATCTAACATTTACCAATTTCTCTATCAACTTGCACACGCAAGAGATTAGAGAGATTGGGCGGAAACTGGCTGGAGTAGAGTGATATCTCCCCGGTTTGCGAAAGGCGAGCACAGTAGCGATTCGCCAAGAATCCGGGAGGAGATCCTCTACTCAGATTCTGTTGAAAAATCTAACAGAAAGGCTATGCCTCGCTCACCCAGGTGTCGAAGCATAGCGTACGGACATCGTCATGACCATTCAACGACAGTGAAATCGTTCGGGCGGCGCTTATAGAGCATGTAGGCATAACGCTTCTGCTTGAGGGCAGTCTCACACTCGGCTGACCACCACGGGAGTGGTCGGCGTGCAAAACTGCCAGTGCTTCTAGGAATAGTAGTTAGGCCCGCGGCGATGAGGTTGCCAGAGAAGAACTAAACTCCTCGGCTGAGATAGAGAATTCAGTCATTTCCTGAAATGCAGACCACCGCGCTCGCGACAAGCACCACCGGGTCGGGATCTCGGGCGGCAGCGGCCCAGAAAATGATATTTGAATGGGAAAGTGATCACTACCATGGAGGTCATCGACCACCCCCCCAATTAAAATTAGGCTGTCTATCCGGAGAGCACAAAGATAGATCGAAGCAGGAAAATGAAGCGGTTCTAGGGCAGTGATGCGTAAACTCATCTACATTAAGGACACCCATCTCAAGCTCGTCGATCAGGTCAGCAAGGATTTGACCCCGGGGATTAATAGAGTAGATCTCCGAGAAAGAAAAAGGGCTTCGGCAACCGTGCCACAACGAGGCGGAAGTCCCCGCTTCGAAGTCGGTTGACGGTGGAATGTACCCGGAAATAACAGTATATCTCCAATCAAGGTGCAGCTGCACAGCTACTGCCTGAAAGGAGATATCTAAAGCGAAGAGAAGAACGGAGACATCATGCCGGGTTTAAATCACACACCCTCCCGCCCGGCACCCATCCCGTAGTGGTGAGGTCGCAAAACCCATATACCCCGGGATGGTGTGCAGGGAGCATGCTCCCAGCAAGGTCTCCTGCAAAAAGATAGCTAACGGGGAACGCGAGGAGACGAGCCTCCGCAGCTCCTCCCAGTTGGCCCGGAGTCCGCGGCAATTCAATTGAAAGACCCTCACGGGAATGGCCGTACGCTTCCTGGAGACAGAACTCCGGGCGCTGTTGGCTGGACAATGCGCTGAAGGCGCTGTCGCCTTCGAGAACTTATTGGGGGAGGTTGCGCTCGCCATGCCAGTCTTTTCCTCCCTCCGCCTCGATACCTTAGGCGGGCAGGACGGCTTCGGAGGCCCTCTTTCCAAGGATGAACCGTCTCCGAGCCACCCAGCCCACCACTGGGTGTGGGCGAAGGAACCGAAGTTCTTTTGTTGCGTGTCCTTTCGGGAGGCAGCTTAAGGAACCCCGGAAGATGGCCTGGCGAAGAACTTTGGGGGGGGGGGGGCTCCTGTGAGTCTAACGACTCGGTGGAGCCGCGTGACCGTTTCCCCTTACGGGAAACAATCACGCTGGGGGAAGGGAAGGGGAGCCCTGGTTTTAGCCGGCGCTGGGTGTGGACTCTTTGTGCCGCCAGCTTTACCAGGGGAGCTCCCGGAGTGGGTAGAACCCACAGAAGGGTTGCGAATGGGCGTGGAAACGACCGTACTCGTAGGCCTGGAGGGGCCAGGAACAGAGGGTGTCTCTTTCAACATTGAGGCATAGGGCGTCCTGGGTAGCGCTTGGTGCGCCAGGACCAAGTCCTTAGCCTCGCGAAATGAGAGACGATCCTGAGCCTGAATGGCCAGGATTTCCTCCCAAGGAGATACGCACCACATTGCTTCGAAGAAGCGGGGTGCGGCTCTCCGCAATTGACACACTTGGCCACACACGATTTGGACTTATCGTGTGTGACCTTGGAGCAAATTACACAGGTTTCGGGTAACCCCGACTTTGCACGTCGACAGGAGCGATTAGTATGGCCGAAGCAGTGGCAGTAATAGCACCTCTGCGGCAGGGGCACGAAGGCCTTCACGCGGTAGCGATACCAACCGGCACGCACCGACTCAGAGAGCTTGTCACAGTCGAAGGTGATGAAGAGTGTAGTGTGGGTGTCTAGACCTATCCCTGTTTACTCATCATACGTTCGACCTTGACCGCTCCATGTTCAGCCAGCTCTAAGGTGATGTCCTCTATGGAGTAGTCCATGAGTTCCCCTCGCATAAACTACTCTTTTCACCAGGTTGATGGTAGAGTGCGGCGTCACACTCACAGGCGTGCCATCAAGTGTCCGAAGGGAACTAATCATCGCCGCCTCAGAGGGATTCGACGCATTCGCCAAAAGGCTCCCGTCCGAGAAATGGGTCACCTTCGTCTCTCTACCAATAACACTAGCTAAAGCTCTCCTCTGATAGATCATGTTGTCCTTAGCCAACATGCTGCCATCAATGGAGTGAATAACCAGGAAGCGTTTGAAGCCAGCGGGCTCGAAAACGCCGGGCAGTCTCTGAATGAGTGGCCCTGATGTAATCGAGGCTCTGCTCCGTGCACTAGCACTGTTTGTCTTAGTCAGGGACTCCGCGACCGGGGCCAGATGTGTCGATCTTGGCTTGGTCGCTTACCGAAGTGGCAGCAGACCCATGCGTACCCGCAGACCCCGGTGATGGAGAGGAGGCCCAAGTCTTTTTAGTCTTTTTCATGTTTTTTTCTTTTTAAGAGAGGAGGGCAGGGAATAAACCCGCTTCTTGCCTGCGCCGGCAGGAGCCCCCATGCCGCATTGACCGGCCTCAGCAAGGTCCTTCTGTGAGATGGATAAGGTTCTGGTGGTCACATGGACACAAGCCGGATGAGGAGATCCCTCCCCTCCTTGTACTGCCTTGGAGACCCCGAGACGTTTGAGGAGGCCCTTGCATAGGGGGGTACTCGAGTTCAGTGCTTGGCACCGAGCCCGGATTCGCTCCCATGGAAGGCCGTACCAGCTGAGGCTGGGTTGCCTCAAGGACCAAGTCTATCTCGGGGAGGGGAAGGCTAGCGGTGTCACGAGTAGTCTGGGCAGGACATCCCTTGAACCCCGCTAGGTTTAATATTCTAGCCATCAGGTCCTTAGAGAGAATCGACTGATGGAGCCTGGCTTCCCTCTTCCCTTAAGGGGGTTTGCCCTACCGAGCCGCTTCAATGGGGAGCGGTCGCTATAGGCTGCCTGCTGGCTTTCTTGGCAGTCCCCTTGGAAAGTAAAGGGTGGACTGCCGCTGGAAAGAGGGAGGTGCCGGCACCTCCAGACAACGGGGTGAGGGGATTCCCCTACACCTGTAAGCCGAGAGGAGTAACCTACCTCTCCAGTTAAAGAGATTTGGACGGTCCCCTGCTAGAGCACAGTGGGGACAGAGGGAAAATCTCCATTTTTTTTATGTGGAGCTGCCCGAAGGCGGCTCCGTTGATCGTGAAGGGGAAAGGGGAAGATGTTTTTTGTTGGATTTTTCATTATCGGGCATGGGGAGCCTATTCTTTCTGCGGGAAGCAAACGCTAATCACCCCTCACAGTGGCCCGCTCTGCGAGGGGTGCATATGGGGCTGGCAGAGCCAGGTGCCGCCATTTAAGGCCACCCCTCCCACCTGGTGACCTGGCAGCCCTTCAGCATGGCGGCTCCACCTTGGACACGGCGTAAAATTGATAGAGTGAGAAGAGAGAAGGAAAAGGGATGTGAGGAAGGTATGGCGTGGGGATGAAGTAGGTTGTTAAAAACCCACCATCCCAAACCGGAGCTCAGGGGTTAGGGAACATTGTTCCCTCACGCCTCAGCCCCGATCCGGGATAGTTAGCTGAGAAGGAGGTCAGCATCTACCCTGTGAAAATAGAGGCCGACCAGAGAAAGTTGTGGGAGTGGTTGTAGGGGAGAAATACAGGCTGTCTGAAAGAAGAAGAGGCTAAGCTGGGGCCGGACGGGGCGCTGAGTCCCATCAGCACGGCAGCCAGGAAGGCAAATTGCCGCACCCTTATGAGGCTGAGAGGAGCATATACGGCTATCTTTCACCCATTTTCACTTCCTCTAACTCAACCACTTTCTTTACTGCTCTCTACTTATGGACATTCTGGGTGAGATGCACTCATTGGTTTTCGCCTTTAATATTAAACAAAAAATCAAATCCCCGTCCTCTATGTATAAGGAAACAAATGTGAGTCGATAAAAGTGGGATGGACTGCTCTGAGGGTTGGTCACCTGACTCACTCAAGATTCTTCCGCTTCCTTTCATCCTTTATCGATTCTCGTTTCTGAATCAATTCGAGGAGATAAAGCCGCTCTTTTTCCAGTACCATCTCGCTCTGGCGAAGAGACTCCTCTTCCACTTCCCGATTTCTGCAGTGTAAGGAAGGTGTATATATGAAAGTGAAAAATGGTCGATCTTAGCATCAATGATTCTAAACATCAACCCTAAATGCAAATCAATATTTACAAACTGAAAGACACAGGCAAAAATTCATACAATGCATTATTTTAGGGATTAATTTTCCAATTTAAAGTTCTCCTTTGCCATCCCCTGACCACCAGAGCATGGCAGCAGACAAAAGAAAACAAATTAATAGGCTAGTTTAAAATAACAAAAGAAAACAATAGGATAATTTAAAATAACAAGACAAATTAATAGGCTAGTTAAAATAACAAAAGAAAAATTAAAAGAGGACTTTAAAATAAAAAGAGAGTATAGGCTAGTATAAAATAACAAAAGCCAAATTAATAAGTGTTTAAAATAATAATAGACAAATTAATAGGCTTATTTAAAATAACAAAAAACCGGATTAATAGGCTAAGTTTAAAATAATAAAAGAAAACAGATTAAAATAATGGGAGAACAGGAGGCAAGTCATGCAAGAAGTTGCCCTAAATCCTTTTGACTCGCTTCCCCATCTCTGCAAAAGGAGTCTTTGTGTTAAGTAAAATCGGCGGGGGCACTTCAAAACATAAAGGAACCTAGCCTTAACACTGGGATGGATCAAGGCAAGAAAATGAAGCGGTTCTCAGGCAGTGATGCATAAACTCATCCACATTTAGGACACCATCTCCAGCTCATTGATCATATCAACAAGGACCTGACTCCTGGGATTGATCATGTAGTTTCCTCACAGGGAGTATCTATCATTCAAATCCCTGAGCAGAAGAAATGACATCAGCAACCGTGCCACTACGCCATGGAAATCACTCACATCAAAGTCAGCTGACAGTGAGATGTAAGAAGAAATAATAGTAAGGAGGTTGTGTTTTGGGATGGCTTTCAGGCAGCTAGTTGCAATGCTGAGAGCTGTTTTGCACAGTTTGAAAATTGTGTATGTGTGTGTGTGTTAGATAATTTATTGCCCAGGATTGTGATGCGTAGAGCATAGTGAAGATGAATTCTACATAGAATAATGTTTGTGTTGTCTAGAGTTGGTGTTTGTGAGTGTTCTAAGGGAGTTGGGTTTGCATATGCTTTTGAGCTAGTTTATTAAGTTGTGAGCAAAGGTGATATGTGGGTATAGGGCAGGGACGGGAAACCTTTTCAAAGTGAGGGCCAGTTGAGACTATTATGAGCAGGCCGGAGTTAAAAACGAAATCCCCAAAGTATACATACGAGGGGCGGTCAATAAGTTTTGCAATTCGGATATAAGGAAACGAGATGTGAGGAAAAGTGTTTTAGTATTTTTCAATATAACTACCCTCGACTTCAATGCACTTGCGCCACTTGTCCCTGAGGCTTCGAATTCCCGACAACCAGAAATCTGCCGACTGCTGTTCAATCCACTCCTGGACGGCAAGCTGGACATTTTCATCGTCCCCAAACCGGCATCCACGCAGTGTAGCCTTGAGCTGGCCTAATAAAAAGTAGTCACTAGGGGCCAGATCTGGAGTGTAGGGGGGATGGTTGAGCTCCTCAAATCCGCACTCACACAGGGCAACTTGTGCAACTCTGGCCTTGTGGACTTTGACGACGCTGAAGTCGATGATGGGGCGTGAGGTTTCTAGAAACGGGCAGACCTTGGGCATGGCCAAATTGTCGTGGATGATGTTGATAACACTTCCATGTGATATTCCAAGTTTCGCTCGATTTCCTCGACTTTCACCCGTCGATTTTCGAGGATCTTCCTCTCCACAAGGGCCACATTGTCCTCGTTGGTCACGTCTGACGGGCGTCCTGGACGGGGTCATCTTCAAAGGACTTACGACCATGGCGTAACTCCCTATTCCAGCGAGCAATGGTTGCATAGGAAGGGGCGGTGTCGGTGTACACTGCAACCATGCGTTCATTGATCTCTTTTGCATTCTTGCCTTCTTTGGTCAAAAATTTGATCACTGCGCGGTGCTCAATTTTCTCCAGTGTTGAAAAATTTGTGACTGACGATCTGCGATCAGCTACTGCTTCTTAAATAGACGAGGCAGGAGCGTGCGGCTGCAGGTCCTGACTTGTCATAACTTGTCCTAACACCCCCACAAACAGCCATCCCCCTTCCTCTGTTTTGCCCTACCAATTCGGAAAACTTATTGAATGAAAAGACTGATAGGATGAAGAAGGAAATGGGAGACCGACAGGATCAGACGGACCGACGGATGCAGGACCTATATAACATGATGAGAGGGGCTGGACCAGCCCCAGGACCTACAACCCTGACCCCTGCTCCTACTGAAGGGACTCCGCTAAATGGAATGGATGGCAGTATGATTGAGTCTAAAGAAGATACTGTGAGTGGTAGGAAAGGGGGTGAATGGAAGAGAGTGGAAAGTAAGAGAGGAAGTAAGCATGGTTCTAAGATTAAGGATAGGAAAGCGAGAGGGAAGAGTGTGGATTCGCTATACTCAGATGAGGGAGAGAGTGACGATATGATTGGAATGAGTGAGACCGAGAGTAGCTCTTCGGAGAGTGAAGTGAATGTGGGGAAAGGAATTTTGATTAGGGAAGTGCCAAGGATTGATAAGTTTAGATTGCATGGGGAAAAGAGTATGGATGAGTTCTTTGGGGATTTTGAGCGGTACTGCAAGCTCAAGTACCCGCAGAACAAGGGTCACTGGGTGAGTGTTCTGGGAAATTGTTTGGATGGGAAAGTGTTGGAGTTCTTGCGAGTGATAACGAGTGTGGGAGAGCCAAAGTACGATGTAGTGAAGAAGAGATTGATTGGGCAGGTGAAACGAATGAAAGAGAGTATGAAGTATAAAAGGGTGAATGAATTTGAGAAGGCTTGAATGGGGAAGAGTGAAAGTGTGAACATGTATGCACATAGGCTTGAGAGTATGGCAAGAACGAGGTATGGTGATGATGATATAAATGAATGTAAACCACTGATGAGGAGTTTTTGGACACAATCCCGCGAAAAGTGAGTGAATGGCTGAGTGGAAAGAGAAAGGAGAGAGTGAGACTGACAGGTGAACGGTTGATGTGGGAGGATGTGTTGGAACTGTTAGAAGATGGACGATTTGATGATGAAAGCGATCTAGAAGAGGATGGATGGTACAGTGTGAATGTTGGGGGTAAGAAGCCCAGGAGCTTTCATCCACCCCAGCAGTTTGTCAGCTACAGGGATGCTCTGAAGGCTGCACCAACTGGAGTGATGGCAAACTTCCTGGGCCGGCAAAATGGATGGGTAAATGGAGGGTGGTCGAATGGAAGGGGGCAGATGAATTTCAAGCATGTGAACAGATATATGAGAGAGAAACCGAGGTATGTCCCAGCAAACGAGAGACCGAATGGTGGGAGAAAGATTGTAGAATGTCGTTGGTATGGAAGGAAAGGTCATATGTTGGCAGAATGTAGGTGGACATCTGGTGCATGTTTTGGGTGTGGTAAGAAAGGGCATATGATAAAGGATTGCCAGGAAAGTGTGAAAGAGTGCTTCGAGTGTAAAGAAATAGGCCATTTGAAGAAAGATTGTCCGAGGTTGAATGGTGGGGCAACTGCTGGGGAAAGTATGAAATATGCATGTGGTAATTGTGGAAAGGCTGGTCATTATGCAAGGATGTGTCGTGACCAGAGGAATGTATGTAGCTATTGTGCGATGGAAGGACATTCGAGTGAAAAGTGTTGGATTAGACTGAGAGCGCAAGGTGTGAATGGAAAGTCTGAAGCGGGAAACTGAATGGTAAGAGGGTACCTGCTGAAGTATCCTCTGGGTGCATGAGTGTGAGTAATGTGTTGGTAAGCCTGTCTAGTGTGAAAGTGCTGTCTGGTAGGAAGTATGAGTGTCTGAGTGTGAAGATGGAATTGAATGGAATTGAGTGTTTGGCTCTAATAGATTCTGGATGCAAGGCGAGCTTGGTGTATAAAGATGTGTATGACAAGGTTAGCGAGAAAGCCCTCCTGTCTGAGTGCAAGGGTAGTTTAGTAGGTATTGGTAATAGGAGAGTGCCTGTGATTGGAATGATAAGGTCAGCTGTTCGAATGCATGGTATGATGATGAATGAATGTGAATTTTCTGTGATTGATAAGGTGAGTAGTGAGTATGGTGTGATTTTGGGCTATGATTTTATGAAAATGAATCATATAGTTGTGCATCCTGTGAGTGATCAGATTGAGAGAAAGATTGGTAAAAATGGGGTGTATAAGTTGTATTTAGGGAAAGATGGTAGCGTTTTGAGGAGTGTGTTTACTGGTATTGAGGTGACTGCTATGGAGAATATAAGGCTTGTGAAGGGTGAAAGGGTGTCTGTTAGAGTGAGTTGGAGTAAGGATGTAGTTTGAATGTGGGTGAGAACACTGTGATATTCGATGGAAAGGATGCGTGTTATAAGGTAAGGCGTGTTGCTTGTATGTTTGATGGCTTGATGAGAATGAATGATCCTTTTGTATGTGTGCAGGCGGACCCCAGTGTGAAAGGGCAGGTGAGGGGAATCCAAGTTGGAGATGTACTGGGTCACCTCTCCACTGTCAATGAGGTAGGTATGGATGATAGTACGGATGTCAGGGTGAATGTTGCAGGTGAAAAGATGTGTGAATGGACGTATAATGAAGTGAAGAGCATGGTGGAATTGGATGGATGTTTAACTGAGTATGAAAGGGAGGATGTGTATCAAATGATATTTGAACGAAAGGGAGCCTTCAGTAAGGATGATCTGGATTTCGGGGTTGCAAAGCTCCCGTAATTCAAGATTGTTCTGAAGGAGGACTCCCCAATCTATCAGCGGCCAAGGCATTTCCCACGTCCGGTTGCTGATGAGATCGAGGAGCAGTGCTTAGAATTGGAGCAATTGGGGGTGATTGAAGAGAGCGAGAGTGCATGGAATAGTCCAATTGTACCTGTATGCAAGCCGGATGGAAGATTGCGTCTGTGTGTGGATTATAGAAAGGTGAATGAAAGACTGTGAAAGAAAGGTTTCCGATGTGTGTGGTTTCTGAGTGTGTGTATAGTATGCATGGGATGGAGTGGTTTACGAAGCTGGATCTGGTACGGGGATATTACCAGATGCCCATTGCTGAGGAGAGCCAGCCAGTAACTGCCTTTTCTTCCTCAAAGAGGCATTACCAGTTCCGGAACCTCAGCTTTGGGTTGGCTAATGCTCCCGGAGCCTTCCAGCGGGCAATGAATGTTGCGTTGAGTAAGTTTGCAAGTAAGAATGTGATTGCGTTTATAGATGATATTTTGATTATAACTGAGACTTTTGAGGAGCATATGAGATTGGTGAATGAGGTGTTGAGAACATTGGAGAGTGTTGGTGTGAAGGTAAAAGTGGCGAAGTGTTGAATGGTTTGCGAAAGAAGTGGAATTCCTTGGGCATATGGTGAGTGAGAATGGGTTGCAAAAATCACCGAAGTATGTTGAGAAGGTGCAAATGTTTCCTAAACCGGTGACTGTGAAGCAACTGAAGTCGTTTTTGGGTTTGATTGAGTTCCAGCGAAAGTTTATATGTGATTGTTCTGGTGAGTAAGCCTCTGACTGAGTGGATGGGCAAGAAAGGTAGTACGGTTGTCAAGTGGAATGATAAGATGAATGAGGCGTATGAGAGACTGAAAGAGGCAGCGGCTGAAGATGTTGAATTGGCTTACCCAGATTATAGTGTATACAGATGCGAGTGGGTATTGTATGGGAGGTTTTCTGATGCAAGAGCAGCGTTTGAATGGAGAGAATGTCAGGCGAATAATTGGGTATGTATCCAAGGCTATGAATGTTGCAGAACGAAAGTATTCGACTGTGGAGCAAGAGCTGGCTGTGATAAGATATTGTTTAAAAGTGTTGCATCCATTTTTGTATGGTGTGAGGTTTGTGATCAAAACAGATCATCAACCTCTTGTGTATCTGCAGCGTATGAAGTGGGCTGATAGTAGGATTGCAAGGACTTTGGAAGATTTGATCGACTTTGACTATGTGATTGAATATGTGCCTGGTGAACGGAATGGAGTGGCTGATTTGATGTCAAGGTATCCTGGTACGAATGATGAAAATGTGTGTGGAGTGAGTGATCCTGAGTATTTGCCGAAAGGGGTTATGAATGGAAAAGAGAGTAAGGGTGGTGGTGATTCCTTGTTTGAGTGTATGGAATGGTTTGCAAGATTTGAAGAGTGATGGAGTAGACGTGAGAGTGCCCGATACTGTGGATGATTTAAGGAAGGAGGTAATGAATGAAGTGTGTAAGAAGCCTGAAAGCATTGGTATGGCAAAGGTGCGGAACTTCATGAAAGAATTGAAAGCGATGTGTATGCAAGGGGTCCCGCCATTTCAGAAAGTGTTGATTTTAGTGAGTCGTTTGTATGGAGTGATTGTTTATGTGCACATTGGGGGTGAGAGGCCGATTGTGTACAAGGATGAGAAGATGAAGGGTTTGAATCCTAATGTGGTACATCTGCAATGTTTGAACGGTGTGCACTACAATTAGGTGATTGAAAAGTGTTCATATATAAGAGAGAAGAATGATTGTCTGGATGAAGATGAGCGTGTGATAACGAGTGTGGGAGAGCCAAAGTACGATGTAGTGAAGAAGAGATTGATTGGGCAGGTGAAACGAATGAAAGAGAGTATGAAGTATAAAAGGGTGAATGAATTTGAGAAGGCTTGAATGGGGAAGAGTGAAAGTGTGAACATGTATGCACATAGGCTTGAGAGTATGGCAAGAACGAGGTATGGTGATGATGATATAAATGAATGTAAACCACTGATGAGGAGTTTTTGGACACAATCCCGCGAAAAGTGAGTGAATGGCTGAGTGGAAAGAGAAAGGAGAGAGTGAGACTGACAGGTGAACGGTTGATGTGGGAGGATGTGTTGGAACTGTTAGAAGATGGACGATTTGATGATGAAAGCGATCTAGAAGAGGATGGATGGTACAGTGTGAATGTTGGGGGTAAGAAGCCCAGGAGCTTTCATCCACCCCAGCAGTTTGTCAGCTACAGGGATGCTCTGAAGGCTGCACCAACTGGAGTGATGGCAAACTTCCTGGGCCGGCAAAATGGATGGGTAAATGGAGGGTGGTCGAATGGAAGGGGGCAGATGAATTTCAAGCATGTGAACAGATATATGAGAGAGAAACCGAGGTATGTCCCAGCAAACGAGAGACCGAATGGTGGGAGAAAGATTGTGGAATGTCGTCGGTGTGGAAGGAAAGGTCATATGTTGGCAGAATGTAGGTGGACATCTGGTGTATGTTTTGGGTGCGGTTCAAAAGGGCATATGATAAAGGATTGCCAGGAAAGTGTGAAAGAGTGCTTTGAGTGTAAAGAAATAGGCCATTTGAAGAAAGATTGTCCGAGGTTGAATGGTGGGACAACTGCTGGGGAAAGTTGGTGTGCTTGTTCCTTCTGTGTATTGCGAACATGGTGGACCTGATATGATGGAAGCAAGAGTGAAAGTTGGTGAAAGGTTGTTCTGTGGTTTGATTGATACTGGAGCGCAAGTGTCTTTAGTGAATGATAGGATTCTGAGTAAGTATGATGAGTTTAGATGCGCACTTGAGAGAAGAGAATGATAGTTTGAAGAGGAAAATGAGAGAGATAGAAGTGAGAATGGAAGAGAGGATTAAAGTTAAAGACAGTGAGATGTGAATGGAGGGAAGATTGATTCAAATGCTGAATGATAGAATGGGAGAATCAGGTGCAATTGGTGGGGGTGTAGCCTCGACTCCACTTGGAATGGAAATGACGAACAAAAAGGGATTGACAGACTTAAATAAACCCCCGCAAGTGACTAGGCACCAAAAAAAGAAGACCCCAAAGACTAGATGCCCAGATCAACAGGAAAGGACCTGACTGGCTAGCATTGAGTCCTTGTATTTCAGCTTGAATGAAGGCATGAGTGAAAGTGGGAAAGAAGTGAGTGAGAGTGAAAGTGATGCTGAGGTTCATCGGAGTATATTGATCAGAAAAGTGCCAAAGTTAAGTAAGTTTAGAGTGGAAGGAACAAACGATGTGAAAATGTTTTTGAAAGAGTATGAAAGTTATTGTAAGGAAAAATTTGGAGAGAATAATTGGTTTTGGGTGAAAGAGTTGTGTAAGTTTCTAGATGGGCGTATGAAAGATTTTTACTGGACGATTATGAGTGTGGGTGAGCCTAAGTGGGAGGTTATGAAAGAGAGAATGATAGAGCAATGTAAGAGGATGAAGACAAGTGTGAAATATAAGAAGACAAATGGGTTTAGGAAGCGAGAATGGGCAAGAATGAGGATGTGAATTAATATGCGCATCGTTTAGTCCTTGGCGGGAATGAGATTTGGAGATGATGGAATAAATGGGAATAAGGAGCTGATGAAGAAGTTTTTAAATATAGTTCCAAATGAAATGGGTGAGTATGTGACGTATAAGAGGAAAAAGAAGATGAGATGGGCTGGTGAGAGATTGCTATGGAAGGAGGATGTACTGGAGATGTTAGAGGATCATGAATTTGAGGATTATGGAAGGGAGGAGGCCTCGATTCACACTGTGCGCAACTCAAGTATAAGTTGCCCCAG
Source organism: Ceratothoa steindachneri (assembly GCA_963969495.1). Classification (NCBI taxonomy): domain Eukaryota; kingdom Metazoa; phylum Arthropoda; class Malacostraca; order Isopoda; family Cymothoidae; genus Ceratothoa; species Ceratothoa steindachneri. The sequence goes on along the minus strand of OZ018321.1, from coordinate 103,447,650 downwards.
TTCCGGTCGTATTGGGATGAGTTGACAGAGAACCCGATTGAGGTGATGATGAGATTTTTGGAAAACTATTATGAGCAGAATGAACAGCAGTGTGTATGTTGGCCGCGAACCGAGAGAGAATAAAAGTAGGAGTGAGAGGCAGAATGGTTGGAATAGTGGTTGCACAAATGGTAGGAATGACAGTAGATCTAGAGTCAATGAGCTTAGGTGTCTGAGGTGCAAGAAAGTTGGGCACATGAGGGCTGACTGTCACTGGTCACAAGGAAGTTGCTTTAGCTGTGGGCAAATGGGGCATATGATAAAAGATTGTAGTCATGCGACGGAAAGAGCATGTTATGGATGTGGAAGAATGGGCCACTTGGCACGGGATTGCAGGGAAGGTGGTCAAGTGAATATGAGTGGACTTGGAGTGAGTGGTAAGTGGGCAGATAGGGCATTATGCCAGGATGTGTGTGTCGTGGTATGACATTACATTATATTAATACCATATTATATCTATGAGGGAGGGACCAATAACTTGAAAGTGAACCAACAAAAGGGACGGAAAACCATGAGTTTAGACGGGCTGAGTAGCGTGAGAGAGTGCAACGAGGTCAGGTAAATTATGGACAATGACAAAGCTCAAGGTTATTTAAAGAGACATGTACAAAAATATAATTTTATTTACACAAAAATAATGAGAGAATTGATGGGTAAAATTACCTGAGAGAATTAATGGGCAAAATCACCTCAGTAAATGAAAGGGCAAATTGTAGTTATAAATCAGGCTATGAAGTTAGAACTTAAGGTATTCCCGGAGGAGACTATTCAAATGGGGGGAGGGGGGGTAACTCAATTAGGTTACTAAAAGGGGAAGAGGGGTTGGCTTACGGATGTCTTCTGCCCTTGAGGTGAGGCTGCTCGGACTTCAAAGCAGGAGGTTGGAGTGATGACGGTTCTCCAAAAGCATGGGGGACGGGGGTAACTTCCGGTCCAGGGGGTGGTATTTTGGCTACCCGAAATGAGGAGGGCTTCGACAGGAGTTGATGAAAGAAGTCGGGAAAATCACTCGGGGGCGATCGTTCAGTGGAATTACCTCCTGGCTGGGGCTAATTCCAAATACACAAAATAGCCCAGCTGTCACTTTGCTTTGTTGCTAGCACTTGACTTGGAACCATGGGGAAATCTTCTGGGTTCTGGGCAAGACTTCTCAACTCTTGTGTCTCTTCCGGGGAGTCGAGTGTTATTTATGTCCGAGGCTCTCCCTGGAGTTGGGGGTTAGCAGGAAACAGCTCTACTCTCGAAGGGCCTTGAATCTTCTTGCAGAGCTATTTTAGCCCGCATAAAGGTGAATCGTGGGGGACTCGATTCGAGGCTACCGCTTGTGGAAGTGATGGGGTAGGCTTACCACTTTAGGCTTAGCCGGGCCTTCTGCTGCACATGGGAGTTCCTTTCTGCTAAAGATCTTGCACGTGGGGATTCCCTCACAGTGTGCCAGTCCAAGAACTACCTGTGGTAAATGTGGAATGGTAGGTCATGCGACAAGGTTGTGTAGGACTGGTGATAGATGCATGAATGAAAGAATGGATGGGAACGATGCGAGTAATTGAGATGATAGGACTCAGGGAAACTAAGGAATGAGAGGGTTTCTTCTGGAGAATTCTCTAGAGTGCAAGTGATGAATGTGAGAAGGATTGTCAAATTGTGGAATGAATTGGGGTCAGAGAGTGAATAGGTATATGTGTGTTAAAATTAAGTGTGGAGAATGAGAACTAAGTGCATTGATTGATACAGGATGTAAGGTAAATGTGGTGTACTATGAAGCATTTGTGGGAATGAAAGTAAGTGAAGTTAAGGATCGTGGACATCATTGGACTGGATTAGGTGAGCAGGATATGCTGATTGTTGCAAGGTTTAGAGAGTGTTTTGATTGCCAGTGTCCGGATGAATGAGGATGAATTTTGTGTAGTAGGTGTAAACAAGAAGTATGACATGCTATTAGGTTATAAGTTTTTGAAAGCGAATGGTAACGAGATTCACCCTGATTTAGAGATGATTGAATGTAAGAAGAATGGAAGTATGAAGTGTCAATGGTATGTGGATCCAGATGGAAGTGTGAGAGTGAATGTCATGAAAGGTCTGGAGGTATATGCAATTGAGTGTAGGCCTGTCAAGCAGAATGAAACATTGAGTGTAAGGATTGGATTGAATTCTGGTTGAGATAAGTGAGAATGATAGAAATATTTATGTCTTGGATGGTAGTGCTGTGAACTATCGATTGAGGCGAGTTGTGAATGTCTTTGATGGTATAATTGATATGAAAGATGTGCATGTCTGTATACAAGTTTGGCCGGATCTGTGAAGGAAGAGTCTTAGAGGAGTGAAAGTGCGAGATAAATTAGGTATGTTAAATACAGTGGTCAATATGGAGAATGATACACATGTGGTGAATGTAAGTGTGTTTTGCGTGAGTGTAACGTCGAATGTTTGGAAGTATGAAGATTTGATTGAGTAAGTGAAATTGGAAGAAAAGTTGAGTGAATATGAGAAGCAAAAAGTTTACAGGATGTTGTGGAATAGAAGAGGTGCCTTGATCAAGGAGATGAGGACTTTGGCAATGCTCGCTTGCCTGAGTTCAGAATAATTTTGAGCGAAGATATGCCAATTTATCAAAGGCCTCGTCAGTTTCCTCCCACCATGGCTCAAGAGATCAAGGAACAGTGTGAGGAATTAGAGAGAATTGGTGTAATTGAGCCGAGTGTGAGTGCCTGGAATAGTCCGATTGTACCTGTACAAAAGCCAGATGGACGTTTGCGACTGTGTATTGACTATAGAAGAGTGAATGAATGAACATTGGAAGACAAGTTTCCTGAGTGTTGTGTCTGAATGTGTGTACAGTATGTATGGAATGAGAGTATTTTCTAGGATGGATCTGGTACGTGGTTACTACCAGATGCCTGTGGCTGAAGAGAGTAGGCCTATTACGGCATTCTCCACCTCAAAGTGCCATTATCAGTTTAGAAACCTAAGCTTTGGGTTGGCGAACACCCCAGCTGCTTTTCAGCATGCTATGAATGTAAAGTTGAGTGGTTTTCCGTGTAAGAATGTACAAGTGTTTCTGGATGATATTTTGGTGATGAGTGAGAACATGGAAGAACATATGACCTTAGTGAATGATGTTTTAAGAAAGTTGGAAGAGGTTGGGATGAAAGTGAAGTTGTCTGAATTTGTGTGGTTTGCTAGTGAAGTTGAGTTTTGGGGGTATAAGGTGTTTTTTTGTTGTTTTTTTAAGAGCTCATCTGGTGACTGCCTACTTGGCCATTAGTGCAACCTATAAGGAAAAAAACAAAAAACAAAAACATAACAAAAAAACTGGTTAAATAAAAGGGAGAAGGCCAGCCTCCCCCAAAAAGTCTATCAGTCCACCAGTCAAGGTGCACGACAGGCGGTAGCGACCCAGCCTACCCCGGTACCGGGACAGGTAACGTGCACGAAGATCACCCAGACTGGGATATTCGACAAGAATGTTGCCAAACAGTCTGGGGGACGACGCAGTCGTCACAATAGGGCGTAGGCGAGCGCTCCATCAAATGGCGATGCGTCACACGAGTGTGCCCGATTCGGAGACGACAGAAAGCGACATGAAGCCGTCGCGGCATTAGGAGATAGGTCCATGGGAACAGCCGCGGAGCAATGGCATGCAACTTGAAAGTTCCCCTGGGCGGTCTCCCATCATCTTGCAAGCAGTCCGAAGAGCTGCCCGTATTCCGGCCATGTAGTAGGTGTGAGAAAGAGCGAAACACTGGTCCGGTCGCACGGTCCTAGCGGATTCTTTGGCGCTCTCATCGGCGCGCTCATTCCCCGCAATTCCTACATGTCCAGGAACCCAGCAGAAGATAATCTCGACATCCGCCCAGCTTGCCAAAACCGTGACGTCACGGATATCGCGAACCAGGGAATGCGGAGATTCCAATGCCCCGAGAGCACTCAGGGCGCTTTGTGAGTCGCTATAGATCACAATCCAGGCGCCGAACCAGGCACGTTACGTAATCTCTAGTCCCGAGTGGTGTATTGCCACCAGCAAGGCCGTGAAGACAGACAAAGCGCCTGGCAGAGCCCCGCTAACTTCAAACAGAGGGGATACGGCGTGGAGACCAACCCTCTCTTGGGACTTGGAACCATCCGTTTACACTGGCACGGTTCCAGCGTGACACGAGGTGTGCTCCAAAAAGGTCGAAAGCAATACTCCCGGAGCTGTACAAGCTTTGGGAGCAGAGGCGTGACGACAAATTGCCAAATGTGGTACCCTCCAGGGTGGGGTTCTGGGCAGAACCAGGAGCGCCACCGGCCCGATAGCTATACCTAGCTCTCGAAGGAGTTTCCAAGCAAAAACCCAAAGGGCTTAGGGTATGACTGGCGTCTCTCGGCAGCATAGGCACCGTCGAGATCAGCTGCTGATGCAGTGAGAGCTGTTGGAGGCGAGGCGCCGGGCACGCGCGTACAGGCAAGTGATGCATTTTACGCGGCGTAGAGCGAGTGGCATCTCCCCAGCATCGACCAACAGGCTCTCAATGGGGAAAGTGCGGAAGGCACCGGTCGCAAGGCGAAGGCCGGTGTGGTGGATCGAGTCCACCTTCCGCAATAAACGCTCGGCTGCTGATGCATAAAAATCGCATGCGTAGTCAAGCTTCGAACGAACAAAGGATCGATAAAAAAGTAAGGGAGTAGCCCTAATCAGCGCCCCAAGCGCTGAACGCCACAGAGCGGAAAATATACATGGCGCGAATATGAGCCTCCCAGATGAGGCGTCGGTCAAATACAAGACCAAGGAAACGGCGCGCTCCATTAAGAAACAAATCTGGGTTGGGGTGGAGCCGTGGGTGGCAGCAGAAGTGCACCACCTTAGTCTTGACCAAAGAAAAAAGAAACTGGTGCGCTTCGGCATAGCGAGAGACGCGGTTCAATGCCTGTTGGAGTCGACGCTCCAGAGTTGGCATCTGGGCCGTGCCAAAAGAGATCGAAAGGTCATCCAGGTTGAGCGTAGCGAGAACATCTCCTGGCAACACCGAGATGATGCCGTTGATGCTCAGGGCAAAGAGTGTGACACTGAGGACACTGTGGTATCATAGGCCTTCTCCAGATCGAAAAACACCGTGGCGTAGTGCTGTTTACGAAGGAAGGCCTCGCAGACGGCATTTTCCAGTCGGAGCAGAGCATCCGACGTGGAGTGGAACTTACGGAAGCCGCACTGTGCCAGAATACAGATGGCCTCCGCTGCCCAGGAAAAAGGCTAATCTAACATTTACCAATTTCTCTATCAACTTGCACACGCTAGAGGTTAGGGGGATTGGGCGGAAACCGGCCGGAGTAGAGTGATCTCTCCCCGGTTTGCGAAAGGCGAGCACAGTAGCGAATCGCCAGGAATCTTGGAGGAGATCCTCCACCCAGATCCTGTTGAACAAATCTAACAGAAAGACCATGCCTCGCTCACCTAGGTGTCGAAGCACGGCGTACGGGACATAGTCCAGACCATGGGCGGTGTCCGCGCACGAAGCAAGAGCAGAACGCAACTCACTCACAGTAAACCTATCGTTGAAGGGTTCTCCGCCTCTGGAGGTAAAGTCGAGCCGGCGGCCTTCCGCGACATCATGACGAACCTTGACTGCTGCCGGAGCAGCATCCTGGCTAGAGAATGCGGTCGCGAAGGATTCCGCCACGTACGCGGGATCTGAAATTGCAGTCCCATTCTCCTGGAGAACGGGAAGGGGGTCCTGCGAGAACTTGCCTCGAATCCTTTTGACTCATTTCCACACCTCTGCCAGAGGGGTCTTCCCGTTAAGTGAAGACACGTATGCCCGCCAAGAAGAGCGGCGGGCGTGCTTCGAAATATACCGGAACCTAGCCCTAGCCCGATGAAATTCACCGACAGTGAAATTGTTCGGGCCGCGCTTATAGCGCATGTAGGCATAACACTTTTCTTTGAAGGCCGTTTCACACTCGGCCGACCACCATGGGAGTGGTCAGCGTGCAAAACGGACAGAAGTTCTGGGAATAGTAGTCAGGCCCGCGGCGATGAGGTTGCGGGAGAACTCAAAGGCCTCATCTACCGTCCTAAATTCCTCCACTAAGATAGAGAATTCAGTCATTTCCTGAAATGCAGGCCACCGCGCCCGCGCCAAGCACCACCGAGGTGGTCTCTCAGGCCCTGAAAATGATATTTAAATGAGAAAGTGATCACTACCATGGAGGTCATCGACCACCCCCCAATCAAAATCAGGCTGTGCATCGGGAGAGCACAAAGATAGATCAAGGCAGGAAAATGAAGCAGTTCTCGGGCATTGATGCATAAACTCATCCACATTTATGACACCTATCTCGAAGTTCTTCGATCAGATGGGCAAGGACTTGTCCCCTGGGATTTATTGAGTAATCTCCCCAGAGAGGATGCCTACCGTTCAGATCTCCAAGCAAGAGAAAGGGCCTCGGCAACCGTGCCACGACGCGGCGGAAGTCTCCCGCGTCGAAGTCAGCTGACGGTGGAACGTACGCAGAAATGATAGTATACCTCCTATCCAGGTGCAGCTGCACAGCCACTGCCTGAAAGAAGGTATCTAAAGAGAAAGGTAGAACGGAGACATCATGCCGTGTGTAAACCACGCATCTCCCAGCCCGGCCAACTCACGGTGGTGGGGTCGCAAGACCCTTATACCCCGGGAGGGAGGGCAGATGGCACGCGCCTAGCATGGTCTCCTGCAAAAAGATAGCTAACGGGAAACGGGACGAGACGAGCTTCCGCAGCTCCTCCCAGTTGACCCGGAGTCCACGGCAATTCCATTGAAGGAATATGCCCTCCAGGCCTAGCTCTGAGGAGACGCGGGGGCACTCCTCGAACAGAAGACCTTCACGGGAATGGCCGTACGCTTCCCGGGGGCAGAACCCCGGGCGCTGTCGCCTTCGAGGACTTATTGGGGGAGGTTGCGCTCGCCATGCGAGACTTTTCCTCCCTCCGCCTCGAAACCTTAGGCGGGCGTTGCAGCTTCGGAGGCGGGGGGCCCTCTTTTCGAGGAACCACCGTCTCCGAGCCACTCGCTTTACCACTAGGCGTGGGCGAAGGAGCCGAAGCTCCTTTGTTGCTGTCCTCCTTTCGGGCAACAGCTTTAGGAACCCCAGGAGATGGCCTAGCGACCATCTTCAGAGGTGTTGCCTCCTGTGAGTCTAACGACTCGGTGGAGGCGCGTGGCTGTTTCGCCTTACGGGAAACGGTCACGCTGGGGGAAGAGGGGAAAGCCCGGTTTTAGCTGGGGCTGGGTGTGAACCCTTTTTTCCACCAGCTTTACCAGGGAAGCGCCCGGGTTGAGTAGAGCACGCAGAAAGGCTCCGAATGGGCGCGGAAACAACCGTGCTCGTTGGCCTGGATGGGCCAGGGGCAGAGGGTGTCTTTCTAACTATTGAGGCATCTGACGTCCCAGGCAGAGCTGGGCGGGCCAGGACCAAGTCCTTAGCTTCGATCCTGGGCCTGAACGGCCAGGATATCTTTCTCGAGGACATATGCACCACATTGCTTCGAAGAAGCGGGGTGCGGCTCTCCGCAATTGACACACTTGGCCACACACGATTTGGACATATCGTGTGCGGCCTTGGAGCAATTTACACAAACTTCGGGTGACCCCGACTTTTCACGTCTACAAGAACGATTCGTATGGCCGAAGCGGTGACAGTAATAGCACCGCCACGGCAGTGGCACGAATGCCTTCACGCGGTAGCGGTACCAACTGGCACGCACCGACTCAGGGAGCTTGTCACAGTCGAACGAGTTCCCTCGCATAAACTATTACTTTCACAAAGTTCATGGTAGAGTGCGTCATCACACTCACTGGGGTGCCATGAAGTGTCCGAAGAGCACTTATCTTGGCCGCCTCAGTGGGATTCGCCGCATTCGCCAGAAGGCTCCCGTCCGAGAAATAAGTCACCTTCGGCTCTCTACCAATTACACTAGCTAATCCTCTCCTCTGATGGATCATGTTGCCCTTGGCCAACATGCTGCCATCAGTGGAGCGAATGACGAGGAAGCGTTTGAAGCCAGCGGGCTCGAAAATGCCATATAACCTCTGAATGAGGGGCCCCGATGTCATCAAGGCTCCGCCCTGTGTGCTTTTGGTCTTAGTCAGGGGCTCTGCAACCGGGAGGGCAGAGGGGCCGGATGTGCCGATCTTGGCTTGGTCGCTTGTCAGAGTGGCAGCAGACCCATCCGTCCCCGCAGATGGAGAGGAGCCCCGAGTTTTGTTTGTCTTTTTGGTCTTAGTCTTTTTCTTTTTTGGAGAGGAGGGCGGGGAATGAACCCGCTTCTCACCTCCGCCGGCAGAAGCCCCTAGGCCAGATGGACCGGCCTCAGCCAGGTCCTTCCCTGAAATGGAGAAGGTCCTGGTGGTCGCAGGGGCACCGGTCGGAGGAGATCCCTCCCCTCCTTGTACTGCCTCAGAAACCATAACCGTTTGAGAAGGACCTTGCATAGGGGCGGATTTGGGTTCGGTGTTTGGCGCCGAGCCCGGATTCTCCCCCATGGAAGGCCCTACCCTCTGAGGTTGGGTTTCCTCAAGGACCATGTCTATCACAGGAGGAGCCTCCAGTTGGCCTTCCCCTCCCAGGACATCGCAGGTCCCCTTGGCAGTGTCGCCAGTCTTGTGTGGGGAGGCACAGGCCTTGACCCCGGCAAGGTTTAAAATTCTTGCCAGCAGGTCTTTTGAGGGAAGCGACTGAAGGGGCCTGGCTTCCCTCTCCCCCCTAAGGGGGTTTGCCCTACCGAGCCGCTTACACGAGGGGCGGTCGGAAATGGGCTGCCTGCTGGCTTTCTTGGCAGTCCCCTTTGAAAGAAAAGGAGGGACTGCCGCTGGAAATAGGGAGGTGCCCGAAAGCACCTCCAGAGAAGGGGGTGAGGGGGAGTCCCCTACACCCATAGGCGTAGGAGAGGAGTAAGCCTCCTCTCCGGTTAAAGAAGTATGGAGGGTCCCCTGCGCAAGCACAAGGGATGAGACCATTTTTTCGGTGGAGCTGCCCAAGGGCGGCTCCATTGATGTTATAGGGGAAGTTGGGGGTTGGGGGTTTTTTTATATTCATCATTGGGCATGGTGACCCTCTTTTTTACACGGGATGCAATCGCGCATCACCTCTCGCAGTAGCCTGCAATGCAAGAGGTGCTTGCAGGCCCGGCAGAGCCAAGCGCCGCCATTTGGGACCACCCCTCCCGCCTGGTGGCCTGGCAGTCCATCGGCATGGCGGCTCCATATGAGGAAGGTATGGGTGGGGATGAAGCAGGTTGTTAAAAAAAAAACATCCCAACCTGGAGCTCAGGGGTTAGGGAACATTGTCCCCTCCTCCCTCAGCCCCGATCAGGGACGGTTGGCTTGAGAAGAAGGTCAGCATCTACCCTATGAAATTAGAGGCTGACCAGAGAAAGTTGTGGGAGAGGTTGTATGAAAAGCGACGAGGTATGGGAGAAATACAGGCTATCTGAAGGAAGGAAGAGAGGCTAAGCTGGGGCCGGACGGAGCGCTGGATTCTGTCAGCACCGCGGCCAGGATGGCAAATCGCCGCGCCCCTTACAGGGACACAACACAACAACATGCACTACAGTTGTACACTTTAGAGTGCCAAGTCTATAGAAAAACCCTGTCCAATCAGCAAGCTCATTAAGACAGCAGGCATAGAGGCAAAACCCTAAGCCAGTGGTTCCCAAACCCAGGGTCCCCCCGAGTGGTTCCCCAAGGAGGCTCTTGAGGATCATGGGATGGCTACCAAAAAAATAACTAAAAGAGAGAGGGAGAGAAAAATATTAGAAGTAAAAATTGTTCAAACATAATTATTAATATCATAATTATGGAATGTAAATCATCATTCAAACTGGGACAGGAAAATAGTTGTGAATACTAAAGTAAGTTAAAGGAAGGTAGAACAAAACATATACAAGTATGATCAGGTCCAATACTTGTACTGTACACCAAGGTGGCTGGAGTTTGGCTCAATCTGTTTCTTCAGAATCTTCAGTTCCAACAAGGCTGGGTCAGGAATGTGTTCAGTGTGAATGTCAGTGATGTTGGAGAAGATATCCCAGGATTTCAATAACTTGTAGATTACCAGGAAAATCAGGTGCAGAAACAATGTTTTGAAAGTCTCTCATACTCTGAATTCTGGGCTCAACTGAAGGATAAGACTATTCTGATTCATTCATAAAGCTGAAAAAGTTCTTATTCCATTTCCTACCACATACTCTGTAAACAAGGATTTTCAGCTAAAAGTTTATTTTCTTTGCTTGCTTTTTGTTTCAATAAATTACATTAATATGAAAATGTGCCTTTAATATCCTTCAATCAACATAGAAATATACAAATATATTGTTTATTAAATAACAGTTAATATCCTTAAAATATATTGGATAAAACTAAATGTAGAAACACTGAAGAAATTATTATATTTATCAGCATTCAGTAGTTGCATAGTCAGAATGGCTCATGCATGAAACTGGATTATAGTTGTCATCAAAAGTTTGTTTATCTTTGCCTGAGTATGAAGGTTTGCCTCCAATTATCTTCAATCAATATTATATTTATTAACTAGGCAATGGCTTTGCCACTCCCCCACTACGGGGGAGCTTGTGTTTCACTACTAAGATTAAAATTTAAGATTTAAAAATAGCAGCCAATTATAATAATTTATAAAGGAACTCTAAACTATTTCCCCCCTTTCAAAAAATCACGTTGCTAAAATATAATTATAGATAAAATAAAAAAGCAGCCTTAATTAAATTTTAATTAATTTTCTTAAGTTCACCAATTGTAATTCATTTTCTTTTAAAACATTGGATAATCATATTTATTTTTTGGGAACTAAACTATTTTATTTTTCACTCTAAAGAAATTCTTAGAAATTACCTTGATAAAAATTTAAAATATATTTAAGTCATAACCAAACTAAGATGAAATTATTATTCAAATACTCAAAAAAATCCTGTTCTTAAATTATTGAGTAAGTGATGATGATGATTAGTAACTTATTTAATTGGATAAAACTAAAATAATACTGAAATAATATTTCATCCCTGAGGGTCGCCAAGCCAATATTAATTGGTGTTCAGGATCATGACAAAAAAGTTTGGGAAACACTGTCCTAAACCATGCCAACTAAAGTCACTCACCTTCCAAATCACTCATGACTCACTTTAATTGATGAATCTGTTCTTCCAATTTTACTTTCCACTTAAGTTGTTGTTCCTTTATCTTTTCTGCCTGTTCCAGTTCTTCTTCTACTTCCATTTTTCTCCTTTCCTCTTCTTCCTTTTCACTTTTCTTCTCCTCTTCCTCCATCGCCCTCCTTTCATCCTCTTTCCACTGCTTCTGATCAATCCATGCTTCTCGGATGAATCTGTTCAGACGTTCTGATTCCATCTGAAATCCAGCAAAGGTCAATCAATCTAGGTAGGAGTAGTCAGGTCCAATGGTTCATAACTTTTTTTCAATACATGCACCTCTTGCAAATTGCAAAGGGGTTCTCATCATGCGTTCCCACTGTTATAAAAATAAATTAAATGGATAATAATACAAGATTCATTGTTTTTAATTATTTTTAGAAATATGTTTAGAAACATTTATATTGGTGAGATGTATTTATATTTATGGAATTGTATCACTAACCCATTAAAGCTGAAAGTTTATTTTTTAAAGGAATTTATAATAATTTTATATTTGGGTTTATATGACACAAAAATGACTAAAATAGTTATATTTAAAAATCTTAATGAGTATATGAATTATAGCTGTCTTTAATTATACCCCCTTGGCACTTGGCACATTAAGTCTTATATAAGAATTTCATTTGAGAATCCTGCCCTTCTACTTGTGAGCCATTGCTGGCATGTGGGGGTGGGTCCAGAAGAAAAATTGCTGCATAAATGGTGCTGAAATTTAGGTTCCAATTGGTCATAGTTTTGAGACGTTTCCCTAATGGCTGTGTGAGAAAGAGCGAAACCCTAGTCTGGTCACCCAGTCCTCACAGACTCTTTGGTGCCCTCATTGGTGCGCTGATTCTTTGATATTCCCACATGTTCAGGAACCCAGCAGAAGATAATATCAAGATTCCCCTGGCTCATGGCAACTGAGGCATTAAATACCATGAACCAGGGTATGTGGGGATTCTAATATCCTGAGAACACAATCCAGTCTCCCAACTGGACAAGATGTGTTATCTCCAATACCGAGTAGTGTATTGCAATCAGTTCAGCCATGAAGATAAATGCAGTCTGGTAGAACCCCTCTGACTTGCAACCAAAGGAGATACTGCGTGGAAGCCAACCTTCTATTCAGAATTAGGGGCAACAATGGCACAGATTCACTGTGATATGAATTGTGTTCCAGAAGGTCAAACGCAATACTTCCAGCACTCTAGAAGCTTTGGGATCAGTGTCATGGCAACAAATAATCAAGTGTCCTAGGCAAAACCACAATCGCTCTTTAGGTAGTTTCCTAGCCCTAAACACAAAGGGCTGAGGGTATGACTGGTGTCACTTGGCGGCATGGGCATCGTTAAGATAAGGCGTACATGTAATGAGAGCCATTGGTGACAGAGAGACGATGAGCACATGTATACAAGCACATAGTGAACTGTGTACAGCGCAGAGCAAGTGGCAACTCACGTGCATCGACAAGTAGGCTCTGAATAATGGACATGTGGAAGGCACCAGTCAACAGGCAGAGACTCAGGGGGTGGATCGCATTCATCTTCCATAATGCAGGCTCGACTGCAGATGCGTAAATCTAACATCTCTAGATAAGCTTTGAACAAACAAAGAGTCAGTAGAAAATGTAAGGAGGTAGCCCTATCAACACCTAAAATGCTGAATGTCGAGCAAAAAAATAATGTCCATGGCACGGGTACAAGAGCCATAAGGCTAAAAATAAGTGCTTTCCAGGTGATGCATCGGTCAAAAACAATGGATGGTGACAGAAGTGCACCACCTTAGTCTTGGCCGAGGCAAACCGAAACCTGTCCGCTTTAGCATAGCGAGAGATGCAGTTCAGTGCCTGTTAAGAGTCGACACTCCAGGGTTGGCATCTGGGCTGCACTAAAGAGATCGAAAGGTCATCCACCGAGAGCGTAGCGATAACATATTCTGGCAGCAGAGAGGTAATATAGTTGATTCTCAAGGCAAAGAGTGAGACACTGAGGACACTTCCCTGCAGGCCACACTCTTCCTGTTCATTGAGCTGGATAGCCTCCCCCCCCCCCAATCATACGAGGAATCAAGGATCTTGCAGAAATTCAGAAATAAAAATTGGGAGGCCTCATCCACTGACGTAAACTCCTTGACTGGGACAGAGAAATGTCATTACCTGCGATTCAAATGACATCCCACTCCAAGAAGCACCTGGGTGGTCTTTCAGGCAGCAGCAGCCCAGAAAATTATATTTGAATTGGAAATTTATCACTAACGTCGACCACCTCTCACCCTAAATCAGGTTGTGCATCTGGAGAGCATAGGGATAGATTAAAGCAGAAAAATGAAGAGGTTCTCAGACAGTGATATGTAATCTCAACCACATATAAGACACCTATCTCCAGCTCATCAATCAGGTCAGTTCAAAGGTGATGTCCTCTAAGGTGTAGTCAATGAGTTCCCTCTCAAATCCACTCCTTTCATGAAGTTCATGGTAGAATGCAGCATCACACTTACCGGCGAGGCAATGAGTGTCCGAAGGCAACTAATCATAAACGCCATGGAAGAGTCTGACACATTTGCCAGAAGGCTCCCATCTGAGAAATGGGTCGCATTTAGCTCTCTACCAGTCAAGCTAGCTGATGGACCATGTTGCCTTTGGCCAACATGCTGCCATCTGTGGACTGAATAATCAGAAATCATTTAAAGCCAGTGGGCTCAAAACTGCCAGGTAGTCTCTGAATTAGCGGTTTTGATGTAATTGAAGCTCCAGTCGGTACACTTGCAACTTTGGTCTTTGCCTGTTGGAGTCGATGCTCCAGAGTTGGCATCTGGGCTGCGCCAAAAGAGATTGAAAGGTCGTTCCGGTAGAGCGTAGCAACAACATCTTCCGACAGCACCGAGGTGATGCCGTTGATGCTCAGGGCAAAGAGTGTGACACTGAGGACACTTCCCTGCGGAACACCCTCTTCCTGCTCCTTTGGGCCGGAGAGGGCTCTCTCCACCCGTACGCGGAATCGACGATCTCGCAAAAATTCAGATATAAACATTGGGAGGCGTCCCCTCGCCCCTATCGTGTGGAGAGTCTCCATGATACCATATCGCCATGCGGTATCATAGGCCTTCTCCAGATCGAAAAATACCATGGCGTAGTGCTGTCTACGAAGGAAGGCCTCGCAGATGGCATTTTCCAGTCGGAGCAGAGCATCCGACGTGGAGTGGAACTTGCGGAAGCCGCACTGTTTAGAAGACAGATAGACTCCGCTATCCAGGAAAAAGGCTAATCTAATATTTACCAATTTCTCCATCAACTTGCACACGCAAGAGGTTACTAAAACCGGCCAGAGTAGAGTGATCTCTCCCCAGCTTGTGAAAGGCGAACACAGTAGCGATTCGCCAGGAATCCGGGATGAGACCCTCCACCCAGATCCTGTTGAACAAATCGAACAGAAAAGCCATGCTTCGCTCACCCAGGTGTCGAACCATGGCATACGGGACATCGTCCGGACCATGGGTGGTCTGCACACAAAGCAAGAGCAGAACGCAACTCACTCAGAGTAAGACCTGTCATTGAAGGTGTCGTAGAATAGGCTCTCGATGATACACCATATATAACTATTCGTTGAGGGAATTATTCTAATATTTCGAGTGCGTGGTAATCTGATTGACCGAGGTTATTTATCTTCAATATGCTTAAGAAGTGGAACTGAGCTCAAGGATAATTAAATGGCTATCATTAATAAAATAGAGTTTTATTAATTAAACTATCAACAACACACAAAAGGAAAATGTTTACATAAACGGAGAATGGAAAGGGTCGTGGGAATATCTGACTAATCCGAGGATTAAGATTTGGAGAGATCTAAAAAGGTAAACAAATAAAAATTAAAGGGGGGATGGTTCGCTAAACCATTTAAAGCACAGGGTAGCGTTGATAAAAGGGTTAGATAATTAAAGGTAATGCTCAGCTTACGTAATTACAAAGTTGTTGTGCAGAGGAAGATGATGCAAAGGAATCTTCGGTCCACTGGTGATTACCAGCAGAAGGGTTCTTTGGGGGGTTGTCCTTAGCGAAGGGGAAGGACTGTCTTCAAAGAGTGAGAGCGAAGTGGGGCTCGGAGGTACGAGCGATCTTTGTGACAGCAAATCGGGGATGTTCTAGATGAACAATGGAGGTTATCGTTGAAACCAATCGTTCTCTTGAAGAACATTAAAAAGGGGGGAATTAAATTATCCTGATGTGATGTCTTGGGAATGAGAACCGTTTCTTGACGAACGGGCTTGAATAGCTGTTCTAACGTTGCTCTCTTTCTGAACAACAGGGGGGGGGGGTGAGAACCGTCTCTTGTCAACGGGCTCAAAGAACAATGGCTGTTCTAACGTTGTTCTCTTTCTGAACAACAAGGGGGGGGGGGGAGAACCGTCTCTTGTCAACGGGCTCAAAGAACAATGGCTGTTCTAACGTTGTTCTCTTTCTGAACAACAGGGGGGGGGAGAGAACCGTCTGTGGTCAACGAGCTCAAAGAACAATGGCTGTTCTAACGTTGTTCTCTTTCTGAACAACAGGGAGGCCTTGTTGACTTAGCCTCTGGAAGACTCGAACCTTGGCACTCATGGGATATTGTCCTCTTCTGGACAAATAAGGTGGTTCTCGAGGTAGAGAGTCCCTATTGTGCTCAAGGAAGACCAGATCGGCGTGATGCTTCGCGAAGATAATCTGGATCTGATCTGATCTGCTTCAATCGGGAGAGCTATGATATAAATAGTCGAAGCCATCCCCTTGGTATAGGGGACAATTGAGTGGGAGGCTTCGCGGGAATGCCCCAGTCGCGCCTGGGAAAATAACTTATCTGGCCACAAGCCTAACCCAATCTGGCGAGATCAACGTATGGAGGCGAAACGGGGAAAAGAACCTCCTTGATTAAATATTTGCTAAGGTGGGTGATAACGCACTTTGCTTCCTCTCGCAGATGCACGTGGGTAGCCATGTGTTTCTAAACATGTGATAGCGGCTGAATTGAAGCGGCCACAGAACGTTCTATTACAGAAGGGTTCTCCACCTCTGGAGGTAAAGTCCAGGCAGTGGAGCAGCATCCCAGCTAGAAAATGCGGAGAAAGCCGTCACAAAGGATTCTGCCATGGACGCGGGGTATGAGATTGCAGTCCCATTGTCCTGGAGAGGGGTTCCTGTGAGAACTTTTGACTCGCTTCCACATCTCTGCTAAGAGGGGTTTCCTGTTAAGTTAAGACACGGATGGCGCCATGAAGAGCCGTGGGTGTGCTTCAAAATATTCCAGAAACTAGCCCAAGCCTGATGAAATTCACAGAGAGTGAAATCATTCAGGTGGAGTCTCACACTCGGATGACCACCAGAGGAGTGGTCAGCATGAAAAATAGCCAGATCTTCTAGAAAGAATAGCTAGGACTGCGGCAATGAGGTTGCCAGAGAAGAACTCAACGGCCTCATCTACAAACCTAATACTCCTCAACTGAGATAGAGAATTCAGTCATTTCCTGAAATGCAGACCACCGTGCCCGCACAAAGCACCACCGGGGTGGGCTCTCAAGTGGCAGCAGCCCAGAAAATGATATTTGAATGAAAGTGATTACTGCCCTGGGGGTCGTCGACCACCCCCCATTCAAAATCAGGCTGTGCATCCAGAGAGCACATAGATAGATTGAGGCAACCGTGCCACAATGCGGCGGAAGTCACCTGCATCGAAGTCGGCTGTCGGAGGAATGTACGTGGAAATAACAGTATACCTCCTATCAATGTGCAGCTGCACAGCTACTGCCTGAAAGGATATATCTAAAGTGAAGAGAACAGAGATATCATGCCGGGTATAAATCTCACATCCTCCCTCCCAGCCCCCATCCCGTGGTAGTGGGGTCGCAAAACTCTTATACCTCGGGAGGGTGGACAGGGGGCATGCGACCTGCATGGTCTCCTGCAAAAAGATAGAGAACGGGAATGGGAAGAGACAAGCCTTGACAGCTCCTCCTAGTTGGCCCGGAGTCCGCAGCAATTCTATTGAAGGAATATGCCCTCCAGGCCAAACTCGGAGGAGACGCGGTGGCCCTCTTTGAAGAGAAGACCCTCACAGGAATGGCGGTACGCTTCCCGGAGACAGAACTGCAGGCACTGTTGGCCAAATAATGCGCAAAAGGCGCTGTCACCTTTGATGAATTATTGGAGGAGGTTGGGCTCGCTATGTGAGTCTTTTCCTCTCTCCGCTTCAAAACCTTAGGTGGACGGGGGCGGCTTCAGAGGCCGGGAACCCTCTTTTTGAGGAGCCACCCAGGATCGTCGACCACTGGGTGTGGGCGCAGGAACCGAAGTTCCTTTGTTGCTGTCCTCCATACAGGAGGCAGCTCTAGGAACCCCAGAAGATGGCCTCGCAACCAACTTCAGGTGTTTTGCCTCCTGTGAGTCTAACGGCTCTGTGGAGGGTCGTGGCAATTTCGCCTTACGGGAAACGGTCATGCTGGGGGAAGGGGGGGGGGCTGGTTTTACCTGGGGCTGGGTGTGGGCCCTTTGTGATGCCAGCTTTACCAGGGGAGCCCCCAGGGTGGATAGAACCTGCAGAAGGGTTTCGAATGGGCGCGGAAATGACCATACTCGTAGGCTTGGAAGGGCCAGGAGCAGAGGGTGTCTTTTTCAACATTGAGGCATAGGGCATCCTGGGTGCCGGGCATGCCAAAACCAAGTCCTTAGCATTGCAAAATGAGAGACGATCCTGAGCCTGAACAACCAGGCTTTCTTTCTCAAGGAGATACGCACCACATTGCTTCAAAGAAGCGGGGTGCGGCTCTCCACAATTGAGACACTTGGCCACACACAATTTGGATTTAGCGTGTGTGGCCTTGGAGCAACTTACACAGGTTTCAGGTAACCCCGACTTTGCATGTCGACAGGAGCGATTAGTATGGCCGAAGTGGTTGCAGTAATAGCACCTCCGTGGCAGTGGCACGAATGCCTTCATGCGGTAGCGATACCAACTGGCATACACGCACCGACTCAGGGAGCGTGTCACAGTCAAACATCATCAGTGTACGGGTGGGTCTTGAGGCCCCTCACTCTTTTCTCATCACACGTTCGACCTTGAACACTCCATTGTTGGCCAGCTTTAAGGTGCTGGCCTTTATGGAGTAGTCCACAAGTTCCCTCACATAAACTACTCTTTCATGAAGTTCATGGTATAGTGCAGCGTCACACCCACAGGCGTGCCATCAAGTGTCCGAAGGGCACTAATCATAGCCACCTCAGAGGGATTCAACGCATTCACCACAAGGCTCCCATCCGAGAAACGGGTCACCTTCGGCTCTCTACCAATCACACTAGCTAAAGCTCTCCTCTGATGGATCATGTTGCCCTTAGCAAACATGCTGCTATCAGTGGAGTGAATAACCAGGAAGCGTTTGAAGCCAGCAGGCTCAAAAATGCCAGGTAGTCACTGAAAGATTGGTCCCGTTATAACCCATGAACAAGACAAAAGTGAAATTTTGTTACACAGTGCTATTATCATACCCCTGCATTAGGAGATCCTGGGATGGCGTGAAGTCCACCCAAGCACCATGTCTAGCGAATTAAATTCTCTAGATGAGAACAGTTCCGCTTGGTACAAAGTGTAGGTAGATCAAAGGTTAAGGGGATAGTCATAAAATAATAAGTATAGATATAGTAGTACTGAAATGGAGTGAGGGCTAAGTGCACCAACATCTTTTCTAGGCCCCATCAGAGTTCATATCAATCCAGTGACAAGGCCTCCCAGACTTACACTCAGGCCAGGATGCTGTGCGGCTGCTCTGGGTACCAAGTGCAACATGTGCACAAGTCTGTGTGCATGAAAACTTCCCATGTACAAGGGGCAGGTGGTAGCCACCTTGCTCATTCTGGTACTGGGAAAGGTAACATATGTGAAGATGCCCCAGAGTTAGATGAATGGCTGCATAAAGAACTTGGATTAGCTTTCTCAAAATTTTTCAGCTTACAAATTCATCCACAACCATTGCATCATTTCACTCTTTACCTAATAGCACAGCCATATACTCTTTATCTTTACTACCATGTTTCAACTAGTCACACTCAAATGACTTATCCCACAAAATTCACTCTCATCATTTCACAAAGTGTATCTGCAATTTCCCTCGCCATATTTACTCTTCATTCCACGTGTTTGATTTAAACATTGATGCTGATTTATTGCCTATTTCTCAAATAAGGTCAAAAAGAGAAGTCAAAAGAATTGTAAAAAATTAGTTATGCAATTTCTTTTTAATGATTGTGGTTTCTGGTTAACCAGACTTTGCCTGTTATGACAAGCCCCCAGAGGATATTTTTGTGTGTTGCATTAGTGCTTTATCTCTACAGGGAACTTCAGTGCCCTTAAACTGGAGTGTAGTTCTTGTATATAAAATGAAATCCTGCACAAAATTCTTTGGTCAAAATTAAATCAACCACTTTCTTTACTTGTAAATGCAGCTTTTTCCATTTGGCATAATGAAATCTAACTGTATTAAAGGCCATTTTCCTCCATGAGAATGATCTCAAAGAGGTCCCGTCGCGTTCCCCTCACCCCTTTGCCTCCAGAAACATTTTCACTTCAATCTTCTATCCACCAACCTGTTTGACATCAGGGTTATTTTGTCTCCATGACTCATATGAGAGTTTCTCAACCATTTTCTTCTTTTCTTCCTCATTCTGTTTTTTGAGATCCTCCAATCGTTTCCGAAGAATTTCAATCTGCCAAATTAAAAATTAAAATCTTAATCACTTGTTAGTCATTTTCTTTCATGAGGCAATCAATCCAATTCCATTCCAATAATTTAGAATAATTCATTTAATTCTTTACATACCTCAGGATGAGTTACATTTCTTACAAGATTTTTTTCTGCTGCTTTCTCTTCTTTTTCCTTCTCTTGAGCTGCATTCTCAGCTTTTTTCTTTCTGATTCTTTCTTCTTCTTCTTCTTTAGCCTTTAGCTCTTTTTCTTCCTTTTCATCCTGATACAACAACTCTCTACTGTAAATAAAAAATTACACTATATTAAAAAATCCTCAGACACAATAGAGTAAAACCCTGACTGATTACACATGGTTTTTAAATACGAAGCAGAGAAATTATCCTCAATAGCTACCTACAGACTAATGCTTTCAGATTTTGCCCTCACAAACATGGTATCAATAAGCATCGAATCTCGAAGCAAAGAATACCTTACTTTATGAAAATAATATCCTGCACATTGCAGTAAATGTTTTATCCAATCTCAATAGCTATAACTAAAAGAAAACTAAGGTCTTTTGTTGCGTACATTGTCGATCCATGGCTTAACCATCTTTGGCCTCTAACTCCTTGCAAACTTTTTAGATGAAGAATCTAGGGACTTTTAAAAATTGTGTTATTTCTAAATTGCTTGGAAAACCTTTATACTCTCTTCGAGCACTTATTGCAAAAAGCAACCAAAAAACAAGCTTTCTTTTGCAATGAAAAAACAAACTTTCTTTCCAAAAGATATAGCCAATTCCTCCAACACAGAGCACAATCAAAAATCAAATTCCCAATGGTTTCCCAAGGAGGTATCCTCTCCCCTACACTCTTCAGCCTCTTCATGCATGGCATACCTCTCCTCACTACCCAAATGGTCCAACTAGGTAAACATCTATATACAGGGTGCGTAAAATATTTGAGGACATATGTTATTTTTGCTATAGCAGCATATTATTTGGCTTTATATTTTCTATACTTAAAAATTATCAATGGCAGACCTGATGCTTACACAAAAAATGAAGAGGCATGCAGTTATTTTGGGTATAAAAGCTGAACATAGCAATTTAGAAATAGCACAATTTTTAAAAGACACTAGATCTTTCATCGACAAAGTTTGCGAGGAGTTAGAGGCCAAAGATGGTTAAGCCATGGATCGACAATATACGCAACAAAAGACCTTATATGTTTCAACAAGACCCGGCACCATCACACAAGGCTCAAGCAACTGGAATGGATGGTATAAAATTTTCATGATCACATAACCCCTAACCTTTGGCCTCCAAGCTTCCCAGATCTCAACCCATTGGACTACTATGTACAGTGCTCGACAAAAGTTTAGGCTGGGTGCGTGTCAGACAATAACCCAAAAGAGCAGAAAACTAGTGGCAAGGCAACGCGTGCTAGACAACAGCTGAGAGACAACTGAGAGCTGGTATCATTTTCTTTCAAAGTATGACGCTGTACAGAACTGTCAGACATACGATGTGTGTAAAGAAACCATTTGTATGTTTTGGAATGCAATCAAATTTGATCTCACTTTTTCATGTATTTCTAGCGAAACCCAATCAATTTTTGTTGCGGTGACTGTAGTTAATATGCACCTACCTCCACAAGATGCAAACAGTGCAGAAAGTGCTTTTCTCTAGCAAAATAAGCCTACAGGGATATACGAGGGGCAGTCAATAAGTTTTGCGAATCGGTAGGGCAAAATAGAGGAAGGGGGATGGCTGTTTGTGGGGGTGTTAGGACAAGTTATGACAAGTCAGGACCTGCAGCCGCATGCTCCTGCCTCGTCTATTTAAGAAGCAGTAGCTGATTGCAGATCATCAGTCACAAATTATTCAACAATGGAGAAGGTTGAGCACCGCGAAGTGATCAAATTTTTTACCAAGGCAAGAATGCAAGAGAGATCCATGAACGCATGGTTGCAGTGTACACCGACACCGCCCCTTCTTATGCAACCATTGCTCGCTGGAATAGGGAGTTCCGCCATGCTCGTGAGTCCCTTGAAGATGACGGCCGTCAGATGTGACCAACGAGAACAATGTGGCCCTTGTGGAGAGGATGATCCTCGAAAATCGACGGGTGAAGGTCGAAGAAATCGAGCGAGAACTTGGAATATCACATGGAAGTGTTATCAATATCATCCACGACAATTTGGCCATGACCAAGGTCTCTGCCCATTGGGTCCCTAGAAACTTCACGCCCCATGATCGACTTCAATGTTGTCAAAGTCCACAAGGCAGGGGTTGCACAAGCTGCCCTGCGCGAGTGCGGATTCGAGGAGCTCAACCATCCCCCCTACAGTCCAGATCTGGCCCCTAGCGACTACTTTTTATTCTGCCAGCTCAAGGCTGCACTGCATGGACGCCGGTTTGGGGACGATGAAGATGTCCAGCTCACCATCCAGGAGTGGGTTGAACAGCAGTCGGGAGATTTCTGGTTGTCAGGAATTCAAAGCCTCAGGGACAAGTGGCGCAAGTGCATTGAAGTCGAGAGTAGTTATATTGAAAAATAATAAAACACTTTTCCTCATATCTCGTTTCCTTATATCCGAATTGCAAAACTTATTGACGCCCCTTGTATATATATATATATATATAGCCTGGGAAGGAGCTTTTCTCACAGTCACAAGAGGATAATGCATAAGCCATTCTAAAAGAGCATATACAAACTCTGTGAATAGTAACAAATACTACAGAACTTTCACACTATTTAACTTCTACCTTTCAAAAAACTTTTTAGAAGTCAGAGGCCTTTTATGGCAAACTATATAACAATATAGTACAATAGAAAGAGAAATGGGATGTGAATGAGCATGTGAGACAAGAAGCAGGAGTTTTTAAAGGCAGAAGAAAGGGACATTGGAAATAATGCCAGGAAAAAAAAAATAATTATCCTGGTCTTGATACAGTAAGGCTTTTGGTGGGTTTGAATTGTTGTGACTGGTAGCTTAATGGTAGAGCATCAGACTGGCAATCGAGAGATTAGGACTTGATTCTAGGCCAAGATAATTAAAAAAAATTCCCAGAGGATTATTTCTGCCTTCTCAATATGGAATGCCTTCATTTTGTGCTATTCTTTGCTTTCCTTGATCTTTGTTCAGCAAATAATCCCAAAATTAAACTTTTCTGACACACCAGATTATTACTGCCTATCTCCCTTTTTGATATAATTGCCAGCCAATTATCTGTTTATATACATTCCAACATTTTTCTTAGCCAATCAGAAGCCTTCTCAGTATTTGTCCTTTCTTATGTTTACAACTGACCTTATATAAAAGTCAACCCTTTGGCCTTTATCATCATTGGTTTTGGAATCAAGATGAAAGCGTCTCACCCCTGAAACTAATTTCCAGAATAAAGTTTTTCAATGAAATCTTTTTTCCTCATATAAGAAGCTTGATAGTGAAGGAAAAATTATATGTCTAATAGTATGTTTATTTGCAAATAAATTTGAATAATCAACTATCCTTTATCCTAAAAGTTAGAAATTATATTTAAAAAATGTTTTATTAATGTTTACCAATTCCAAAATTTAGATAATAATTAAAAACGTGGGCACCAAAATTAATGTATTCCCTATTTAATATGATTTTTGTTAAATAGCTTTGTTATAATTAAACATTATTCCATCAATAGGCCTCTATTAAGGCTTCCATCCTAATGTCATATGCAACTCATGAATGATATGTAATACTTCCTAACAGAGAGAAAAAGCAAAGCTAGTTCCATTCTAATTTCATGGGCTAAAAAAAATTAGCAGCTGCAATTATAATTTATGAACAAATCTTTACTCATATCATTTTACCAGTGGAGCCTGTCTCCTTTTACCAATACTTGCCTTTTTTTTTTAGCAAGTGATGCATATACACTAGCTTGCCATTGTAGTTTCTTCATATTATCAACACTAGTCACTAGTTGGTCATACCTCCAAGCTTCATCATTTCTTTTTCGATTTTGAAATTCAAACAATTCCCGAGCAGATGTTGGCCTTCCTCTGTTTATAACTCCCACATTGATGCCATGACATTGATCACTTTTATTACTTGAAACAGAGCGGGAGATTTTTGATCGTGGATGCATTTTAAATATAAAACAAAAAAAAGATAAACCCACTTAAAAGTTATCTTTCAAACTCGACATATATTTCTCAATTACTTAACACATTTGAATTCTAGTTGATATTAAAAATAAAACACTATCTGAAAGGAAATATAAATCAATTTTAACTGTGAAGACAAAGCTATTAACTTTTACATAGAAATTTTGCCAGAGACAAAATTACAGAACACTGATACTGAAATAGACATCTAGAGTAAATTATTAAATGTGATACAAAAGTGGCAGTGTAGTTAAAAGATTGAACTTTTAAGGAAACAGAAAAATGAGTAACTCCAATGAGAAGCTCTCTCAGTATGAGTGGACAGATGAAGAGAAACAAGTAGATTGTTGTAGATTAACAAGTATATACACTCAATCCCAACTTGTTACCATACTGTATCCAATTCTCTGTATAATGTTTTCATCAACATAAAACTAACTATATAGTAAAAGTTATTGACAAGGAAAGATAGGGAGACAAAGATTAATATATAATTTTATATCTAGGAAATTTTTAATATAAATTACAAAAGAAATAGAGCATAAATCAAATATTTGAGAACAAAATGCAAATTTTAAGGAATTTTTTTTTTTTAAGAGCTCATCTGGCGACTGCCTACTTGGGCATTAGTCGCCATATTAAAACTGGCCTAGTTCTAGGCTACTTTAAAATAAAATTAAAGAGATGAAAAACACCCCAAAAAGGGGGAAAGGAAGCAAGCTCCTGTGTCGGGGGAGGTCCCCCCGGCGCAGGAGCGTGCAACCTAAAGGAAAAAAAACAAAAGCAAAAAACAAAACAAAACAAAAAAACAAACCCTGCTTAAATAATAGGGAGAAGGCCGGCCTCCCCCCAAAAGTCAACAAGTCCACCAGTCAATGTGCACGCACTCATCCAGAGTACAAGGGACAGGCGGTAGCAACCCCGCCCATCCCGGTACCGGGACAGGTATCGTACGCGAAGATCACCCAGACTTGGACATTCAACAAGAATGTGCTGAACAGTCTGGGGGACGACGCAGTCGTCGCAATAGTGCGCAGGCGAGCGCTCCATCAAATAGCGATGCGTCACACGAGTGTGCCCGATTCGGAGACGACAGAAAACGACCTGAAGCCGTCGCGGCATTGGGGAATAGGTCCATGGGAACAGTCACGGCGCAATGGCACGCAACTTTAAGTTCCCTTCGACCGTCTCCCATCTTCTTTGCCAAGCAGTGCGAAGAGCTGCCCATATTCCTGCCATGTAGTCGGTGTGAGGAAGAGCGAAACGCTGGTACGGTCGCAGAGTCCTCGCGGACTCTTTGGCGCCCTCATCAGCACGCTCATTCCCAGCAATTCCTACATGTCCAGGAACCCAGTAGAACATAATCTCGACATCTGCCCGGCTCGCCATAACCGTAGCGCTACGGATACCGCGAACCAGGGGATGCAGAGATTCCAATGCCCCGAGAGCACTCAGGGCGCTTTGTGAGTCGCTATAGATCACAATCCGGTCTCCGAACCGGGCACGTCGCGTAATCTCCCGTACCGAGTGGTGTATTGCCACCAGCTCGGCCGTGAAGACAGGCGCAGAGCCTGGCAGAGCCCCGCTGACTTCAAACAGAGGGGATACAGCGTGGAAGGAAACCCCCTCTTGGGACTTGGAGCCATCCATATACACTGGCACTGGTTTTCTTGACAGTCCCCTTAGAAAGAAAAGGAGGGACTGCCGCTGGAAATAGGGAGGTGCCCGAAAGCACTTCCAGAGAAGGGGGTGAGGGGGGAGTCCCCTTCACCCGTAGGCGTAGGAGAGGAGTAAGCCTCCTCTCCGGTTAAAGAAATATGGAGGGGCCCCTGCGCAAGCACAGGGGGAGGGATGGGGACCTCCATTTTTTTGGTGGAGCTGCCTGAGAGCCGCTCCGTTGATGAGCAAGGGGGAATTAGGGGGAGATTTTTTTTTTAACATCATTGGGCATGGTGACCCTAAATTTTCTGCGGGTCGCAATAGCTCATCACCTCTCACAGTTGCCCGGACTGCAAGAGGTGCTTACAGGGCTGGCAGAACCAGGCGCCGCCATTTAGGACCACACCTCCTGCCTGGTGGCCTGGCAGTCCATCGGCATGGCGGCTCCACCTTAAACACGGCATAAAAAGATAGATTGTGAAGAGGAGAGGAAAAGGGATGCGAGGAAGGTATGGGTGGGGATGACGCAGGTTGTTAAAAACCAGCCACCCCAGACCGGAGCTCAGGGGCTAGGGAACATTGTCCCCCATCCCCCTCAGCCCCGATCCGGGACAGTTAGCTGAGAAGAAGGTCAGCATCTACCCTGTGAAATTATAGGCTGACCAGAGAAAGTTGTGGGAGAGGTTGTATGAAAAGCAAGGAAACAAGTGTTTTGAAGGAAGGAGAAGAGGCTAAGCTGCGGTCAGACATGGTGCTGAGTCCCATCAGCAAGGCGGCCAGGATGGCAAATGCCGCGCTCCTTATGGGGAAAATTTGAGGGAAACAAAGAATTCAATAGAAGAGTCAATATATTTCAAAAGAATTTGGTACACATGACTACACTAAAAAGTTATTCAATAAACTGCCTTCAGCCTCTGTAGGGCTTTGAAAGTAACAACACGCCGGATCAAGTGGTTCTCATTAATGTTGCTTATGCCCATAATACCAACTATTTAGCTAGTAGGCCACATCCAACAGATCGCATGGTTTACCAACCCCTCAGATATTTAGTCTAGTTTAATGGAAAACAAGGTGGCAGCTGCCCAATCCTAATGGATTCTTAATGGTAGCATTGTTAAAATGGGGGTCGCCCGAAATAAAAGTCAGAAGAGGCGTGGGAAACACTGAATAAAAATTGGGGAAAAGCAAAGGATTAGAAAAAAAATGGTACAACACACAGAGACGCTCACTTAAATTACAGGCATACAGCATGCATTATAAAAACAAGGGCAGCTGGGGCAATAAACAAATGACATGTACCAGCCGCAGGGGAGGGCACAGGATAAAAGATAAAACAATAAACCTAAACACAAAAATGGAAAGAATTTATAAAGGGATAAAATGACACTTCGTGATAGAAATGTAAAGAGGGAGGATGACCGAAGGGAATCCTCTGGTAAAAAAAAAGTGAAGTCGAGCAGGCAAGGCAATGCCAGAAAGGGTAAGGAAGCAAGAATTTAAAAGGTAGTTTTTTGTTTGTTTTTTTTAAGGGGCTATCTGGCGACTGCCACTTGGGCATAAGTCGCCGCAAACAAACAGCCTAGTTCTAGGCTACTTTAAAATACAAATTTTAGAAAAAAACGGGGGTAAAAAGAGAAGATGACAATTAGGAAGCAAGCTCCAATGTCAGGGGGAGGTCCCCCTCCCCCCGGCGCAGGAGCGTGCGACCTACAAAGAAAACCAATAACCAAAACCTAATTAAGTAAAAGGGAGAAGGCCAGCCTCCCACAAAAAGTCAACAAGTCCACCAGTCAATGTGCACGCACTCGTCCAGAATACAAGGGACAGGCGGTAGCAACCCCGCCCATCACGGTACTGGGACAGGTAACGTGTGCAAAGATCACCCAGACTTGGACATTCGACAAGAATGTGCCGATTCAGAGAAGATAGAAAGCGACCTGAAGCCGTCGCGGCATAGGGGGATAGGTCCATGGGAACAGTCGCGGCAACAGGCACGCAAGTTTAAGGTCCCTTCGACCGTCTCCCATCTTCTTTGCCAAGCAGTCCGAAGAGCTGCCCATATTCCTGCCATGTAGTCGGTGTGAGGAAGAGCGAAACGCTGGTCCGGTCGCAGAGTCCTCGCGGACTCTTTGGCGCGCTCATTCCCCGCAATTCCTACATGTTCAGGAACCCAGTAGAAGATAATCTCGACATCCAGGTGGCTCGCCAAAACCGTGGCGTCACGGATATTGCGAACCAGGGTAAGCAGAGAGCACTCAGGGCGCTTTGTGAGTTGCTATATATCACAATCCAGGCTCCGAACCGGGCACGTCGCGTAATCTCCCGTACCGAGTGATGTATTGCCACCAGCTCGGCCGTGAAGACAGACGCAGTGCCTGGCAGAGTCCCGCTGACTTCAAACAGAAGGGATACGGCGTGGAAGCCAACCCCCTCTTCGGACTTGGAGCCATCCTATACACTGGCACGGTTCCAGCGTGACAAAAGGTGTGCTCCAAACAGGTCGAACGCAATACTCCCAGCGCTGTACAAGCTTTGGGAGCAGAGGCGTGGTGACAAATAGCCAAATGTGGTACACTCCAGGGTGGCGTCCTGGGCAGAACCAGAGGCGACACTTCCAGGCCCTAAACCCAAAGGGCTTAGGGTATGACTGGCGTCTCTCGGCAGCATAGGCACTCGCGCGTACAGGCGAGTGATCCACTGCATGCGGCGTAGAGCGAGTGGCATCTCCCCAGAATCAACCAACAGGCTCTCAATGGGGAAAGTGCGGAAGGCACCAGTCACAAGGCGAAGGCTGGCGTGGTGGATCGAGTCCACCTTCCGCAATAAACGCTCGGCTGCGGATGAACGAAACTCGCATCCGTAGTCGAGCTTCGAATAAACAAAGGATCGATAAAAAAGTAAGGCAGTAGCCCTATCAGCACCCCAAGCGCTGAACGTCACGGAACGGAGAATATCCATGGCGCGGATAAAAGAGAACCTAAGGCTGCGAATATGAGCCTCCCAGATAAGTCGTCGGTCAAATGCAAGACCTTCGAAATGGTGCGATTCAACCACTTCCAGGCGCACCCCATTAAGAAACAAATCTGGGTCGGGGTGGAGCCGTGGGTGGCAGCAGAACTGCACCACCTTAGTCTTGGCCAAAGAAAACATAAAAACCTGTGCGCTTCGGCATAGCGAGAGACGCGGTTAAATGCCTGTTGGAGTCGATGCTCCAGAGTTGGCATCTGGGCCGCGCCAAAAGAGATCGAAAGGTCGTCCACGTAGAGCGTAGCGAAAACATCTTCCGGCAGCACCGAGGTGATGCCGTTGATGCTCAGGGCAAAGAGTGTGACAGTGAGGACACTTCCCTGCGGGACACCCTCTTCCTGCTCCTTTGGGCCGGAGAGGGCTCCCCCCACCCGTACGCGGAATCGACGATCTCGCAAAAATTCAGATATAAACATTGGGAGGCGTCCTCTCGCCCCCATCGTGTGGAGAGTCTCCATGATACCAAATCGCCATGCGGTATCATAGGCCTTCTCCAGATCAAAAAACACCGTGGCGTAGTGCTGTCTACGAAGGAAAGCCTCACAGATGGCATTTTCCAGTCGGAGTAGAGCATCCGACGTGGAGTGGAACTTACGGAAGCCGCACTGTGCAGAAGACAGATGGCCTCCGCTGTCCAGGAAATAGGCTAATCTAACATTTACCAATTTCTCCATCAACTTGCACACGCAAGAGGTTAGAGAGATTGGGCGGAAACCGGACAGAGTAGAGTGATCTCTCCCCGGTTTGCGAAAGGCAAGCACAGTAGCGATTCGCCAGGAGTCTGGGAGAAGACCTTCCACCCAGATCCTGTTGAACAAATCTAACAGAAAGGCCATGCCTTGCTCACCCAGATGCCGAAGCATGGCGTACGGGACATCGTCAGGACCATAGGCGGTGTCCGCGCACTAAGCGAGAGCGGAACGCAACTCACTCACAGTAAACTTGTTGTTGAAGAGTTCTCCGCCTCTGGAGGTAAAGTCCAGCCGGCGGCCTTCCGCGACATCACGACGTGCATTGAATGCTGGCGGAGCAGCATCACGGCTAGAGAATGCGGAAAAAGCGGTCGCTAAGGATTCCGCCACGGACGCAGGGTCCGAGATTGCCGTCCAATTCTCCTGGAGAACGGGAGGGGGGTCCTGCGAGAACTTGCCCCGAATCCTTTTGACTCGCTTCCACACCTCAGCTAAAGGGGTCTTCCTGTTAAGTGAAGACACGTATGCCCGCCAAGAAGAGCGGCGGGCGTGCTTCGAAATATACCGGAACCTAGCCCTAGCCCGACGAAATTCAGCGACGGTGAAATCGCTCGGCGGCGCTTATAGCGCATGTAGGCATAACGCTTCTGTTTGAGGGCCGTCTCACACTCAGCCCACCACCATGGGAGTGGTCGGCGTGCAAAACAGCCAGACGTCCTAGGAATATTAGTCAGGCCCACGGCGATGAGGTTGCCGAAGAAGAACTCAACGGCCTCATCTACCGACCTAAACTACACGACTGAGATAGAGAATTCAGTCATTTCCTGAACACCACCGAAATGGTCTCTCAGGCCGGGGAGTTGCCCTGAAAATGATATTTGAATGGCAAAGTGATCACTACCATGGAGGTCATCGACCACCTCCCAATTAAACTCAGGCTGTGCATCCGAAGAGCACAAAGATAGGTCGAGGCAAGAAAATGAAGCGGTTCTCGGACAGTGATGCGTAAACTCATCCACGTTTAGGATACCCATCTCAAGCTCTTCGATCAGATCAGCAAGGACTTGTCCCCTCGGATTTATGGAGTAATCTCCCCAGAGAGGATGCCTGCCGTTCAGATCTCCAAGCAAGAGATAGGGCCTTGGCAACCGTGCCACGACGCGGCGGAAGTCCCCCGCGTCAAAGTCAGCTGATGGTGGAATGTACGCAGAAATCAGAGTATACCTCCTATCCAGGTGCAGCTGCACAGCCACTGCCTGAAATGAGGTATATAAAGAGAAAGGAAGAACGGAGACATCATGCCGGGTGTAAACCGCGCATCCCCCAGCCCGGCCATCCCGCGGTGGTGGGGTCGCAAGACCCTTATACCCCGGAAGGGCGGGCAGGGGGCACGCGCCTAGCATGGTCTCCTGCAAAACGATAGCTAACGGGGAATGGGATGAGACGAGCCTCCGCAGCTCCTCCCAGTTGGCCCGGAGTCCACAGTAATTCCATTGAAGGAATATGCCCTCCAGGCCTAGCTTGGAGGAGATGCGGGGGCCCTCCTCGAACTGAAGACCCTCACAGGAATAGCCGTATGCTTCCCGGGGGCAGAACCCCGGGCGCTGTTGGCCGGACAAAGCGCTGTCGCCTTCGAGGACATATTGGGGGTGGTTGGGCTCGACATGCGAGTCTTTTCCTCCCTCCGCCTCGAAACCCTAGGCGGGCGTTGCAGGTTTGGAGGTGGGGGGGCCCTCTTTTCGAGGAACCACCGTCTCCGAGCCACTCGCTCAACCCAGGGGCGTGGGCGAAGGGGCCGAAGCTCCTTTGTTGCTGTCCTCCTTTCTGGGAACAGCTTTAAGAACCCCGGAAGATGGCCTAGCGACCATCTTCAGGGGTGTTGCCTCCTGTGAGTCTAACGACTTGGTGCAGGCGCGTGGCCGTTGCGCCTTACGGGAAACGGTCACACTGGGGGAAGAGGGGGGAGCCCAGGTTTTAGCCAGGCCTGGGTATGAACCCTTTTGCCGCCAGCTTTACCAGGGGAGCGCCCGGGTTGAGTAGAGCCTGCAGAAGGGCTCCGAATGGGCAGGGAAACAACCGTGCTCGTTGGCCTGGATGGGCCAGGAGCAGAGAGTGCCTTTCTAACTATTGAGGCATATGCTGTCCCAGGTAGAGCGGGGCGCTACGACCAAGTCCTTTGCCTCGCGAAATGAGAGTCGATCCTGGGCCTGAACAGCAAGGATTTCTTTCTCAAGGAGATATGCACCACATTGCTTCGAAGAAGCAGGGTGTGGCTCTCCACAATTGACACACTTGGCCACACACGATTTGGACTTATTGTGTGCGACCTTGGAGCAATTTAGACAGACTTCGGGTGACCCCGACTTTGCACGTCTACATGAGCGATTCATATGGCCGAAGCGGTGACAGTAATAGCACCGCCGCGGCAGTGGCCCGAATGCCTTCACGCAGTAGCGGTACCAACCGGCACGCACCGACTCAGGGAGCGTGTCACAGTCGAACTTGACAAAGAGTGTAGGGGTGGGTCTGGAGGCCCCTCCCTGTTTTCTCATCACACATTCGACCTTGACCGCCCCATGGTCGGCCAGCTCTAGGGTGATGTCCTCAATGGAGTAGTCAACGAGTTCCCTCGCATAAACTACTCCTTTCACAAAATTCATGGTAGAGTGCGGCGTCACACTCACCGGGGTGCCATGAAGTGTCCGAAGAGCACTTATCTTGGCCGCCTCGGCGGGATTCACCGCATTCACCAGAAGGCTCCCGTCCGAGAAACGGGTTACCTTCGGCTCTCTACCAATTGCACTAGCTAATACTCTCCTCTGATGGATCATGTTGCCCTTGGACAACATGCTGCCATCAGTGGAGCGAATAACGAGGAAGCGTTTGAAGCCAGCGGGCTCGAAAATGCCAGGTAACCTCTGAATGAGGGGCTCCGCAACCAGG
Source organism: Ceratothoa steindachneri (assembly GCA_963969495.1). NCBI lineage: Eukaryota > Metazoa > Arthropoda > Malacostraca > Isopoda > Cymothoidae > Ceratothoa > Ceratothoa steindachneri. The sequence continues at coordinate 103,415,276 of OZ018321.1, read as the reverse complement.
GGGGCAGAGGGGCCGGATGTGCCGATCTTGGCTTGGTCGCTTGCCATAGTGGCAGCAGACCCATTCATCCACGCAGCCCCCGCGGATGGAGAGGAGCCCTGAGTCTTCTTTGTCTTTTTGGTCTTTTTCGTCCTTTTCTTTTTTGGAGAGGAGGGCGGGGAATGAACCAGCTTCTCACCCCCGCCGGTAGAAGCCCCAGGCCAGATGGACCGGCCTCAGCCAGGTCGTTCTCCGAAATGGAGAAGGTCCTGGAGGTCGCAGGGGCATCATCCGGAGGAGATCCCTCCCCTCCTTGTACTGCCTGAGAATCCCTAGCCGTTTGAGGAGGATCTTGCATAGGGGCGGATTCAGGTTCGGTGCTTGGCGCCGAGCCCGGATTCCCTCCCATGGAAGGCCCTACCATCAGAGGCTGGGTCTCCTCAAGGACCATGTCTATCACAGGAGGGGCCTCCAGTTGGCCATCCTCTCCCAGGACATCGCAGGTCCCCTTGGCAGTGTCGCCAGTCTTGTGTGGGGAGGCACAGGCCTTGACCCCGGCAAGGTTTAAAATTCTTGCCAGCAGGTCTTTTGAGGGAAGCGACCGAAGGGGCCTGGCTTCCCTCTCCCCCCTAAGGGGGTTTGCCCTACCGAGCCGCTTCGATGGGGAGCGGCTGGCTAAGGGCTGCCTGCTGGCTTTCTTGGCAGTCCCCTTGGAAAGAAAAGAGGGGACTGGCGCTGGGAAAAGGGAGGTGCCCGAAAGCACCTCCAGAGAAGGGGGTGAGGGGGAGTCCCCTGCACCCGTAGGCGAAGGAGAGGAGTAAGCCTCCTCTCCGGTTAGAGAAATATGGAGGGTCCCCTATGCAAGCACAGGGGGGAGGGACCTCCATTTTTTTGCTGGAGCTGCCCGAGGGCGGCTCCGTTGATGTTTCAGGGAAAGTTGGGGGTTGAGGTGTTTTTTTTTATCTTCATCATTGGGCATGGTGACCCTCTTTTTTACACGGGATGCAATCGTGCACACCTCTCGCAGTAGCCCGCACTGCGAGAGGTGCTTACAAGCCCAGCAGAGCCAGGCGCCGCCATTTGGGACCACCCCTCTCGCCTGGTGGCCTGGCAGTCCATCGGCATGGCGGCTCCACCTTAGACACGGCGTAAAATATATAGATTGTGAAGAGGAGAGGAAAAGGGATGCGAGGAAGGTATGGGTGGTGATGAAGCAGGTTGTTAAAAACCAGCCACCCCAGACCGGAGCTCAGGGGTTAGGGAACATTGTCCCCCACCCCCTCAGCCCCGATGCGGGACGGTTGGCTGAAAGGAAGGTCAGCATCTACCCTTTGAAATTAGAGGCTGACCAGAGAAAGTTGTGGGAGAGGTTGTGTGAAAAGAAAGGAAACAAGTGTTTTGAAGGAAGGAAGAGAGGCTAAGCTGGGGCCGGACGGGGTGCTGAGTCCTGTCAGCACGACGGCCAGGATGGCAAATCGCCGCGCCCCTTACGGGGTTTGCTAACACAAACCTTATCTACAGTGCATGTAGTTATGATGGATGACACTAATGATTATTAGTACTTCCCTGCTTTCTGGAGGAATGTTGTCAGGCTTGGAGTTGAGGTTGAGACAGGCTCCTCTTGTGGGGCCGGCGGTGTCTGTTGTTGTTGCATTGCTGTTGTAGGTGATGATTTGACAGTCTTCATCTGGATTGGTGATATCATTATTGTTGCTCTTTGGACCAGACTTGTGTGATCCATCTGCAGTGCAATCATTAGATATAAATCCACTGCATAGTGATTCCATACTGGATGAAAGCAAGGAAACTTATGATGGGGCTCGACCCTCTGCATGTTGGAGCTTGTCTGTGGTATTAGGGGATTCACATCTGCATTTCACTGGAGCATTGTTCATAGGTATGATCTGTAGGTCACTGGAAATGTTAGAGGCATGAAGCTGCAAGGTCACTTGAGGTGGTAGGCAGGCTGGCTGAGATGGCAGGTTGGTTGGCTAAGTGGCTGAAAGTGAAATGGCTGGTTGACATTGTAGCTCACAGTGACAGACTGGTTGAGGTGAGGTAGAAAGTTGGCTAGCAGAATTAACTGAATTAGAAGACTGGTTGGTTGAGTGACTTGAGGTAGTAGACTGTTTGGCAGAGTTTCTCGTAGAAGGTTGGTTAGTTGGTGTTGGTCTAGGTTGAGAGGAGGTCATTGATGGAATGTTATTTTTTTTATTCTTGGAAGATGGCTTACTTGACTTCCCAGCCATCTTCTCTCAAGCTACAGCACACAAATTACTGGCTCGCTCACGACTGCTTTTAATCACTCAAAATTGCGTCACACCACAGTAAGTACCTTACTCCACTAAATTTACTTTTACGTTTTGGAGGTAAATAAACAACTTTGTAATCTTAGGTTGGTTGGATAAAGGTTAGATTGCGTTGTGGCCTTTGGGAGAGGGTAAATATCCCAAAAGTGGCAAATGGGTGGATGTGCGTAACATAGGTTGTAGTAACATTTTGAGAATTAATGAACATAGGGCAAAGCTGTGTATGGATTGCATATGTAGATATACCATGAACTAGAGTCCCCTTTCACAACGCTGGGGTCGCCAAACGCTCACAAGTCTCACAACATCAAAAAATATGAATTCCCTAGTATGAGATGTTTTCCGCATACGCTATATTTCTATATTGCCATAATTATAGAGTATATTAATGCTGATTATGCATCAAAAAGTTAACTTGGGTATTATAATTTTAACGCAAATGTCCTAACTACAAATACTGTCGCAAGACATTTATAAGCAACTTTGCTGGCTTCATAAATCTACTCATGTATATATATATTTATAAATAGAAAATTTTAATAATATATGTTTATTGATGGTGTCCATGAGTGTCGTACTGGCTTGGTCCTCCCCTTTCTTTTGCTTGGTCCCTTTTCCCCTGTTCCTTTCCTTGCCATCATCCTCTTTACTCCTCCCCTTCATTTCCCCAGAGGTGGGCAGTATTTAAATACAGTATTTGAAATCATGTATTTAAATACTTTTGAAAGTATTTAAATACCTTTTGCAAATACTTTACTGATAATAGGTTTATATAGCTGTTAAGAATGTTTAATGCATGTTTTAGCTTGTTGCAACTTGTATGACACAAACGGTTGACTGCATGAGCCGGTGAGGGAAGATTGCTTGAATCAGTTCAAATTCAGTTAACAGATGGTCACAGTTGTATTTGGTTGTATACTGAGAGCGCTCAGCGTTATTTCAACTGCTGCATGGCAACTTCAGCTTCTTCAAAAGAGTGTGAAAGGGAGAGATTACACAATAATAAAGATGAGGAAGATAAAGAATCATATAATTATAGTCTTCCTTTACTACATGGTAAATTTTTTAGAGTGAAATCTTCCAACGAAAAAAAGTGGTGTGTATGTACATCATGTAATGGTGAAATCTCTGCAGCTAGCAATGCTACTTCCAATCTATGCATTCATTTGAAGTTAAGAATTTATTAAAGCTAATTATATGATACTTAATTGAATTGACAAGTTTCACTATTTCTTATTTTTTAAAAATGGCAAAATTCCTAGTAGCTATCAATAATGTTAAGTAGTGTAGGTTTACCATGCACAAACCTACTTGCTTCCTTTTGCAACACCTTTATTTATAGTATATGCTGATTGAATTTAATGTGAAACAAATGCCCTTCAATTATCTGATCATGTACATTTATCAACAGAGAAAGCATCCTGCTTTGGTGCAAAAAGCGGATAACTACATGACAGCTCAAGGAAAAGATTCAAAAAGAAAATGTTCAGTATTAGATGATGGTCCTTCATGCAGTAGTGTTAAAGTAAAGACATTACCAAGAGTGTTTTGCAGTGAATACTAAGAAGGTCGAACAATCTGTTGTTGATAAGCTGATTGCAGATTTTATCATACAAGGTGTGCATCCCCTATCAACCATGGAGCAAACAGCTTTTGTGAGATTAATTAATTTACCTTGAATTTACCTTGAATCCCGGTCGATAGGTACCCTCTTGGGTAATGAGACCGTACTGTTGTTTTTAGTTGATGTATGCAGAACGGATTTTTCAATATGTGAATATATAACTGTGTAGGTCTTTGTGGTTTTTCCATTCTTTTTCTAATCTTGACTTAAAGATATTTACAGTTTTGCTGGTTACAGTTTCTGTTGAGAGTTTGTTCCATATTGAAGTGACTCTTGTCGGGAAGAAATTGGCTCTTGGACCAGACGAGCTCTGCACTTGGTACTTAAAGCAGTGTCCTCTTGTGTTAGTTGAGAGACCCGGAGCAAACATTGACCTGTCGCACAGCTTACAGTGGTTTCCTATTTGCAGTTCGTCATGTCCATGTGAAATCTTATATAGTTGCATAACATCTGACCTCTGTCTTCTAAAGTACAGGGTAGGTAGATTAAGGGCTTTTAGTCTCTCTAAATACGAGAGATGAGAGATACTGTGAACCATGCGTGTTGCTCTACGCTGTACCCTCTCCACCATATCTCTGTCTCTTTTAGTTTTTGGAGACCAGATTACTGATGCATACTCCAGATGGGGTCGAATAAGACTCTTGTACAGGGGGAGGAAGGCATCTTTTCTAGATATTGGAATGTATGCTTAATTGCCCCAAGTATCTTGTTGGCTTTGTTGACTTGAGCTTGGACGTGGTTACTAAAGCTTAGATTGCAATCAATAAGGACTCCCAGGTCCTTCTCTTCCGTGGTGTTCTGTAGTGTGTGATCTGTTCCATCATCTCTTGTCATTTTGTACTTGTGCTGGGGGTTGCTATTTCCCATGTGCATTACTTTGCATTTATCAGGGTGGAACTTCATTTGCATTTTAACTGACCATTCTTGTAGCATTTTTCAAGTCTGCCTGTAAACAGTTAGTATGGGAGTTGCCTTCACAGTTTTGGACAGCTGCATATATCTTTGTGTCATCTGCAAAGAGCGATATGAAGTTTTGTAGTTTGTCAGGTATATCACTGACAAATATCATAAAGAGAAGGGGGCCCATCACAGATCCCTGTGGTACGCCACTTGTAACTGGTTTCCAACATGATGCTGTACCACTTACTACCACTCTTTGCCTACGCTCCATCAAAAAACCACGGATCCACTGCAGGAGGTCACCGACGATACCAAGTGACTTCACTTTTCTAAGTAGTCTTTCATGTGGGACTGTGTCAAATGCTTTTGCATAGTCTAGGAAAATGATATCCACTGGTAAGCAGTGACTGAGAGCCTCTGTCCATATATCCAGCGCTTCTAAGAGATTTGTTACTGTGGATTTTCCCTTAGAGAAACCATGTTGTTGGACACATCTAAGATTATTGGCTTTGATATGTTGTATCATTGCCTCCGAGATAATTCTCTCTAGCATCTTGCACATTATTGAGGTTAGAGATACTGGGCGATAGTTGGCTGGGTCAGCCTTATTTCCCTTCTTGTAAATGGGAGTGATGTTCGCTTCCCTCCACTGTTCTGGAAGCTCGGAGTTGGTGATGCTGGATTGGAATATTGCTGTCAGAGGTTTGGTTATTTCCTTTGCTACTTCTCTAAGAACTCTAGGGTGTAGGTCGTCGTTTCCTGGAGATTTATCAGTTCGAAGTGAATTCAGTTGCTTAAAAATCATGCTCTCTGTAATTTCTATTGTTCCTAGTGCCTCATACTGAAGAGGTTTAGGCTCAAAGTCTGGAATGTTAATTCTGTCCTCTTGTGTAAAGGTCTTAAAGTATTGCTCATTTAGTGTTTCGGCTTTATCTTTATCGTCACTTACAAAGTTACCATGTGTATCCTTAAGGTCACCTACGTCAGTTCGAGTTTTCCTGCGGTTGTTGACATAGTTCCAAAAGGCTTTGTTATTGGTCTTGGCCTCCTTTGCTAATTTTTTTTCAAATTCCCTACGGGCCTGCCTTGATGCATGTGTAGCTGAATTTCTAGCTTCTGTGTAAGCTTTCCAGTCACGTTTGCTCTTTGTATTCAGATATCTTATCCATGCGTGGTACTTTCTCCTAGCTTTGCGGAAGGCATCCTTGTTCAACCATAGTGGTTTGTTCTTACTCTTTAAATTTTTTGTTGGTATATGATCCCTCACTGCCTTCATGATTCTTGATTGTAGTATATCAATGGCTTCTTGTGTCGACTTGCCCGCAAGCAATTCGTCCCATTCAATGCTTAGATCTTCTCTCATTTTTTCATAGTCTGCCTGCTCATAGTTCCATATTGTCCTCTTCTTTTCCTGAGGTGTTGTGCAGAAGATGAATTTGAAGTCCAATCTGGCATGATCACTTGCTCCTAGTGGCTCATGATGTACTAGTTGTTCAATCATTTCTTGCTCATTACTAAACACAAGATCATCCAATGTTGGAGTCTGCTCATTTCTATATCTGGTTGGCTGGGTGACGTGCTGATGTAAATATATATCTCGTACACATTCAACGAATCTGGATGCAGGATTGTCTGGATTTTCTATGTTCGGCGTTTGAGGTGATGGGTTCCAGGTGATGCTCGGATGATTAAAATCTCCTGTGATGAGTAGATGAGTTTTCCGTTTGTTAGTTGCCCACCTGAGAGTATCATGTAACGCTGTGTCTCGTGTAGTTGCAAGTAGAGGCGAACCAGATCTATAGATGACCCCTAAAAGCAAGTTGTTGTTGTGACTTCCCTGTATAATTACCCATGTGCAGTCCTGGAATGAGTCCATTGGTGGCTTGATCTGTTTAGCATTAAGTGTAGATCTTACATATATACATGTCCCTCTGGTATTTTCTGCATATAAATCACTGGTGAATATATCGTATCCCTGAATTTGCATAACAGATAACTCTGGCACTTCCCCATGTTTGGGTTTAATTTCTGTTATTAGTATTACATCATATTGCTTGTCATTTACTAAAGCACAGAGCTCGTCATATTTGTTCATAAGTGAGTTATCTGTATTGGTATAGGATATTCTTAGTTGTGTTCGCTTGTTTCCACCACTTTTCTCTTTCTTATTATCCACCTTTTGTTTGGTTGTTTTACTCGTTGGTCCTTCAGTTGTTCCCTCAAGTTTTTTGACTCCTCCAATTGTTTTTTGGTTAGGTCAGGACGTATATAAATCTGGTTGTGGATAGGGTGCGAGCTATTACGTAATTCTTTGGCCTTGATCAATATCTGCTTCCTCTCACTTAAGCTGACCATTGTTATCCTGAGTAGTCGGGCACGTTCACAGTTTGGCTTTCCCATCCTTTGTGCATTATTGATGTTGATCTTAAGTTTAAACTCTTCCTGAATAAGTTTGGTTACCCTGTTTATGTCACCCTCCTTCGAGTTTGTCTCAGGTAGATTATGTATGATAAGGTTGAATTTCCTAGCTTCTTGGTCTTCCTTCTCATTCAATTTCAGATCTACTTTGTCAGTCAATGATTTTGTTACTGTGTCAGTTGTTTTGCTGACTATTTGCTCAATTAGCTGTTCTTCAGTTAATCTCCCAAGCCCTGTCTGTTGCGGGTTTACCTCTAAGCACTGCTGTGTTTCCTCTAGTCGAAGAATTCTGGCTTCTAAAGAGATGTTGTTGTCACTCAGTTCCCCCACTTTCTCTCCTAGGTTCATCTTCACATCGCTTAGTTCTTGGCTCACTTGGTTTATTTTCTCATTTACCTTCTGTATTTCACCTGTCATTGCTACTATACTCTGGTAGAGCTTTTTCGCCCCCCTTTTGCAGTTTTGGCAGTACCAGTGGCATTCGTCTGGTTCATCTGTTAATACTTGGTACAGGCTGTCAGAAACTTTTGCGCATTTTGTGTGGAACCAGAGTACACATATTTCACATTCTATGGCCTTGTCACTCTCTTTTACCAACTCACCACATTCACCGCACTTATATGCTTCCCCTTTAGGGATAGTGTTATCTTTATCCATGTCCTTCTGATTATTTGTGGCATTTCTTTTGCCATTACATTCGGTTTTAAGCGTACTCACGTTAGCGCGACGGCGTCCACCCTCCGCCATCTGAGTTACAAATGTTGTTTACAATTATATGGACAAAAATTGCAAGTTGAAAGATCAAGACCAAGTTTGTATAAACTGTGTTAGACAAGTGAGATCCAAGATTGATCATAGGGTAAATTCAAAATGTTGCAAAGCCTTAGATGCTGAAATTATGAGGGTTGCAGCTATAACAGATCATGGATACTAGGAATAAACACTTAAACTGTTGTCTGGTAAACATTCAATCAGTCTGAAATAAAACTTCATATTAGGAGATTATTAACAAAAGTTTTGATGTTTTAGCCCTGAGACATGGTTAAATAATTTTGATAATGCTAAGATAAATGAAATGACTTCTCCAACACATACCTTTCTTCACATTCCAAGAGATGGTAGGGTTGGAGGAGGAGTCGGTCTATTTGTTTCTCATGCTCTTTCACAAGTTAAAGTTCTGATGCATCTTGCAGTCACCAGTTTTGAATATATAGAGGTTAATTTTAAATGTCAGAACCAGTGGGTATCTTATATTGTTATCTATAGACCTCCCTCATGATCTAGGTATCCTAATAGATTGTAACTTGTCCATCAATGCTCAAGTGAATAATGTGGTTAAGATTGTTGGCTACCATCTAAGAAACATTGCATTTATTAAGAAGTATATTGAAGAAAGCTCTTTAAAAAAGATCATGATAAACTATGTAATTACTAGATTAGATTATTACAACTCAGTACTGTAACTTGCGAAGATACAACTTAAGACACTAGAAAATATTTTGAACAGAGCTGTGAGACTGATTAATGGTGTGTTTCATCATGATAGAGTTATACCATTGCTAATTGAGCTCCATTGGCTGACCATAAAGGCAAGAGTAAAATTTAAAATATGTGTGATCACTCATCAAGTTCTCCAGTCTGGAAAATCATTGTATTTGAGATATCTCTTGTAGGTAGGTGACACCACTGAAGAAGGTATCAACACTCATAGAGCCGAATCTGGACTGACCTTGTTTGAACCCAGGGTTGCATCGAATATTGGTTTTCGTGCTACAGTGGCCAATGACTTGACTCATCCTCTGGATATCGGATTATATGTCCACACCACATTTGACCAATGATATAAGATATGATCTCCTGAAGAACACATATGTCCCCTCACCAACATATTACAACTATCAGAAAGATTCACAGGACTCCTGTTATTTCCGTCACCTGTGGATAAACCAATAATCTCCATGGTTGTCTTATTCAAGTCACTTGAAAGGTGCTCTGTGCAAATACTGTGTGCTGTTCCTTCAACCAGTACACCGAGGTCTAATGGGTGTTTTCATCGTGACTCCTTCTGTCAAATACAAAGACTTCAATGAACACGCAAGGAAGCACATGCTTTCATCCTAGCACAAAGGCGTACTACAAGATGCCAACAATTTCCTCACCACTGTGAAAAACCCAGAGTTGACCATCGTAAGCCAGATGAACCGAGCAGTCAACCAAACAGTCACTCAAAACCACGAGAAACTGTTCCCTATCCCAGCTAGTATTCTGTTTTGTTGCAGTCATGACATTGCTTTGAGGAAAAAGGAAAAAAGTACATCGGGAAACTTCTGTGACCTACTGCGATTCAGGAGAGCATGAGTAAAAATGCGAGGTACATATCAGTTCGTGTACAGAACAACTGTCCATTGGCGTACGATTTGTTGAGCTGCAGGAGAAACGGAATGATTCAGCTATCATACGCGAAGAATTCGTTGGATATGTTCCACTAGAGATGGTGGACGCTGCAACAATTGCAGATACTACCATCAACCAAGCAAAAAGAATTGGTCTTGACCATGGCAGGAAAAGACTGGTGTACAGGCCCGTACCAGGAACACTTATACCAAAGCCGTTTTCATGCACTGCTCTTCACATCGACATAATTTGGTGGTTCATGATCTGAATTATGTCGCAGATATTCTTAATACAACTGGAACTGTGAAATCTATCGTCATTTTTTCCCCATGACAGTCCCAAGTGCAGAAGGTTGGTTCCAAATCTACCTTTGTTGTGTGACACGAGATGGAGCGCAAAGTACAAAAGCATCCGCGTCTTTTCAGAGAACTTTTGTAATATCTATGCAAAACTGGAGCAACTGGAGGTAAGCCAACATGAGTCACAGAATACCCGTCAGATTGCACATCAGCTGAGGAGTGCAGCAGGTACCACAGTGTTCCTCATTTGTCTCAAGATTATAGCGAAATACTCAGCGATGTTGGAGCCAGTGACCCAATAGCTACAGGCAGTGGAGATGGACATAATGGGAGTCTGAGATCACATTGACTTGTTAATGAAGGCTTTCCGAGATCACCGGGATGAAGCGGATCGTGTGTTTTCAGAAGATGTCATCCTTGAGGTGAAAATATTGTCAGGAGAACTTGGTATAGAATTGACTATGCCTCAACGATGCGCACTCCAGATCAGCCCGACGAATGTAGGAGGCTCAATTAAGGAATACTATCGCCGTACCATATATATCCGTACATGGATTCCTTGATTCAGTCTCTAGAAAGTCGCTTTGGTGATAGTAACACATCATATTTTCATATTTTGCATTACATCCAAGAGAAATGAAGAAAATAGAAAGAGATGAATTTAAAAACATCGTTTCATCTATCAAAATTGAGAATCTTGTTGAAGAAGTACTAGCGTGGTATTATGGGGGGGAGGGGCATATTTATATTATATCATTTCTTATTTATCAATATTATACTTCATCTTGAGATTTCTATATTCGAATCTATTTATTTCTTCTTGATTGAAGTTGCCCCTTGAAACATTTCTTCCAGTAATCTGACTCCCTATTCAAGTTGGCTGAGTTAATTCTTCTTTAAGTTGGCTTGGGTTAGTTCTTGATATTCTTTTCTTGATGTATCTTTCATTTATTGCATTTTATCTCGATGTGATTATTCCTTCCAAATTCTTGATTACGTGATGATTTCTTCTTAATTCTTGATGACGTGATTATTTCTTCTTGATTCTTGATGAGTTGTGGGATGAGATGAGTTAGCCCTTGAAGTCATTTTCCTCGAGTTCCGTTTTTTTCTGAAGGTGATCCATTTATCTTGGGTCTTCTTGAGTTGTCATTAAAGCGTTTTTCGTGGTCTCCGTTTTCTTCGAGAATTTTCTTTGTAAAAATTGTGGACTTGGGAATCGATCACGGGTCTTTTGAATCCAGAGGCCAGCACTCTGCCGTCACGCTACGGCGAAGTCCGTTCTGACTTGGTAATTTAATGGGCTATTTATATTCTCGCTTTTGGAAGGAAGTTTTTCTCTTATATATCTTCGCACCCCTACACAGGTCCCTTTCTAGAACGTGGAGTGAATTTGAGGATTGGGGAGAGACTAGTCTTGGATTTCTTAATCGAGGATTACTAGTAGCTCTCCTTCCTACAACCTCCGAGTCTGCGGGAAGAGTGGAGTTGATTCAGTGGGATTGAGGAGAGCGTGGCGAAATCTCTTAATCAATGAGTAATATAGCATCTCCTTCCCGGATCTCCTGAAGTTCCCTGCAGCACCTTTTCTTAATCTCTAGTAGGATAGCAGGTGCAGTTGTAACGAAGATCAGGAGATTGTTCGGCCTTTTGAGGGTCACCAGTTATGGGAGGGGGGGGGATCTACTTATTATAACTTTTCTTGTTTATCAATATTTTACTTCATGTGATTTTCTTTTTCGAATTTTTTTTATTTGTTTCTAGTTAACCAAACTCATATACGAATGGTATTACTTCAGTTTATGGGCGCACGGTAGGGAAGCGCCGTTGCTGGGCTACAATTTAGACCTTGTGCCGCCAGGCGTCATAAGGCGAAGCCCCCCATTTTGAAAGTAACTAAATATTTTAATTTTTGGAGGAAATAGCCTAAAGTAGACGGCACTATCTTCTTTATTATTTCGATAAACGTGCAGAGTCAATTGTACGTTTATCAAAATAACAAAGACGATAGCGCCGCCTAATTTAGGCTATTGCCGCCAAAAAGTAACATTATTTAGAATTGGAGGCGAACCAGTAATTTTTAAAAAAAACCCTCATAATATTTCTAATTTGAAAGGGTAAACACCAGAAGATTTGAATGCAAAAGGCGATTGCTAAATGGCGGCGACACTATACTCGTCTTAAATTACCTAATAAATAATCAATTCATGACAAAAGTTAAACCATTATGGCGGGGGGGGGAGACATTTATTATAATTTTTACTTATTTATCCATATTATACTTCATCTTGAGATTTTCTATATTCGAATATATTTATCTCTTCTCAACTGAAGTTGTCCCTTGAAACATTTGTCTTCCGTTTATCTGATTCTTGGTATTCTTGTTGGCTGAGATTCCTTCTTCTTTAATTTGGCTGAGTGAGTTCTTGATCTTCGATTTTCTTTCCTTGATGTATCTTCATATTAACTTGCATTTATCTTGATGTGATGATTCCTTCCAAATTCTAGATCACGTGATGATTTCTTCTTAGTTCTTGATGACGTGATGATTTCTTCTTAATTCTTGATGACGTGATGATTTCTCCTTGATTCTTGATGACGTGATGATTTCTTGTTGATTTGATGAGTTAGCCCTTGAAGTCGTTTTCTTCCATTTTTCTTTCTTGAGGCGATTCATTTTATCTTGAGTCTTCTTGAGTGGTCCTTAAAGCGTTTTCCTTGATTTCCGTTTCTTCGTGAATTTTCTTCGTAAAAATTGTGGACTTTGGGAGTTTCGATCGCGGGTCTTTGAATCCAAATGCCAGCACTATAGCCATCACGCTACGGCGAGTCCGTTCTGAGTTGGTAATTTAATGGGCTATTTATATTATCGATTGGAAGGAATTTTCTCTCTGATACATCTTCGCACCTTTCACTATTAAAATCGGGCCGCGCTTCTTTTCTACTCGTGTTGCAAAAGGCGTATTAAAGCCAAACAAACCGAGTTCGCAAGAATGGCGCTCTTTTAACTGTTTGCCTCCAGGTTTGCCAATGTTTGAAATAAGGTTGAATTAAGGGTTGTCAGGGTGTGAAAATAATGGTTTAATTTCACAAAAATAGGTAAACAAAACATAATAAATTTAATACATTAGTAAACATAAAAAAATCAATGCATTAATAAATAATATAAAGGAGGAGAAGTACAGATATTAACTAAATAATAGAGAATAAAGGTTAAAAACAAAATAAGAATAAAAAATACAACGCCGTGATTGTCATCTGAAGCTACCGTCTGTCGTCATAAGGGCTAGCTTGTAGCACAGAAACAGCGCCCCCTACCGTGCGCCCATATTACTTAACCACATTTAGCATTCATATCTCATGTATGGCTTTCGAATTAGGAATATTAGGATTTTTTAAGTTGCGTGGGGGTATGGGAGCGCAGCCCCCCATTTCAAAACAATGAAGTGAATGTGATTATGCATATAGTTTTTAGATCGCATTCTTCGCGCGGAAAATCAGGGGCCACTAATCTTAACAATTACCTGTTTTTTGTATTCAACGTTCGTCCGGACATTGTGTAGCTGACACCGTCACGCCTGGTAGCGAGCGATATGGGTAAAGATTCGTTCTAACACATTTTTTAAAATGAATTTAAAAATGGGTTTTTCATATGGAGTTTTATGTGTACTTTTCAGATATGCCACTCGTTTTTTCCGGAAATGCATACTTTTCCCATAATCGGTCGAAGTCCATTCTAGGAAAAGTATGTATTTTCAGCAAAAAAGAGTTTCAGATCTGAAAAGTACACATACAACTGCATAAGAAAAACACATTTTTAAATGTACTTAAAAGATCCAGACCAGACCTAACTTGGTAATTTAAGACAACGATAGCGCCGCCAATTTCAGGCTATTTCTGCTAAAAAATAACATTTTTAGGTACTTTCGAAATGGGCGCTTCGTCCCCCCATACCACCTACTTAATTGTGGTGGTTTGCCACCCCACCCAACGCAACTTTAAAAAAAACTGGTAATATTCCTAATTTGAAAGCATACCGTCAAATTTGGATGCAAACGTCGTTAGGCCTCTAGTTTGAATTAAAGCTTTGTGCAGAAAACAGTTGTTTAAGTAAAATGGTTAAGATTCGTTAAAAGGAATCTTCACACTATATATTTCTAAGGCCTGACAATCATCAGCAAAAACTTATTGTAGGAGTTAGTATTGCGATCTATCACAGCCGGCACACGCCATTATTCCAAAGAAACTAAAAACACGGAGATTCACGAAGCGTCCGGAATAAAAATATAACGAAGCGTGTGATTGGTTAAGAAGGCACAAAACGCATGCGCAGTTGGTCTGCAGTTCTAAAAAAAATATAGTATTTTTTGAAAATCGCCAAAACGCGCATGCGCAAATCGCCTCTAAATCTCAAAAGCCCAGATCTAGGTGATTGAATCAAGGCAAAGGCTGAAGGAACTAGGTCGAAAATGACACAGAAAGATTCGAAGTTAGCAAAATAGCAATATAGTTTCGAAAAGTGAATAACTACGTGTGGAAGTCTAAATACCGCGTACATAAGTGCACGCAGAAACACTCAACACAAAGCTGCACGCCCTCTCGTATCCCCAAAATGCACCTCTCGCCGTAGCCCTTTTTCGCCCTGCCGTAAACTCCGAGATGGCTTGAAAGCGTCAAAGAAATATCGTCGGCCTAAGATGAAAAAAGGTCTTTCGCGCGACGATACAGATTTTACGAAAATTTGATTCGCTCTCTCGATTTTGCTCGTGGGAGGAGTAAAAGGAAGACTTCTCCCTGGAATCAGGCAGAAGCCCTTGGACCTAGGTCAAGTTTGTGTGAAACTCGATCCACATAGGAAACCGTTCGCCCGCTCCAAGGAAGGAACTTCTCGGGGAATTGGTTGTTGCCGTCACGATACCGAGGAGGTCCTGAGGTAACACAGGACCTCCCTCTGCGGATTATCCTAGACGTAGCTAGGTCATCGGTTTTGGCTACTCACTCCAGGAGCCGAATAATCGGACAGGTACTTCGAAGAAGAAGTTCGATTGATTCACCGCTTGGCTCACCTTTGTGATCCGGCAAAGGATCAGTATATCGCCGGTCTAGGATTACCCTCTTATTCGGTAACCTCGGACGGCCGGACTAGGTGCGATCATCGTCACCAGAAGAAGATCTTCACCGCCCACCCTTCAAAAATACTTAGGAACTCAAAGGTATCGTTAATTGAATTATCCCCTCCCTTAACTTCACCAGTTTATTTGTGTACTACAATTCTCATCTTGAGCCCATACCCTCGAATATTAGAATTGCTTACTTAATTCAGTGTTTAACTCAATAATAATATTCCCTTCGTTCTGTCTGGTGTCATTAAGATGCAAACATCGCAGTAAGTAATCTGCAGGTAATCCCCACGACAGTTTTGTAGACTTATTTATCCAGTGCAAGATTAATCCTATTTATATTTATATACGCTGTGCTTATTTCAAATTCATGTACATTAAAGATTATTTTTGTATCTGTGTGTTTAACTAATTTGGAAGATCCTTTGACAATTATTAAGCAATCGTCTCTGCTTAAAACTCATTATTCCACCGACACACCCATGGTTGGTTTATATTGAGTGGAGAACACACTCAGGGGATCATAATCTTAGATTTGATCAAAAGGGTACGCACCTGGGTTGTTCTTTTTCACAGGAAGTGGCTAAGGTGGTGTATTGGATACGCTTCAAAACCGCTTCACCTCGGTGCGGTAATAAAATATATGTCCAGGAAGTGGGACTTGGATTACCCACTCACTAAACCTCGACACTACGTTATTATTAAGATCAGGAAGTTAAAAATGGCATCGGTAAACATCATTTTCAAAATTAAAAACGAGTATGTCTTTGGAAATTAAAAAATCGTAAAAGTGTTAAAACGAATCTGTACCGCGATATGTAATACTTTGCATCTAAAAACAATAAATTGCATCTGCCACTCTTCGCACCACTCGACTACTCTGTTCAGGTTGTTTTGGATTTTGAACCTGTCTGAGTCGTTGTGGCTTTACCTCCCAACTTCGTGTAAGCAGCAAACTTTAAAACATAGCTTTCGATACCGTGTCTTTGTCATTGAAATATACTAGTAACAGCAGCGAATCCAGCACGGAACCTTGGGGCACACCGCTAGTAACGCATCGCCATTCTGAATGCAACCCGTTCATGACTGTTCTTTGTTTCTTTCACTTATTCCAAGCTTATGTCCACTCAAATACCTGACCATCGATACCGTACACAGCATTTTTTTTTTCACTAAAAGTTTATGCAGCACTTTATCCTGTTTTTTGAAAATCAAGATAGATCGACATTTCTATTCGAATCGTACCCATTGGTAATTTTATCATAGAACTAATAAGTTTATCAGACATTACTTGTTTTTCCTAAAACCATGTTGCGTCTCTCGGATAAGGCTGTGGCTATTGAAATGTTCGACTATTTTGTTCTTCACGATAGACTAAAGCAGTTTAACAAGTATGAATGCTAAGCTTATTAGTCTATAGTTTATTAGGTGATTGCCGATTGCCATTTTTAAAGACCTTCCTCGAGACATTGAAATAGTTGCAAGTGGCTTTGTCATCATTTCTCTAACTCTTTTAAGTGACGAGGATAAATCATGGCCGAACCTGGAAATTTACTTACTTTTAGCTTATCAATGCAAAGCATCCGTACTGCGGTGGTTAACATGACCTTGTCTCCGTACAACATCGGTTACGAACAACTACTTCATACAATTTGAAATCATTTCAAAACAAGGTCGATCATAGATAGTGAAAAAAAGATGTTTGGAACTTTAATGTAACAATTGCCTGCTCAAAATAATAATAATTTGTGTTTAAACAATATTAATAGAACCGATTATATTTATAGACACGTCATTAAATTTGTCGGTCCCGAATCAGTGTTTATCTAATTAATGGGTTTAATATATTTTTTTATTTAAATAAAAGAAGTGTGGTGTTGCAAAGATCTTGTTTCATTCTCCCTCGATCATCTCTACACTTTGGCGCCTTGAAATCATCGTTAAAGAACTACCCTAGCCCTCTGACGGCTACAGCTTTGGGTCCGCTTTACTTTCTAGGAATAAGAACAGAGGTTGAAAGAAGGGCGGTGATATTCATCTTAAAAATAACAGTAAGGGATATTACTGCAGTTTTGGCTTTCATGGAAGCCACCATATCCGTTACATCTCCGTGTAGATTCGAAGGTCAGCATCCCTATGCAAAGTGCTGGCAGTTTAAAGGGGGACAACTTAATTCAAAGCAAATCCTAGGCACATTCTCTCAGGAACACCACCTCCAGGGTGAGGTGGGTAATTCATCGCTGTGGGCGAATCTTAACTCCGTGCAGTGTGTTGTCTGGTGTCAGTTGTTGTTTATTCCTATCATAGTACACTCAATTGTGCATCAACTGGAGAGGAAGCAATACCATGGATGAATTTAATCCTCCCAAAATTTGGGAAAGGCAATTTCTGTGATGCTTGGGATTCATGCCAGGAGCTCCAATGCAAATATATCTCCGGCCTGGCACGACACCACAGACAGGGAGGATTAAGATGTGTCGAGGCCCTCGGCCATTCATTTTAGCATATAAAATAAAATAATATATTCAAGAAAGAATAAAGGCGGATGGATATCTTGAACTACTGATATCATATACTCATACCAATGAACATGATCATAGTTATCATTTTAAATTGATGGTCAATAAACGAACCATTTCCAGATAAAGGGTTAAATAATAATAATCATAATAACAAATATTGCCATAGAAGCACGGGGCCTATGCGGTAATCGGAGTCTGCCGCAAACTCGCGATTAATGATAAAGTGAAAAAGAATCGGATCAGAAGGGAATGAGGGAAAATTAGATCAGGAGAGGGAACGGGGGGCAAATGCAAGCCTGTTAAAAGACACCGCACCAACCGGGCGGAGTCAAAGTGGCGACGAGCAACTTAAATTAGTCACGAAAACTAAAATATGTAAGTGACAAGGGCCTCATAAATAGAGCGGCGAATAGGAGTGTGAGGGAGCATGTAGAAAGAATAAACGAAATTCGTTGTAAGACAACCAAGGGCACTGGGTCAGTGAGGGTGTGTCACTCTTCCGTGCTTCTTTGACCTCCCGGGTCAGATGTATCATGGGTAACCGTGCTCCATCTAGTGAGTACGTAGCCGCATACATATCCTTTGCCCGAAGTTGCGTGCCATGGCGAACTTTCAGAGGGAGATGTCCTCGTTAGTTTTCGCTTTAATTTTACAATTTCTCCAGGTTTTATTTGTAGCAAGTGCTTTCGCTGCTACACCATTCACCCCCATGCGGTGCAGAAAAGATACAAAAATAAAGGAGACAAAACGTAAACACAAAAAGGATTGCAAACTTTTAAGAGCAAATTCTTACATAAGCAACATGGTTTTATTGGTAGAAATTTCGGAATTAAATGTTCCTTTACCAATAGGAGAAATAAAAATTGCGCTTTCTTTATTCTCCTTTGTTTACTACATAAACCTAGCTCGAGTGACAAGAGAGGAGGAAATCTCTTAATTTTTTCAGGCACCCTTACTTATGAAGCGCTGATTAGTCTCCTTTCACCTGATGGCGGAGCCGTCACACTGACGACCCCTGTCGACAATTTCAACCGCCCATCCACTTACTTACTCATCCGATTCTGATCGCCAGATTCGGGGGAGAATGTCTCTATTCCTTTTAAATGATTGATCATTTCATTCAACGAATTCAATTTTATGAAAATAGTTAACATAAAATATATTAGTAAAATCGCTCAAGTGACGAAAAATCAACATTAATAATAAATCATATGTATTTAATAAAGAACTATGGAATTCGAA
The DNA here is from genome assembly GCA_963969495.1 of Ceratothoa steindachneri. Lineage (NCBI taxonomy): Eukaryota > Metazoa > Arthropoda > Malacostraca > Isopoda > Cymothoidae > Ceratothoa > Ceratothoa steindachneri. The sequence continues at coordinate 103,396,469 of OZ018321.1, read as the reverse complement.
TCGGCCGCATTGGAATGCAAATAGATGCCTAGAATCTATAGTGGCTTGAATAGGGTCTGAACTAAAAGTTATGGAGACTCATTAGCTTTCTATTGTATTATCATTGATAATTTCTCTCAAAGAAAGAAAATAAATCTAACTACAATAAATAAATGTACCCTAAGAATGTCAAAGATGATTATCTACAAACTTCTTAAAAATAGAAGAAACTAAACAGGTTTCCCCAATAAAAAGAAAACGAACGAATTCATGGAAATACCTTGTCGGCACTGGTTATTATATTAAAGGGTAGGGAAGTTAGATATTTATTTGTTTTGCCTGTCACACCTCCGATAATAATTGGACACCATCCACCAACATTACCTGAACGAAATGCACTGGAATGGTATTTTCATAATTAAGGGATTTTACTTTGCGGATCTTTATCAGGCTCTTTCTTCCTTCACAGCATAAACATCGGATGTGAGGAAGAATCAAATTTTTTATAAATAACGTACTAGATAGAACCTGCATATATCGCCTATAAATGCCATCCATATATAATAGTTTAAAAAGGAAATAAAGCCCATTTATTTTTAACTTCATTTTGAAATCGCTGTTTTCATTTGTATATAATATTTAATTATCACTCAAATTAAAAATAATATTTTTAATATTAATTGATAGCTATAACTGTTTACAGATCTATTTATTGAGTATATGTTTTGGAAAGTCCCATTGAGTTATCTGGCAACGAAAGCGATGACGTTAATAGGGTGAGCATTTGAAAATGGCACCTGTTATATCAGTAGAATTACTCATTCCTGTCAAGTAAAATAATAGTAATAAATATAACTCCTTCTAAATTAACTAAGAAAAATAAAAGTATCTTTAAAACAACCGGACTACTGGTAAAAAAATAGGGTACACTCATGGGTTTACTTGTAATAAAACCGCTTGATTTATGTATTTTCAATCAAATTGATCTTCTCCTAACTTAACTTTCATTATGATTTTAATAACCATGCAAACTTTAATAATTTACTAGAGATACTTCGTAGCATTTGCTTCATATTTTTTAATAAATACGATAATCTTGGTCTAGATTTAAGGCACCTTCTATTTTATGAGTTTCTGCTGAAATCTTGTTCATTACGCAGAACTGCTGGCGCTTAAATAACACGCAGACTCAATGCGCATTTTATGATGATACACACGGACAAACAAACATTCTTCTAGTGTTGCTTGTGTTGTCTGAGTCTCACTCACTCTGAGAAGGTAACAATCTTTTTTTCCTACGTTACACTTGTAGGAAATCCAATAATTTCACAAATTTTATTTCTGAATAACATGGACGGTGGGGTAAATTGTTCCTCCTCTTCATTGAGTTAAAAATATATATATATATATATCTGTAGGCAGTTTCTTTCTATAGTGAGAAAATGTTCACAATAAAAAATGAAACAAAAGGGATTGGTTGTTTATTTTTCTGTCTTTGGCCTCGAACAAACCGGTCTGTAAGGTGGGACCGGGATATGTAATGGGGGGGGGGGTTCTATTTTTATAAATGTAATTAAAGTCGATCTTAATGGATAATGATTGTATGTACTTCCTAAACATTTATTTTTTCCGTCTTATATATTTATGCTTATTTTCTTCCTACCCAATCACAGTCGAGTTTTTTTCCTTTATTTGTTTGATCCCCTCCTTCGCTACACATCAGTGGCTTTTTAAGGGCGCTTTTCCAACAGCAATTCATAAAGTAGTGCTTTCCTCGTGGCATTTTTTTAAGCTAGATTCTCGAATTCAATATAATGTATGCACTATAATAACATCTAAAAGTAAAAGTATTTTTTTTATAGTCTAAAAGGCACGTTTCATATTAATAGATGAGTTTGCAAATAGAATATTAGATCATACAAGAATGTAATATCTGGCACCTTCCTACCTCGCATTCTGTCGTTGCAAAACGGATATGTTATGAAATTTGCGCGCTCTCCGTTTAAGGCCTATATTGATCATTACAATGGACGAAGTTTGGGTCTATTGAAATATTTGTTTAACGTAATATAAAGCAAAAATCAAGGAGAACATTCCCCACAGAAAGTTCGTAATGGGAGGGAGGGGGGGGGATTAACTGCGTGCAAGGGAGGCTATTGTAATGGCCAAACTGTGGATGTTCAACGAACATTGACCATTCGTAAACATTTCTCCCTATAGTGGAACTGAAAGGGCTTTGTATCCATTTTGACGTATGGGGCCACGTGGATGACAAACAATGAATGCTGCTAATATTTACTGCTAACAATTAGCTCGCTTTGAGGTAGAAATTGAGCGAAAACAGTATAATCGCATGCCCCCAATTCACCAGACCTACACTATCACCGTCTGATTTTCACCTTTGCTTTGGTTCGTGGTAGAAAGGCCTCATATGCGCAAGAAATAGAGGGTGGTCAAGAAGACGTTTGCTTGCATTACCGCTAAACCACTGACATTCTTTACCGAAGGCATCCGGAGATTGCCAGGAAGATGGCAAGAATGTAATACAAATAAAGACTATTGATTACTTCGACCATCTTTTTCTACTACTGGATTGGATTGGATTGGATGTAAAAAGTGGTGAAAAGGTGCAGTAGATAATGATAGTGTTGAAGGAGATTTTAGTATTGCCCTGGAGCAGAGGGCATCACAGGCATTTTACTCTTTCCTTGGTTTGTAATGGTTTCCTCCATTTGGTTGGAACAGCATCAGCTGTCCTCCCTGTAGTGTTAAACTACTCTTCCTTCTTTGTTTTTCTTTCCTTTTGTATATATATATATATATATATATATATATATATATATATATATATATATATATATATATATCTTTATTAAATATCTATTTATTTATAAAAATCTTTCCTCCGTCATTTGAAGTGGGCATTCAAGCCTTTCAATTAAACATTTTGCTAACTCGTAGCTTTGTTATCTTTTTATGCTTATTTGGTGATATAAAGTTATCGCCTTTGGGGGATTACTCCCCGTTTTTTCTTCTTATTTTGTTGTATTCTTCTTATCTTTTTATTGTATTGGCACTACGCCTCTTTTGTTTATTGTTACTTAATTAATGTTTGTTTAAATTTAAATTTGGGGGCACTTCGCCTCTTTTATTTAATTTATTGGTTTCATACTTAGATGTTTGGGCACTTCGCCTCTTTTATTTAATTTTAGGTTTCTTACTTAGGTGTTTGGGCACTTCGCCTCTTTTTGTCGGTTTTGGTTTTCGGAGTCATAATCAGTGGTTGGGCACTTCGCCTCTTTTGTTTTAATTAGTTGAATTGTAATGAGTAGAGTTTGTAAGAACGTTGGTCTTGTGGACGGATCTTTTCACGTCCTGGATGGGAAGATTTGCTCGCTAACTGAACAGGGCTACTTGGTTTTCACGGGAGCACATTCTTCCACTGGGGAATAGTGCTGCGGTATCTCGAGGCCCGCATCCATATGCGGGAGGATCTCGCTTTCGACCTTTTTCCAGGTCTTTCTACCTAGCCTCTGAAGGACTATATTCAGTGGCTCAAGTCCTGCTCTTGCGTGCAGTTCCGTCTGCCGAATATAGTCCAGTCTCCTCGCGCCGGTTATAAGCAGGGTGGCCTTGTTCTGCACTCTCTGCATGTGTTTGAGAGAGGTTGAACTGGCCGCCTGCATAACCACCGCGGGGTACACCAGCACTGGTCGCACCAGAATGTTGTAGAGTTTACTGATGTTTTTAGAACTGAGATCTTTGAACCTGTAAAGTTTGCCCAGTTCTCTTTTGGCTAGGGAGACACGGCTGTTAATGTGCGCCTTATACCCCATTGAGGTAAGGCGCAGACCCAAGACTTTACCCTCGTTTGAGTACGGGTAAAGCTCGTCTCTGACGATGACATTGTCTCTCTTCCGGCGGTTCATAGGGAGGATTTGGAACTTTCGGCGGTTTGTTTTTATATTCCCCTTTCTTTCGAATCGGTTGATCTTCTCGATTTCGGTAGCTGTCTCCCTTGCTTGAACTCCAGCGTTCCTATAGGAACCGGGGATGATTTGAGTGATGTCGTCTGCAAACTGCAGGTACATCACATCCTCCCCAACTGGAGGTGGTAAGTCCAACGTGTACACAAGGTACAGCAGCGGACTCAGACAGCTACCTTGTGGAACCCCCGCCTCTAGCTCAAATATGGGTCCTCTGTTGCCCTCGATTGAGATACGGGCTGTTCTCTCCATGATGTAATCACAGAGGACCCTTTCCAGGACCGGGTTTAGCTGGAGGCCTAAGATCTTGTATTGTAGACCTCTCAGCCAAACCTTGTCGAAGGCCTTCTGTACGTCGTGCAACACCACATCTACGTACCTCCCATCAGCTTTGCAGCGGGCTAGCTTTTCGGTGAGGAGGGCAAGGGCTGTATCAGTCCCCCGCCTCCTGCGAAACCCGTGCTGCTGAGGGTTGTGAGCTTCCAGCTCGGTCAGCTGATCTTGTAACCTATTGGCTAGAAGCTTTTCGTAGATTTTGGCTACAAACTCCAGGAGGGATATTGGCCTGTAGTCCACCAGTTGATCTGGGGGTTTGTTCCCTTTAGGGATAAAAATGATTTTGGCCATTTTTAACCCGTCGGGGAAGTAGCCCGTATTCAGGGAAGCGTTGAAGATGTTAGTGATTCCCTGAATGATCTGCCGGGGGGCATGCACCAGATTGTTCTTAGTGATGCCCGTCCAGCCTGGTGCCTTTTGTTTAAAGGTTTTTAAGACTCCTATGACCTCTACCGTTGTAATTGGTCAGCCATGGTCTACCTACTTTCGTCAACGTAGGCTTGTGGGTGCGTACGATGTATAATCTGATTGAGTTCCTCAATCAGATGGTCTTCGAATTCCTGGTCAAATTCCGCATCGTCCTCTGGTGTTATAGAGAAGATTTCCTTCCAGAACGTGCGGAATCTTTCCTCCAGAACCACCGGATCCTCCAAGTAGTCATCGCCCTCCTTGATGCGGGTCTTCTCTCTACTTGGGAGTCCTTTTAGTTTCTTCACTAGGCGCCAGAATTTATCGGGGGCCATCTCGCTGTCCAACCCGGCTATTAGGCTGTTCCAGATTTCAGTCTGTTGTTGGTTAATGGCCTGTTTTAGTTCGTCGCTTAGGCAACGGAGCAGCGAGCTTCGCTCCCGATTTGTACCTGTTCCTCTTATCTCCTCGTACACCTCCCGGTGCTCCCTAGCGATCTCCTTCATCTCTTCGGTCCAACGAGGTTGTGGAAGAGTCTTGTATCCTGTCAAGGGTACGCGCTCGCGGTCAGCCTCGATGATGAGGGCTGTTATCCTTTCCAGCTCCCCGTCGATCTCCTCTAATGTGGCCTCGCCTAGGTCGGCTGGTTCGTAAACGCCTAGGATTTCTCCGTAGCGTTCCCAGTCGGCCGAGGTGTAGCTCTTGCGGAGAGGGACCGGAATCTGGATCGGAGCGAGTGAGATGGTGGTAAGGATCGCTATATGGTCGCTGGGTACTGCTGGTCCTGGCTCGCTATAGTAATTGAACGGGAAGCCACCACTTGTCATGATTATGTCGGGCTTGGTTGCTGCCAGAGAGGTAATATAGGTCGGAAATTCCGGTCCTATCCTCTGGATGTTTTTACGTCTCATAATCATTTCCAAGTTGTGGCCTCTGTTATTTGTGTTACCATAGCCAGCCGTTCAGCATCTGGCTTTGAGGTCGCCCCCAAGGAACACCATCCTGCCGTGACCAAACAAGATGTAAAAGTTATTGAGGGGCAGGTACGCTCTGCGAGGGGGTTGATACGCCGCCGCGATCACGAGGTTGCCTACTAATGTGGGCATCTCAATCGCCACGAATGACTCGTCCAGTTCTGGAAGGTGCCTGAACGAGAGATTCTTTTTGATTGCAATCGCAGCGCTGTCAAACCTCTCCTGAGAATGGTTTTTAGTAATCACTCTGTAGCCTGGTATTTTTATTTGGTACGATGTTGTGTTGATACCGTGCTCTGAAATTAATATGAGGTCGGGGTCTAGCACACGGAATATGTTTCCATACGCCGTTGCTTTTCCCTCCCATCCATTAACATTGAGTGTTACTACCTTCAACCGGTTGTTCGGGTTTTCCATTCTCTTTTCTGGTTCCTAGTGTTTCTTTGTGAAGGGACGCTTTTTCCCGTTCCTCTTCTTTTTGAATTCTACCATGGTCAATTCCTCCAGTGTGTCCCTGTAGAGGGTGATGTTGTGGTTATTGAGGGCCTCTTCGACAACCTCTTCATCACACTGGGCATCGAAATCCCACTTGTAAAATTTCTTTTTGATACCAACTAGTATCCTGTTGGTATCGTAGTCCTTTGGGAAGGGGAGTTGATCTGATGCATAAATCCTCAGATTCAACTCATCCGCGTCTAAGACTTTCTTAGTTGCTCTCTTTTTCTTCCCGTTCTTACTAATGCTTGTACTGGCTTCACTGTCTGAGGACTCCGTAGACTCAGAGTCATCAGAGCTCTCCTTTACCGTCCTGTTGTCGATCTTTAACCTAACAGCAGCTTCTCTCTCTTTTTTGGCCTCCACTCTTGGGTCCGGCCTTTTGGGTTTCTCCTGTGGCTTGTTTTCATTTTTATTTGCTGGTTGCGTTTCCTTGTTAACCATCTGCAGTTGGAGGACGTCTCCTGAAGGGGGGTCGTCCGGGAACCACATTTGGTTCAGGCCATTCTTAGCCAGCATCTGGTTTAGCTCCTTAGCGAAGCAACCTGGCTGGGTCAGATTCCTGACGTGTGCATACAAGATGCACGTCAGAATTTTCGTGGAGTCTTCATTTTGCAGCTTTAGGTATGTCTTATTCACTGCTGCCGCAGGCTAGGCTGATTTGGCGACTTGGGCGTACGAGGTGTGCGCTTTCCTAGTCGCCTCTTCTTGACTATTTCTCTGCTTTATTTTGATTATCTCCTTTTGGGGGGGACAGGCCATTGCCATTGTCCGATGCCTTTTTCCACAATTTATGCATTTCTCCCGAGGGCTCTGGCAGCTCTTCCAGTGATGTCCTGGTTCGCTGCATCTAGAGCATAGCTCCTCGGGTGCTTTGCAGTCTTTAGTCGTGTGTGCCTCCATTTTGTAACAGTGGAAGCAGAACTGTACCGAGTGGAATTCCTCCCTCTCGATTTGTTCCTCGCTGACTTTGGCATTAAAAAGCAGGAGCCCAGACTCCTTCGCCTTCCTTGCCATGGATGTTTCCCCCAAACACGATCTTGAAAACATGAGAGTATTCTGAGTTGTCTCTCTTATTTTTGAATTTGACAATTTCTGTCACTTTTGCCCAGGAGTGGTTTCTAAGGATTTTCTCCTTTATTTCCGGCAGATCACACTCCTGTGTGATTGGATCTGCGGGGGGATAGCAGGTTGTAGGCCAAGCTCCCGAAGGACCTCAATGGCAGCTTCTTTAGTTAAAGCTTCTATGTCTTTTTCCGTCTCACAGACGGCGACATAGCCCACGGGAACTTCCAATAATCTCACCATGGCAATTTTTAACTTCCCATAGACGGCTTCGAAGACCAACTCTCTGGCGGGTCTGCTATGACCGCTCATGGTGCGCAGAGGCACCCGGGGAAGTTGGTTCTGTGCCATTCTGCACGGGCACCAAGGGGCGATGAACCGCTGTGGGGTAGCTCCTGCTTCTTGGTTCTCACTGTGCTTGCCAATTATTTAAATTGAAGTGTTTGTCCAGAATAAGTAAATTTTCCTTGGTTATTTTAAGAGCTTTTTTGGAGGGGGGCAGCCCCCCCCCCGCCACCGTTGCAAGCGAGCCTCCATGAACGTGAACTGCTGGATGGAGGGATGAAATGAATGTGGGGGAACCCGGGGAGGCCCCTCAGACGGTTGGTTGTGACGGACTTAATGATGGGTGGTGATTGAATCAACTACCACCACCCGAGGGGTGCCGCCCCGTCCGGGGTTTGGTTATCGATGCTGCTTCCAACTTACACAGGGACGGTTGTGTGTCCCCCTGTGGTCTTGGCCGGAAATTACCCTCAGAGATTAGAGCGAACTCTTCCCCAAAGCTTTCAGCATCGCCTCGTAACCGGGTTACCACTGACGCCGAGTTCTGCAGTGGGCTAGTCCACAAACCTGCTTTCCTGGGCGCCCCCAATTATGCCTATCACACGAACGGCATAGTTGGGACGTGGCAAGATGAATGGCAGTTCAGTTCACTTCAGCTCCCCAGCCCCGGCAGGGAGGGTGGGGGAATGCGTGGTCGAATTAGCCCGACATTCGTGGGCTCGTAGTGCTCTCTTTAAAAATGTATCTCTCTTTTATTCCCCGTAGGGAAACGTGAATAAATTCACGTAAAAAGCCTCGTTGCTTTATCGGCGAAAAACGTCTTCAGAGTTAGATGAATTGTAGAATTTTTCTTTCCCGTCTTCTACTACTGAAAAGTAATGTTTGGTTTTAAAGTTATTTATCCATAGGTTATAATCATTTTCACTTCAACAAGTTGCCCAGTTACACCAAGACCTTTGTTTTAAAAAGGCTCACATGCCAGTTTGTTTTAGCCTTTTGTATTTGAGTAGGTAGGGAAATGCGTTCCCATGAATCCGTTCTTGCTGGTCCAGTTTTTGTCTTCATTTTGCATTGAATGAAAATAAAATAATCCATTTAGTATATGCTGCTAAGCCTTCGCAGAGCGCCTCTCTCGCGCTGAGAAAAGTTTGCGAGGAGTCTGGCAAATAAGATGAGAGAAAGGCGAGGGAAACTTAAAGTTGCGTATAAAGCATAAAATGGGGTTTGGCTAATGACTAAACTAGCCTAGATAGCAGTCATTAACCTTGCTTTAAATGAAGGAATGGATGAGAACGCGTTAAAACAGAGAAAACCGGGTAGTTTCAAGGCAAGTAATTGTAATTTTTAAGTTTATTTTTAAAACAACAATAAAAGAGCATTTAAGTATAAGAAAGAGTAAGGATAAAAATAGAAGCACACATTTTGAGTAAAATGAATTATGACTGATTATAAATGAATTAATAATTTGAGTCGTTAAAGAATATATTATAAATTAATTCATAATTTGAGTGGTTAAAGAATATATTCGATACAACGGGAATTTATACGAGTTAGTTTACATTAATATGAAGGGTATATCAATGTGGAAAATTATTTGTTATAGAGTATAGTTGGTAAATTTTGTTATAACCGCTGAACATTGCAACAATTATAACCTCATAGGGGAAACTTATCCGGCGGGTAGAACAAAGACGAGCAAAAGAATGAAAGTTCGAGTGAGGCAGGGAAGAGGAGGTCTAGACTGATTGGATGGTTTGAAATGCGTCAGACAAGGGTTGTGATTGGTTGGAGGCTACCGTACATATAATATGGTAATCAAATTGGGTAAATATTATCGAATGTCGTACAATTTAATTTTAAGGGGCGAGATGCATCATTTCATAGACGGGGAAATGCCAACTGCATTTTTACGAACTTTTCTAAGAGCTAGCAAAGATGTCAACTGCTACACGTGCATTGCAGCCAGTGACGGTTCTTCCTATGGGCGGTCGCCCAGGGCTGCACTTGTGAGGGAGCGGCACTTTTTTCCTCATTAAAATATGTCTTTCATGATTGCCCTTTAACCAGCGATCTGGCAACTTTCATTTTCAAATTTTCATTCGCGTTGCAATTCATCCATTTTTGACGGCGGTGAGTTTTAAACCGTCTAATTAATTAATTAATTTGATTTTTGTGGTGTTTTTTTTTTAATTGGACATGAAGTATTGAATGTATTTGTGCCATTGGGAACCGAAATTGGGCGATATTTGCGGAAACACCTGTATTTTAGGCTATGCTCGCTAAACTAAGGGAAGCCCATATATATATATATATATATATATATATATATATATATATATATATATATATATATATATATATATATATATATATATATATATATATAGCTCATATAGTAAGAATAGTATTGTATCATATGTTATTTATTACAGAGAGCAATTCTTAACACTAAACCATCAAGGCCTGAGAAACGCAAATGGATAAGAAAAGGTCTAAGCTATCAGGTGCTCAATGTAGTAAAAAGAGGAAAGAAGAAGCAGATAAACGAGCAAAAGATGAAGGTATAAAACTTTGCCAGTACTTCTCACTGCTATTTTGTGATCATACATCTTTCTAGGATATTTGAAGTGCACTGATGTATTTAGCCTAAGCCCTAATTTGCCTAGTTTCTTAGGAAAATGTTTAGTAACTTGTGCTCAATAAGTTAAATTATTGTTTTGGCAAACTCATGCATTGGTCACTTATGTTTTTTTTTCCTGATTGAAGGGGCCCTTTTGAAATATTTTGAAACCTCGTCCACTAGCCAGGATGGTAAGGTTTCTACTTCTGTAGCCACACAAGACTCTACAGAAATGGTTTTGGAGCCTTCAGACCCGGCTGGGGAACCATCTACTTCTACAGCCTCACATAGACCTGTGTCTCCACAAATGCAGTCAGATCCAGAGGATGAAGAACCATTCGCTTCCACTGCTTCCCATCAGTCTTTAGGTGAGTTATTTATTTATTTATCTTTTGTACATAGGATGGTAAATAATATATGATGTATTTCAAATATAAAGCAGTAAATTATTTATTAGTGTGTGTGTAAACAATTCTGTAAACAGTTATAAATTATAATGTTATTATCACTGAATCACTGGGGTTACCAGATGATTGTGGTGTCTCACGAGTCACAACCATCATTCCATAACACCACCACCATAACACATGCTGTGAATATTGTGTTGTCTAACTTAGATGTGCATACTAATTTATATTTCTCTTGTTCTTTCCATTATAACTGCCTGGAGCTGAATTGACTACCGAGGATGAGCCTCTGTCTACTCACCCTGCTAATTGGCCTTCAGTTCTGACAGACAGAATTAGGACACAATTGACTTCCAGAGGACCAACTCAAGTATCATCTGACTTTGTATTCCCTAAAAAACGACAGTGATGGAAGAAGTTGATACCATCATTATTTCAGGAAGTCGTTGATTAGTGGTGAGAATATAACCAGAAGTTGGCTGGTCTATTCATCAAAAAACAACAGCCTCTTCTGTTTCTGTTGCACATTATTTTGCAAGAGAAAGATACATTTAACAAGACTGGGACTTTCAGACTGGAAGCATGCAGGCTCATTGCTCACATCACACGAAAGGAGTCCAGAACACCTAAAATATATGAAAATGTGGAAAGAGCTGGCAGTGAGGATGAAAAGAGGGGAGACCATTGACAAGCAAGAGATGGCACTTCAGGAGGCTGAGATATCAAGATGGAAAGCAGTGCTGACACGTCTTCTTGCTGTTGTGCATTCTCTGGCAGTTAGGAATTTGACACTAAGGGGACACACAGAAAAGTTATTCTCACCATCAAATAGCAATTATTTTAAAGAGGTTGAGCTTATGGCACAATTTGACCCTATAATGCAAGAGCACATTAACCGTGTCCAACAAGGGACCTCCAGTTACACTAGCTACTTTGGCCACTACATACAAAACTAACTCATTGATTTGAGGAGCAGCAAGACCATTTCAGCAATGGTGGCTGACATCAAACAATCTAAGTTCTTCTCAATAATTCTAGATTGCACTCCAGACATCAGCCACACTGAATAGTTGTCAGTTGTGATTCGGGCAGTATCACTTGAGGCGAAGCCCCATATCATGAAACATATCATGGGGTTCTTGGAGGCGGAAGCAGCGCTCTGTTTGTTCCATGTGGGGCTCATTCTCTGAATTTGCATGTGGCCGATGCTGCCAAGGGATATATTGATGCCACAAGTTACTTTGGCATCTTGCAGAAGCTTTATAACTTGTTTTCAGCCTCCACACAACGATGGGCAATTTTTAAAAAACATGTGAATATCACCTTGAAGATGTGGTCTGACACAAGATGGGAGAGCAAGATCAAGAGTGTGGAGCCCCTAAGATATCAAGCAGCTAGAGTGAGAGATCACATCAAAGATTCTGTAATAAAGATTGAGGCCCAATCTCTAGCAGAGGAAGTTGGATCATACCACTTCGCCATTTGTTCAGTTGTGTGGTACGACCCGTTGTGCCAAATTCAGCATGTGAGCAAGCAGATGCAATCTCGTAACATGCAAGTTGATATTGCAGTAAATCTCTTAAAGAAGACAGAGAGAGCTCTATGATTACAGGGCAACAGGTTTGGTTGCTGCACAGATGGCAGCCAAAGATATCTGTAAACAAATGCATGTTGAGGCTGTGTTAAAACAGAAACGGCTGAGGTCTACAAAGCGGCACTTCTATGAAGCATGTGATGAGCCATTAAATGATACTTTGAAGAAGTTGGAGGTGACATTCTTCAATGCAGTCGTTGATGCTGCAATGTCAGCAAATCAGGAAAGATTTTCCACCTTGGAAAATGTGGGAGAGAAGTTTGGAGCGCTGACTAAATTCCATAATCTAACATTTGAGGAGCTGACTAAACAATGTGACTTGAATGATAGAGAGCTTGTATAGTAGCTGAAAAAATTGCCAGAAATGCAATTAAAAACTATGTCCTTGCTTGAGCAATTAACATTTATCCACGAAAGGAAGCTCTCTCAAATATATCCAAATTTGTGGACTGCTCTCAGGATTGGTATTACTCTTCCAGTCACTGTTGCTGAAGCAGAGAGGAGCTTTTCGAAATTCAAACTCTTCAAATCCTACCTGAGATCAACTATGTCACAGGAACGCCTCACTGGTCTGGCCACCATCAGCATAAATCACACAGTTGCTGAGAAGATTTCATATGATGATCTAGGAAAGTGAGAAAAGTCAGGATTTAGATGGTAGTTGTGCTGTGGTGCAGTAGATTTTATTTATTATCTTCTATCAACTTTCTTATACTTTTATGATAAAACATTTATATAATTTACATTACAATATTGTTTCTGTAGTTTAGGTTAATTGTGCGATTTTTATTTGTATTATTCCTATTTCTGGTACCATAACTATATTCCTATGCTTGTGTTTTATTTAAGTGATAAAGAGTTTGTAAAATTCATAAATGACATTTTTTTAAAAATTCTAAAGTAACAATAAATAGTTCAATAAAAAATTGTTTTGTGAAAGTTATGGCTGTCCTAAACTTCTTATGTACACTGTGGAGTGGGGAAGTGCGCCGTAGGTGAGGTTCGCCCAGGGCGCCATGTAGGCTAGGACCGCCACTGATTGCACCGCGACTGTTCCCTTGGGCCCAACCCTTAATGCCGCGACAGCTTCAGGTCGCTTTCTGTCGTCTTAGAATTGGCCACACTCGCGGGACGCACCGCCATTTGATGGAGTGCTTGCTTTCACCTTATTGCGATGACTGCTGGGCACACTCTTGTTGAATGTCCCAGTCTGGGTGATTTTCTCCCACGTTACCTGCCCCAATATCAGAACGAACGGGATCGCTACCTTTTTGTCACTTGTATTCGGGACAAGTTCGTATACACAAACTTGTGGACTATCTGACTTTCTGGAGGAGGCTGGTCTCCTTCATTTTATTTGACTCTCTTTGTTGTAGGTAAAATGTTCCTGCGCCGGGTGGAGGCAGGCCTCCCCCCGACCCCCGACGCCGGAGCATGATTCCTTCTTCTTGCTTAAAAAAATGCGCCATGGTGGTTATTGTGACTCTTTTGATAGTATTCAACATCTTAGGAAGGTACAAGTGCCCGCGTCCCTCAACGAGCGCAGAAGCTACCTACTGGTGACAGAGTGAGGAACTTGCTAGTCTGTTTTCTCTTCTCTCTCATTTGTTCGATTCTGTGTTGCTGTATTGGTAGAGCGGGTGAGGGAGACGGCGTTAGACCACTTCTAGTTGGTGGACCGACTGGATGATTAGCTTATTGGGATGGGTATTTCTGGAAGAACGCCAATTTACTGCTGGGGTCGGGAGAGTGCACGAAGAAGTCACATTGAACAATACATACAAACTTAGCCCTCTCTTGCGCCCTCGTTGTGTTCGACAACTCGTACAACTCCTCTTCTGTTATTGTTGAGGGGGGAGCTCGGTCAAAATGAGAATACATGGTGGTGGGATGACCACCCATCATCATTACAATCGATGGGTCCGAGTTCATGGGATGATGAAACAGAACATGTCGATGTAATCACGAAATTTCCTTCACCCTCCTCCTCGTACCGTAAACCCCGGCTCAAAGTGTGACACTTTTTCCAATTCGTCGCCTAGGGGTTTTAACCCTCTAAACCAGTGAATCCCAAAGTGGGCGTACGCCCCACCGGTGGAGCCTGGGATTTTTTTTTGGGGGGGAGGGGAAGATCCAAAAATATTTTTTGACAGCAGCTATCTGGGTTTTTATATTTTTGCGAAATTGCAATCAACAGGTATGTGAAGTGTGATACAAATTAGTTCATTGGCTGATTTTGCTCAGTTGCTTCAATTTGCTTGTCGTTAGCATCTATGGGAAATTGTGATGGACAATGTTTTTTCTCCTTTAGTTGCAGTGTCTAAGCGGATAAATAGGCCAATAGGAAACTTTTTGTTTATTTATTTATTCTTTTATGTTCAATAAATATTATAGATTCCTTTGTACTCAATAATTAAGATTATAATATAAAAAGTAGTTAAACTATTTTTCAATCACCGGTTGGGCATATGTTTTTCTGAAAAGCTATAGTGGGGCTTGAGAAGAAAGAGGTTGGGAAACACTGCTCTAAACCAAGCACACCTATAATTATACTAAATCTACCCGCTTGCTCAGGTAACTTCTTTCACGCACACATTACATCACCAAGTCAATCATTATTTGCGTTCTTGAGCCCTTACACACTTTTCACTTTTTTGGATCCATTATATGGATAGGCCAGCGCTATCTCAAAACTTCCCACTATCCGTCTATCCCTCCTCCTTTTTCCTGCGCCAATGGCTCTTCCCCTCCAAAAACACAATATCTTCCCCACTTGTTCCTTTGTCAGTTCACTTTCTCATAAACGCATAACATTATTAGTGGCGTACCTCAGGGATCAGTTCTAGGCCCATTATTATGCATAGTTTATATAAATGATCTTGGAGAGGCTGTAAATAGTAAAGTCAATTTTCGCTGATGACACAAAATTGGCAACTGTATATAGTAAATGAAATTGAATCTAACTTTAAAGTGCAGAGTGATTTAAATAAGTTATTAGGTTGAGCACAAAAATGGCAGATGAGTTTTAACCTTAAAAAATGTAGTTATTAATATGGGAAGAGATAATAGAGAATTTAGCTATGAAATGGATGGTGGGAATTGGATGAATTTAGTTGAGGATGCGAAGGACTTAGGCGTAGTAGTAAATAGATCGCTGAAGTTTTCGAAGCAGTGTATAGAGGCAAAGAATAAAGCAAACAGGGTGCTCGGATACTAACAAAGTGGTAGATTACTGGAATGGATTACCAGAGCAGACAATAAGCAGGCCAAATTTAAATGTTTTCAAGCACAGGTTAGATGAGTATATGGGGAGGGTAGGTTATCATGGTTTTTAAGTTATATTTGGGCATATTACATATTGTAATATCAATTTTCTGTATATATTATATTATTGATATGCAGTTTCTGGCTTGTGGTTGACTCTGATGATCTCTGATAGGCCCTTGTGGCCTTTCTCATCCGTTGAATTATGTTATTCTATGTTATGGTATGTTACAACCATTCCATAATTTCCGCTGGCTTCCACACCAACTTCACAAGTTTATTCTCAGTCATTCTTCGTACGTCCGCCCCACCTCCCACCTCAGAACAGTCGGCTACCAACCCACTTGCATCGTTTCTCCCACCATCTCTGTACCTCTTATCCATTAGTTTATTATTGCATCTATCTTTCTCACACTCATGTCTCTCAAATGGCTAACTTTCACTGCTCCCACTTTATTTTTGCATTTTGTGTATAGAAAGAACAGAGAGGGACTGCCGTAATACGGCAGACGGGTAGTCAGAGAGGAGCGTTGCGGAAAATAATTAAGAAAGGGACAGCGAAAGTAGATAGGTCGGTGGCTATACACCGAAGCGAGGTGTTGTAGTGAGGGTGTAGGTTATGTGGTAATTGACTGGGCGAGGGTTGGGGGAAAGTCAGGGGGGGGGGAGGCTGACAGTCCATCCGGAAACGCGTTATTCACGATGCCTTTATGGTTTTATGCGAAGAATGGTACGGGTGGCAGGTGTTCGTGGGCCGCGGGATATCGCGGCGCCATCGCGTACCTTCTTACATGAAGCGAGGTGTTAAGTGAGTCTGTGGTGAGTTTTTCAAGTTTTTTTGTGAGTCTGGTGTGAGCGTAGGTGTTGAGAGGAGTTAGTTTGTTGTTGTTGTGTAGTGCGTCCATTCTCGAGTACAGCGGCGAACGGCAAGCGCGCTTCAGAGCAGAGTTCTGAATGCGCTGAGCCTTTCGCTTCCAGGTGTCGCTCGAGGCTACGAGCGACAGTGGGGCGTACGTGAGAATGGGACGCACGAGTGCTTTGTAAAGGTGTAGTTTTAGTTTTTTACTCGCTGGGTAGAACCTACCCAGCGATGTGTTTGTACGTGAGGCTCTTGCTTGTATTATGTTCTGGTGTAAGTTGAACCTGAGGGATTTGTCGAATGTTACCCCCAGGATTTTGGTGCACTGTGTGTATGCGAGCCTTGTTGGGTTTTGGTGGATCATGTTTGGTGTGTGTGAGTAGATTTGTAGGTTGTGCATGAAGTGGTCTCTAGCGCCGTAGAGTGTCATCTGTGTCCCACTTTAGATTTTTCCTTCTCATTTATACCCTAGTGTACCGGGTAGTGAAATGTACATAAAGAGCAAAGTGTCCGAATTGTATGTTTTTACACCAACCATGGATGTCGGAACCCTTCGTACCCACGGGGGATGGGGCGTTAGGGATATGTGGGTGTGAGTACTACCATAAAGGATAGTACTCCATCGGCGGGTTCTGGGAAATGTGGAGTGTGTTGCGTGAATGAGGGAAATATAATGTGATAGCGCTGTGTTGGCTGTGTGCATGAAGATGAGTGCGGAGCTACCTATCTCACACCTCCACCCCCACCATCACCGGTGGTAAGTTTTAGCTAACTCGTGACGCCACCTGAAAGTTCCGTGTCCACTGTCCACCCCGCTGGAATCGAACCCGCGCCTCGACGTCAACAATCCAAAGCCGGATACGCTAAGGCTTGCAATAACTCCTCCTTACTTTGTTATTACAAGTCTGCACCCATCGAACTTGTTCAAGAGTAACAACAACCATTCTAACATCAATTCCCACTCCACCTCCACCCCAAACATTATTCCTCTTTCTGAATATACATACATACATTCAGCCCCTTCCTCATACATACTCTGAGAACTGCGTCATTTATTTTCAAATCTCTATCTCCCTCACTTTCACGCATACTTGTTTCTTTCAGAACTTCTATACCAAACCACTCACTCTGGTCATTTTTACCTAACTAAACATGCACAACATAAAAACTGTTCGTACCGTCCAATTATGTTGTTTACCACCCATTACTTCACGTCGTTCACAAGTACCACCCGATTTTTTTCAATTGGAGATTTTATTTGAATCAGTCAGGGTCGAGGAGTTATTTGCGACTTTCATTTACTTCTTTCTTTAAAACAACTCCATACAACAAAGTATATATATATATATATATATATATATATATATATATATATATATATATATATATATATATATATATATATATATATATATATATATATATATATATATATATATATATATATATATATATATATATATATATATATATATATGATGAAAATTAATGCAATATCGCAAGAAAAGATGAGGAATTAAACCACATTCTCCGAAGACAATTTAATTTAGAACAGTTTCGGTGTATCTCACACCCTTTTTCAACTGACACTGGGCAGAAAATTTAAGAGAAATGCATATAAGCATAACACAAGATCCCCTCTTTTTTCCCCCAATCCCCTACTTGTGGCTAATCTGGTGGTGGTGGGGGGGGGTAGGCCTAAACATATTGAAGGGCTGGCATTTTACTATTTTGTTTATTTGCGATCTTATTACAGGATTAAAAGAAAATTGACCCTCAGATAGAATTAAATTAGGAACTGACGATATCAAGCTCGATTCTACGATTCTTCTCTTAACATAGTTAGCCGATTTAAATAACATTTTACTTCCATTGAAATCGATCGTATGATTCTTGTCTCTAACATGGCAAAATATTCCACTACTTTCGCTGCCCACTCTAATATCTCTTTTGTGTTAGTACAATCTCTTGTCTAGATTTCTCCCCGTTTCTCCTATATAAACTTTATGGCAATCGTTGCATGGTACTGCATATACTCCTATGTTATGATATTCTTTGGGTTTCCTGGCCATCAACAATTGGTTTAAGGAATTATTATATTTAAAGGCTATATTAATACCCGCTTCTCCAAATATGTCCTTTAAACTATTTAATTTATTATTAAATGGCAATTTTATACATTTGTTGAAGTCGTTAGTGCGGGAAGGCTTATTACCATAGAATGTTTTCCTAGCTGCAAAATGGGCAGACGATATGAACCAATCGGGGTAATACGAATTAGAAAAAATGGTCCTGATAAGGACAATTTCTTCATCTAAATAGGAAGGATGACATATTGTGTATGCTCTAAGGAAAAGGTTAGAAATTACCGATTTTTTAACAGTATTATCGTGAAACGAAAAATAATGTATATAGGCATTCGAGTGGGTTGGTTTCCTATACACGTCAAGTTTTAATTCATGGTGATCTTTATTAATGAGGACATCTAAAAAGGGTAATCTATTATCATATTCCCATTCATATTTAAATTTGAGATACACCGAAACTGTTCTGAACTAAATTGTCTTCGGAGAATGTGGTTTAATTCCTGTAATAAGATCGCAAATAAACAAAATAGTAAAATGCCAGCCCTTCAATATGTTTAGGCCTACCCCCCCCCCCTGCCCCCCAGATTAGCCACAAGTAGGGGATTGGGGAAAAAAGAGGGGATCTTGTGTTATGCTTATATGCATTTCTCTTAAATTTTCTGCCCAGTGTCAGTTGAAAAAGGGTGTGAGATGCACCGAAACTGTTCTGAATTAAATTGTCTTCGGAGAATGTGGTTTAATTCCTCATCTTTAATTCCTCATATATATATATATATATATATATATATATATATAATAAACTCAATTAAAGATTCCATCTTTTTGTCACCTCTTTCTTGCTTGCAGGTTAGATAAATTAGTTGTCGGCCAGAAAAACGCCGGCGAGCAAAAGAAAAACAAAACAAAGGAAAAATAATAATAAAAAATAAATAATTTTGTGAGTCTCATAAATATTTCTAAACGTAAGTTTAACAGCACCTCATAAACCCCTACCTATTGCATAACCCTTTCCTCCCCTCCCCTAGCTCATTCACCGACGAAAAACCCGCTAAACAAAGAGTTTGAGAGAACTCAACTAACAGCAACACATAAGTATAGTTGTTTATGTTTTCATCTGAGTCCCGTTCAATTTGTTTTTTATTTAAATGTAAATTCACCATGTCACAATGAATGTTAGGTATTAAGATGCATTTGTAAATTTATAAAAAGTACATTTATGTAAATTATTTATTGTATGTTCTCATAAATTTAGACAGATTTGCTATAGAAAATAATATATTAAATTAGATATTTCACAAGATAGAAATGTCTATGATTCAAAAAGGTTTTCTATGAAATTAAAATTAAGGTAGACTATTAGTATAAAGAAACTTTCCTTTTGAACTTTTGTAAAAAAATAGAATTGTGGTATTTGTATGAAAAGAAATGTATTTAAGTTATGATTCAACATCATCATAATTGACTCAATAACTACACTTGCATTTTTAAATCTTTTAACGAATTAAACATCTTCACAACAATTTCGACACGAGAAACGGAAACCTTAGAAATGGAAATAGAAAAAGGAATTAAATTCAACCAGAAGAGAACAACTTGTTTTTCTTATATTTCGCCCTAATTCTTATATTTTTATAGATAAAATATCACCCTAAAAATAACTGACTAACAAGATGGCAATAAACAAAATAATAGCAGTTACTATGACGACCTAGACAAGAGTCATTTTCTAACCTGTTGAATTGTTCAAAATCAATAACTAAAGTTTAAAATAAACCTACATCTAGCGTCAGTATCTCTATTAATATTGACACTGTAAATCAAAGGTAAGCATTTTCTAAAATAAACGCGTAACAAAGAAGAGAAATTGCTTAGGATAAAGATCCACTGAGCTGTACAACGATTTATCTTCGTATTTAATGAGGCAGCTGAGTGAAAAGAATAGGAATTTTCGCGATTTCTTTATATTCACTCGAACATAAACTGCCTAACTGTGATTTTACTTGACTGGAATATTGTGTAATCCAAATAGTTTATTTACATATGAGTGAAATTTATTATTTTTTTTATGAAGTATATTGTGAAAAGCTTTAAAATAGTCTACCATGTAGAACTTACATTGTCAAGGAATTACTGTCCCACGTATTGTGACTAAACAAAAAAAATCGGGAAGTCTAGAAACATTTCTGGTTCTCAATGGGTACAAATGAGTGGATCCGATAATTGTGACTGGAAATTTATGGTTGAGGTAGAAAGTTTAGGTTGTCGCGTGAAAGTGCTTCAATCGATTCATCGGAACAACATGGGTTCTCCCAACGCAGCCGTGTTTTCCCATCGAAGGATAAGATATGCTAGGGATGTGGAACATCATTAAAATTTAGATGTAACTTACGAACGAATTAAAACGGGAGTAACACTTATTACGATTGGAAATATGTCCGTTACTTTAACACTTACAAACATGGCAAACTTTTAAAACTCATAAAAATTAGGATAGTTTTACATCACACATTTCAACACCCTTCTTAGCTGCTCAATATGCAAAAACGAAATTGATTGAGAAAAAGACTTGATTTCATCTCGTTTGTTTTTAAATGACTCAATATATATATATATATATATATATATATATATATATATATATATATATATATATATATATATATGGAAGAATATCAAAGACAAATTAGTGCGGTTAAGGTGATGATGCATTATTAGACAACTGCTCTGCTTCAGGTCCAGCGCGAGATCCTATCCTCCTCGAACTGGAAGACTACATTTACAGGATAGCTCATCCCCAAGTCCAAAAAAACTGGTTTCAAAGTTACCCCTTTATGTCGCCTTTCTTACCGTCACAGAAAACTATTATTATTAATATATTAACAGCGTTGACAGCCAAAACGCTCGAAAGATGGAAAAATATCGAAGACAAATTGGTGCGGTTTTCTAATAATGCCATCACGTTAACCGCATATATATATATATATATATATATATATATATATATATATATATATATATATATATATATCTTTCATATATATTCGATAAATGAACAATAACGTTCTAGTAAATGCGGTTAGCTAAGGGTAATAATAATAATTCCTTAATCCGCTAGGAAAGTCCCCTGTAGTTCCTCAATCCCCTTCAGGAGCGTTACATATACGACTAGGCAATCATCCATTTCTCTAAAAAGAGAAATTCCAAGAAGCCGCTGTTGTATAAGCTAACGTTTAGCTTTAACAGAAGACGAGGAATGTGAATTTCCCCGCAGATCTTCGCCCTTTTTCATTTTGAACAATAACGTTCTAGTAAATTCGCATTCTTCGGACGCCGCAAAAAAAAAGTGACTCCGGAGTGAAACTCAACTTGCGGCAATCATCACTGCAACTTGCAGCAATATAATTCTATTTATATCATTACAGCTCAACTGGCCCCCTCGAATCATTCACATGCAACCATTGTTTTGAGCAACGAGACCGAATCGGCTTTGGCAAGTACTACATTCTCAATTTCTCTAGCTGAGTTTCAAACCGCTTCACCTCAATCTTGGTTGAATCAGGTTGAATTACTCTCTCATTGGAGAGAGTAGCAAATGATTACCAATATATAATGTTATTAATTAGAGTAGTGCCATAACCATTCATTGATGACCTATCATATTTGTTAAAGGAACTTAATAACAACGATCAAGTTTTATAAGCAGCCATATTAGATTACTTCACTCCCACTTTTTGCTCCTTCCTCTGGACTTTCTCATGAGGAACTTTTGAGGAAGTTAAAAGACATCCTTGGTGACTACGTCAGTCCTGACTTCATGATAGAATCATTTGTCTGTCGCCTCCCCGTCACACACATTCAAGAGGCGCTTGAACTTTTATTTCCTGACATTCCACCTTTAGAGACCGACGCTGCCCGAGCCCTGAGCCGAAGTTCACAATCGAGGGACCTCTGCCATAAAGGCTCCGTCATATAGGGAAGTTGGGTCACATCAAGGAGGGTACCAATCAATCGGGCAGGATCTTGAAGTTGGAGAGATCTAGAGGCCCTCCCGAAGGATGCTCTTCCTCTTATTCGCGCAACTCTCCCTCTGAGTCATACAACTATCCTGCTCGCGAGGACTAGTGTTTGTGGTACCACCGTCACTTTGAAAACCAAGCTCACCACCGTTGGCCAAGATGCCAAGAGAACTTAGGAAACTCCAAACAGGAGCAACAATGAACAACGTCTCATCCCTGTCTCTCTAAACTCTGTCTGTTCGTCATAGACCCCATCACGGGAAGAAAGTTTTTAGTGGATATCGAATCCTTTAAATCCATAATACCCACGCTATCACATTCTATCTATCTCCATCTCTCCCCTTTTTATATCTACCCCCCTCTCTCTCACCCCTTCGTTTATACTGATGGCGGAGCCCCCTTTTAGTTCACAGGGATCCGCCAAGAGCAAGAAAAACGCGGCGACAGCGACACCTGGAGGAGTTGCACTCCCGGTGGGCGCACTTAAACTGGGCGAATATCCTTATAGGAACAGGGTGTGGTTAGGTCTACTGAATCCTGGCTCCTCTTTCCTCGACCCAAGAATGGTGACATTGTTGGGGACCGCTATGCCTGCCCCCACTATTTTAAAATGGAGGTCATTATGCCGGCACCGACGACTATCTTCGGGATCCTCGACAACGCTTGCGAAATGGCCAGATAGAGTTCCCCTACCCGACTGATGTGGACATGGACTAGGAGGCCACCCTATACTCAGATAGCAGATCTTTCCCTGATGGCGAACATTGACTCGGTGAGACGATCCCGAGTCTCAGTCACCGACTATGCAAGATCCTCCTGAGGTGGCACGAGCCCACAAAGTTAGGAGGGACTTCTTCCCTCAGGTGGGACCCCCAAGATCAGCCAAATCTTTCCCTATTTTGGAGAAAATAAGCCTGAGATCGGCCCTTCCGATATCGGGTCCATTTTTGATAGGGGAAATAAGATGGTTCACTACCCTCCGTACTCTTCCCTAGATAAGAATTCGAAAAAGAATAGGGGTTCCTCTCCTCCCATGATTGTTTCCAGGGGTGGACTGCTGTCCTGCAGAATCAGTGGGTAACCAGGCCGAGGACAATGCGTCCGACTCGAGGCGATCTCCCATACGCCCGAAACCCTTTCCATCTCTCCCCCTCTGTTTCAACGGATTAAGAAACGCGTCCTTATTGGTTAGTTAATTACGCTACTCGTCCCTTTTCAATCGCAGACGAGATCCCCAGACCGGATAATAAAATTCACGTAAAAATCAAAATAATAATCCCTCCCAAACCGGGGGCCAGTTCTTGTTTCGGTAAAAATTCAACCCCCTTGTCAAGAACTATATTATAACGATGTTTTTTTTACACTTCTAAGGTATAACAATTAAAAAATGGCTCTTATTTGTTGTGCAAACGTAATAAAGCAAAACAAGACCTAGGGTAGCACAGCTCCCCAAATAAGTTTAGGTTAGGCCCTAGAATATAATAAAATAAATACTTAACTGACTTAGGCTTTATTTAATTACATTTGCATAACAAATGAGAGTCATTTTCTTTAACGGTTACATCCAATAAGTGCAAAATACATCACTTCATCATCATCACTATATAATTTAAGAACGGGATTTTGGGGAGTATTTGAATAATAATTTCATCTTAGTTTGGTTATGACTTAAGTATATTTTAAATTTTTATCAAGGTAATTTATAAGAATTTCTTTAGAGTTTGAAAATACAAAATAGTTTAGTTAAAAAAAAATAAATATGATTATCCAATGCTTTAGAATGTTTTAAAAGAAAATGAATTACAATTAGTAAAGTTCAGAAAATTTATTAAAATTTAAGTAAGGCTGCTTTTTTATTTTATCTATAACTATATTTTAGCAACGTGTTTTTTTGAAAGGAGAAATAGATTAGATTTCCTTTTTAAAATTATTATAATTGGCGAAGTTCAGAAAGTTGATACAAATTTAACCATGGCTGCTTTTTTTAGATTTTAGATTTTAATCTTAGTAGCGAAGCGCAAGCTCCCCCTGTAGAGGGGAGTGGCGAAGCCATGGCCTGCTTGTTATATATTATAATTGGAATGCAATCAAGTAAGATTAGGTTAGGCCCTAGATTCTGAAAAACTTACATGCAGACTTTACTTTTCCTGGTCCTTTATAAAGACTCACCATATTATTTACGAAGTGCTGTGAGGATGTTACCATTATATAGGAATAAGAGACGTTCAAGATACTTTACAAGTATGGGATACTTTAGCGTGCCAAGAGGGGCAAGCGGGCAGTTTAAAGGCTTCACTTGGTGACTCTTTTTTTTTTTATTGAGACTCCGTATGGCGTAGTCGATACACGCTCGCTAATGGTGATCTTGCGATGCAGGAAGCTGTTCGAAACTCGCCACACTCCACTTTCATTCTTTATCTTATCATCGACCCTTTTATTACACCCTTCTTTCACAGTACAACACGAAACCTCACGGCTGCTACGAGGTGCCCTGGGAGAGTAACACATCACACAGATTTATTGATATAGACGTTCTAATGATTATTGGATAGGGCTCTCGAACTCACTGTCTCGTTGATGGAGTTTGCGACTCACGCGAAAGGGAGAATTTTTACTCTGTCAATGGCCCTCCTAGTAAGGTCATAGTTGTTAGTCAACTCAATGATAAATTCAATCAGCATAATTTAGATGAAAACACCAAGCCGAGAGAGAATAGAGTCAGGTTAAATTTACTATATAAAATTGAATGATTAATACAGTTAATGAATATAGTTATATACGCAAATGAACATCGGCGTGAACGAGTCAATTAAGCGCGCACAAGGAAAGTTTTATTTTTTTTGACAGTCCAACATATTAACTTCATGAATCTTTTCATTGAACTAATAATCCCTATGAAAGTATGGCAAGAGGAAATATGTGGTTGTACTCTATAATTCTCTGACAGCTTCGAGTTTGGTTTCCGATCAGTGCGTTCAGTTAAATTTGATCAAGTTTAGTACTGAGCTCTGATCATTGTTCGCGCTCTGAGTGTTTGAAGAGCTATCAAAGCTCTAGGGATAACTTATGTATGATACCTGAGGGGGGAAGGGGGCACACCATGACTATGTGCAGATTGAATGATTTAGAAGTTCCAATGATTAGTGGTTATTGCTTTTCAAACTGACAGTCTCGATGATGGTGTTTGCAAGTCACAACATAAGAGAGAATTGCATGCGCGGACTGCCGGGGCGAAGTGAATGATTGCTTAAGTCCCGTAGCCCTAAAGTGGCACTCCTAGTCAGATCGACAGTTGACTCAGTGATGGGTATAGTCAGTATGACTAAGATATTCTCAAGTGAGTTTTTTTTTTTTTTGCTTCATTTGCGCAATATGTAATATCTAAACATTTTTGTTTGGAGAATGTTGAATAAGACATCAGTGCCCAAAAAAATATTTTACTAAACAACTTCAACAGAAACATTAATTCCGATCGTCAATTTTTTGTTTGAATCCAATAGCGGGATTAATTGTTGGCTCGTCCCAGTTTCATGATTTTCAATTACGTCTTGAAAGAAGTCTCTTAATAAAGATTGAATTTCTTTTTAATCTCCTTATCAAGAGCATTTGTTGTTTTAGGTGATTTAGAAAAGAAATTGTCTAGACCAGCGATTCCCAACCTGGGGCCATGGCAAATTGATGGTGGGCCACAGAAAATTTGGGGAGTGAGGGGGCCTCAGGTCCAATGAAGGGGGCCACAGAGCTTCATTTTTTATAAAATTATTATAGTAATTCGAAAATGATCTAATTATCTGCCTTTTGACAATTTGGCATATTTGACTATATGTAGTTCTCCATAATCTGTTAATTTATTGTCAAGCAACTATTTACGGGTTACTAATCATAAAACATTGAGTTTCTTTTTATTCGATATACAACAACGTTGTAATGATTTATTAGTTATACGTTTGGCAGCGTCGTATCTATGTTCCACACCCACGGTACCAATACTCGTTGCAGTTGTTAACTCAGTCAGTCAGTATCTATGTCCTAAGTTGTACCATCATTTCTGCTCCGTGACAATCCTGTTTGTGTGACTAATATTATATGGTGAATCTAAACATAATATTTATAAAATATATGGTACCAATAAGGATATTTTTACGTGCACTCTTTACTGTGTCGTATTTCTAGTAGATATAACATCACTAACAATTACTTTAATTTCTTTAAATTAATTGCTAACGACAACATCATCGCGCGCTTGCATTGCAGCTGCGCGGAGTTGCTCATACAAAATGTTTATTGTTTCAATAAATATTACGTTTTCTGTTGGTAATATTTGCTTAAATTTATGTTCATTATGTGCTTAAATTGTGGCATAAGCAAAATGCCAAATGTGAATACCAGCATTCATAAACTCTAAAAGTTATTAACTGTTTCTTAGGGCGAAGTGAACACACCCCGCCCTGCAGCCTTGCGATGTAAAATTGAGTGGCATCAAATATGGTTAAAATTATTATGTAGTGGTTAACCGTTGTAAACTGTTTACCTAGTAAATAAATCATATCATATTTTATATATTCTTGAAAATATATATTCGTACAATATATACAATTTAGTTCAATATAATTACATACAAATGTTCAAACATTTATTTTAGGTTTTCATGGAAATTAGGAAAATTTCTTTTCATTTACAACTCAATATATATATACACACACACACTATATATATATATATATATATATATATATATATATATATATATATATATATATATATATATATATATATATATATATATATATATATATATATATATATATATATATATATTCCACAGATTAACCATGCCTGATAAGGTGAAGAAGAAATGTCGACAATACTCAAGCGAGTTTTTAGTATACGGTTTTATGCAGTCTCCAAACAATATAACAAGTCGATGTGTCTTATATGTATGCCATAGCTTTCTAATAAAAGCATACGCCCAAGTAAGCTTCCAATACATCTGGAGAATAAGCACAAAGATAAGAAAGACAAACCCTTAGAATATTTTAAAAAACTTCATGATGCTTTCCAAGGAAGGAACACAATTGATTCAATGCTTAGCCAAGGAAAAGCTAAACTAGACCAAGGTTTAATTGCATCTTACGAGATTTCCAAGCTAATAGAAAAAAAATGGAAAATCCCATACTATTGGGAAAGATTTGATTTTGCCCGCAGTATCTGTGATAATTTCTACTGTTATGCAATATAATTACAAACAAATTACGGAGGTAATCCAGTTAAGCAACAATTCAGCATCAAGCCGCAGTAACGAAAGGACAAAGAATGTAGAAAATCAGCTAGTTGCACTTTTACAAGGAAAGAATTTTGCATTATAAATTGATGAAGCATCTGTAAGTGATAATCAAGCCCTTCTTATGGCGTATGTTAGGTTTTT
The DNA here is from genome assembly GCA_963969495.1 of Ceratothoa steindachneri. Lineage (NCBI taxonomy): Eukaryota > Metazoa > Arthropoda > Malacostraca > Isopoda > Cymothoidae > Ceratothoa > Ceratothoa steindachneri. The sequence goes on along the minus strand of OZ018321.1, from coordinate 103,368,669 downwards.
GGATGATAATAGTGAACTCAGAGAGGAAATGCTTTTTGCTCGCAGTCTTGTGGCAGATATTATAGGGGAAACAATTTTCCAAGAAGTATTGGCCTATTTCCAAGAAAAAAATATGCTAATGGATAACATTATGGCTTGCGCAACTGATGGTGCCGCTGCTATGGTATACAGATACAGGGGCTTCGTTGCATATCTAAAATAAACTGTGCCTAATGTTTTTTGCATACACTGCGTGGTTCATCATCAACATTTGTTTGAAAAAAAATTGGGAGGACGTCTGAAAGATACCCTTGATAGTGTAATCAAGGCTACCAACTTTATCAAGTCAAATCCAGTTCAGGACCGTCTTTTCCTACAACTCTGTGCAACCAATGAAAAAGAGTTTGAACGTTTACTCTGGGAAAGTGTTGTAGCATTTTTGAATGGTAAGGCGCTTGGAGAAGAAATCATAGCTGCCAAGTATGACATATTCTACCTTTCAGATATATTTGAAAAGTTAAATGTGTTGAACAAACAGTTACAAGGTAAAAATACAATTATTTTAACTTCTAAAAAGGTAATCACCTTTCTCCTTGGAAAACTTAATCTGTTTAGGATTAATATTGGGCCTAAGAAATTGTTACATTTTCCAACCCTCGCCATTATTGAAGACGAGCTGCATGATGATGTTATTTTAGTGTACATTGGTTACTTGAAAAACTTCCACAATGATATGGAAATTAGGTTCAAAGATCTCTTGGAAATGAACATTCCAAGTTGGGTGGTAGACCCATTTAAGACAAATGCTGCTGATGTTGATATCATATTTCAAGAAAGCCTCATTGAGTTGCAGAGTAATTAAACTGCTCAAGCTAAATTTAAACATGGAGAAGTGGTGAAATTGCTATCAAATTCCTATTGCTTTGGCAGGAAATAAAATTATATTTCATTGCTTTCCAACGTCTTACCTAGTTGAATCAGGTTTTAGCTGAGTTTCTCACCTATTATCAAAAGCTCGCAACCGCTTAGAAATTGTAACAAGAGGTGATCTTCATCTGTCTCTAACAACCATGGACTCTGAGATTGAAAAACTTGCGCAACTACATCAGCCATAAGGATCTCACTGAAAAAAACACACAAAGAAAGCTAATATTATATATTTGGTTTTATTTTGTAAAAGATTCTATTTTTTAAAGTCGAAAGATAATAATTTTTTAAAGGTTTCTTATTTTCTGGGTGTCCATGGAAGTTTTTCGTTTTGCAGCTATATCAGAGAAATAATGTATGATCTTAAATGGTTCTTTTATTGAACCCACAAAATATTTTTTTCTGTTAGTAAAATAGAATAAAGGATAATATATGTACAATTAATGGACACTGATATTTTTATGGAAGGTATTATAATATCGAAGTACTATTTTTCTGTTAATAATGCCAAGAGGGCCACATAAATATTAAGGATCCCAAGGGGGGGGCCATGAACTAAAAAAAAAAGTTGGGAACCACTCAAAACTGCCCCAAAAATATTTTGCTCAAATATGCTTGTTAAAGAAATATATTTAACACATGTGCGCATCAATGTACGAATATTGCAGAAAGATATTTTTGCTTCACTTTTTCCTTTAATTCATTCCAATTACAGGCCATTGTAGTAGCTCCGTCATAAGTTTGAGCAATGAAGTTTCGTTCACACGTAAGATATTCAACACATAATTAGTTAAGCATTGACAGACCGGTCTCAACTCATATTAAAAACCAATAAATCTTTCTACCATATAATTAGCGACGAAGCGCAAAACGGGAAAAAGCTAGGACTAATTCGATGCATCTGAAGTTTCATCTAAAAGAATCCCAACGAACTTTAACTTCATTGATCTTTGTTCAGATTTCTTTTAGAATAACTGCCTTAGGATATCATCATGAGGGACATGTGCTACAGATGATTGTATGTCTGAATACTGAAGAGTTTATTTTCCTTTAACCTTTTGTACTTTTTAACATCTATCATTCAGAAGTAACAGCCATCACGGTGGGTTTTCGACTCTCTCTCCATAATCTGTGAATAGCAAAAGGCATGGCCATTCTTGCATCCCTCAACCATCTTTCTATAGTAGATTGAAAGTTTACGTATATCATATAAGGGACCTATGACCTTTCTTGGTCATCCTTGAGCATTTTAAAGTAGAATCTGTACGCTATCCAGAATTTTGCACTTTTTGCGTTTTTATGTAATATATGCTTTGTTCTAATATAATATCTACACACGTAAAAAAATGGTGAACTTTGGACCTATCTAATTGCTGGAGACCATTGGAATAGAGAACAACACGAATTTTGTAAGCAACGAGGAACGGAGACGGCTAGAACATGATGTACCAACACTCTGTAGCATGTCAGATGCCATCTACAGAAATATTAAAAAGGCCTTCGATAAAGTTAGGATTGATGGCCTGAAATACAAACTCTTGGAGCTGAGACTTGCGGCCTAAAGCAAAAAATCCTCTATATCTACTTGACTAACAGACAAGCTGTCATCACCTTCGAGAAGCATACATGGGAGTCTTTCGAACTCTTATCTGGCGTCCCACAGGGTGGATGTCTCAGCTCCACTCTCTACGCCATATACACGAGGGACCAACCGAAGCCACTAAATCATCATAAAATGAATATCCAGTACGCGGACGATGTCACACAACGAACAAATTCGGAAAGTATGGTGGCTAGGGCCACAGTAGCCAAAGTCGAAAGGATCTCCCGATTCAACAGCGATGGAAGATTCAAGCCAATGTGGCAAACTTTACGGTAGGACCGATTTGGCAACACCAGACCACTCTCCTTAACAATGACAATTTCCAAAATTGACTAATCAATAAGGGTGTCAGTTCTAAGCTTCAGCCTAGCCAAATTCGTCATGCAAAGGCACATTAGCAAAAAATTGGACTGACTCTCAACAAACTCGACAAACTCCACCGATTCAGAAACTTCTTAATAAAAAATAAAAATATATACTTATTATTCTCACTGATACTTTTTGATTAACTACCTTTTTTTAACTGACTGTTTTCTTTTTATTTATATTTGCGTTCTAAATCTAGAAGGCGTGGTTTATATATAAGATGGCTACCGTCGGACAGCCTATCTCCGTTTCTTATCCTATCCCCAATCTCTTGGCGGCGTTAGGAAGTGTGTATACAATGTGTGTACGCTTACACGTTAAACCTTTATTTGTCTTTCTATATAACTTTCGTGCGCCATCTCTTATGGTCGGCAGCTGTGTTTACTCGGTCTCTTCCTAAATAAATATCCGTCTTTGATTACTCTATCTCGAGACACAGCTTTAACAAACGCAAGTGTTCAATAATTTTTTTGTTCTTCTCTTGTCTCTCACGCTTCTTGCTACCTATCTATATTTATAAAAACCAATTTATTTCTAATACACAATTGGACCTATACATTTAATAGGGCATGCTTGGATTTAATAGGACCAATTTGCGTCCATCTGTGGAGGTATCTTTCAGCCTTATTGAATCCAGCAATTTTGGGGTGCTAGAAGCCTATCTATACGTAATCCGACAAATACAAGTACTCCCCCGCCAGCGACAAAGTTGATCATAACGTTGTATATAGGTCAGATGCGTCGATATTCACATAAATAAATATCTGTGTCCAAATTGGCCTATCATGCCAAATCCTATAACAGTAATCAATTTATACCTAATACATTTTATATATAATCATTCGCGGCGGCGAATCTCGCGTTTGGTTTCTACATACACATAAACTTGCACCTACCAAATACATAGTAATGCATGTACTAAGCTATAGAGGCAATGAGGCGTGAATATATTAATGCCTTCCCTCCTCTCTTTTTACAATATTTTTCTATAATACTGCCACAGAGAATTAAAAATATATAAACGACGGATTTCTAGCAAACGTGACTCGTCTTCGGAAGCGTGTGGACACGTTCTTTTTGGCGGTCCTCTCTCCGGTGTATGTAGACGTGTTCGAGGCAATTCCAGTGGCTTCGTCCTCTTGCGTGTCATGTACTCTCGAGGCAAGGTGCTCCTGTTACTCCTCCTTTCCTCCACCTGAGTCCGAGGGCGCCGTTGATTGCTCAGCACGTCACCATTTTGAGGGAGAGGTAGCTTCTCCGGTTTCAACCTGTCAATTGACACAGTGTCACGCCTTCCATCGGGGAATTCTAAAATCAAAACTTTATTGCCGCGTTCGATGACCTAGAAAGGGCCAGCATAGGGTGCTTCTAGTAGTTTTAGGCGGGTTATTCGGACCCACACATAAATTGCTTCGCAGATATTGTGGGGCACGAAAGGCTTGGGCACTGAGTGCAGGTGTCCTAAGGATGCTTGCGCGAAGTCTATTTGTGCCATCGTGGATGCCAGTTATTTTATGAATTTGGAGTCGATCTTCGATGAAGATGATGCCACTAAAGATTTTGGGCATACGAGTGTGGTTTCCGTGACTGCCGTAAACGGTGAAAATCCTGAATCATTTTGCAAGGACCGAATTCTTAACAGGACAATTGGGTGTGCCACCAGCTGATTACCTTGTCGCTCGGTTGATGCATGATAACAAGTACCGATTGTGCGAGGGGTAGGATTATCCAGGAAGTGTACATGGAGGGAGGGGTCCAACTATATCGATCTGTACAGTTTTAAACCTCGAGGAAGGAATATCAATAGGGAAGATCGGTGATTTTGTGTGGCGATTCACTTTGGAAGATTGACAAGAGAGGCACTCTCTCGTCCAGGAGCGAATATCCTTGTCCATGTTTGGCCAGAAATACCTCGATTTGATGATCCGAAGTGAAGTGCAATTGATTGAAAATTGCACTCCTGTATGATAACGGGACAAATGGTCGTGCATATCCAGATGTTACTTTGTACCAAAGCTGAACATTCTTAGGAAAAGGGTAAGGTTTCAGGAGCGAATGGAATTCCTTAGTCTCTTCTCTGCATCATTTTCCTGCGCTGCCGCCAAAGCTCGAAGGCCAATAGAGTCAATTTGGACCGAACTGACGTTCCTTGAGAGGCAGTCAGCAACTACGTTATCCTGACCACGCACGTACGCGATATCACTAATGTATTCCGGAGTGGCTGTCCAATGGAGTTGCTGTCTGTCGCTCTTGGCACTCAGTGGCGATGCAAAACCAGAAACTAAAGGCTTGTAATCAGTGCCCAAGGTGACGAGACGACCTTCAATTAGGTGCCTGAAGTGCATGACAGCAAGATACGCCGCTAAGAGCTCTCTGTCGTAGGTGGAATATGCTGGCTGCTTACGGCTTAGCTTGCACGAAAAGAATGCCACTGGTTTTGAAGATCCGTCAACCATCTGGTATAGGGCAGCACCTGCCGCGTACTGGGAACAATCCATCACCAGCTGGTATGGGGAATCATTGGGCAGCGGGTGAAAGAGTTTCATGGAGTCAATTAAGGCTGCCTTGCTACTCTCTAATGCCCTACTTGCCTCTACGTTCCACACGAGCTCTCGAGCCTTTGGTTGCAGGCGAACAATCTCACTCAGCGGGGCTGCAATCGTGGCAAAGTTGGGGATCACCCTGCGGTAGTATCCTACCATCTCCAAATATCTCCGAAGCTCCTTGTAGTCCTTTGGTAGCAGGATGTTTCCAATCTCTTCTATCTTCTTCGCTGGTGGGCGTATACCTTCTACCGAGACGTGGTGTCCTAAAAATCTATTTCTTCCTTCGACCACTAGCACTTCTCCAGCGATATTCTAAGAGCATTTTTTAGCAGGACTTTAAAATCCTGTTCCAAGTTCTTTAGGTGGTCGCCCATATTGTCTGAATATACCAGGATGCCGTGTATGTACACAAAAACGAATCATAATCCTCGAAAAGAGGTGTCCATGTGTCTCTGGAAGGTGCAGCTGACATTTCGGAGACCAAATGGGAGCTTAATGTTTCCCCACAAACCGAATGGAGTTGTGACCGCGGTTTTCTCTATGCCTGCCTGGTTCATCGGGATTTGGTAGTAAGTACGAACCAGGTCTATCCTCAAAAATATCCTTTTGCCATGGAGGTGGTCCGTAATGCTTTGAGTCCGCGGTAGCGGATACCTGTCGGGCTTTGTAACGGTATTTAAGGCTCGGAAATCGCCGACCACCCTAAACTCACCGGGCGACTTCTTTGGCACCATGTGGATAGACGAAGCCCATGGTGATCTTGACGGGCGAATAACTCCATCTTTCATGAGAGTCTCGAATGTTGCTTGGGCAGCCCGCAGTTTTTCCATCGAAAGAGGCCTTGGCCGTGCGAATGTCGGTGGGACACTACCAGTTTCGATTGTATGCTTCACTGAGTTCGGCGTTAAGGGAGAAGGTTGTGCGGGTGCGTATTTTTCGAGTATGGCTCTGCAATGGGGCGGTAATTGTTGCAGGTCATCGATTATTAACGCTACCGCCGGTTCTTCAGACAACTTCACTTTCGACACGAGTTTAGTACGATTATCTATTAGCATGTCGCGCGCACAGTCTATTAGAAGATCATAATGTCTCAAAAAGTCAATGCCTAATAACGGACAACCACCTAAATGATCGGCGAAGACTGAGGATCACTATATTCGTATGAATTTCGCCGTGGACTTTAGCTGTTGAAATGTTAATGCTAGAATCGCTCGCATTCACCTGACTTCACCAGTCTACTAGGAATAATCGAAACACTTGCCCCCGTATCAATTAAGAACTCGCACTTGGTGTTATATACTTTAGCAGCGACGGTGCAAAATAGACGGCATGCCCTCTTAGTTTTCCGCCGGTGCTGGTGAAGATGGCCTGAAGGACGATTGCATTTACATGGATCCATCTCCTTTCGGCCACTTGCACCAGGGTTTGCAGAATTTAGCCTTTCCGCCGAAATATATATGCGAACGGAAACTACCGGCTTTGGGGCTTTACCGAAGGGTCGCAATTTCCCCGGGGGATTATGCACACTGTAATTACTTTCAGCCACCGATTGCGCATTACTTGCCGAATTATTTATAAATTACCACTCGCATTACTATGGCGCATAGACGCGTTTGAAACGGCATTGTGTTCTCTCGACTCACTGTATGTATTTATATTATGACACTGCACTCTGTTGAATGTTACAAGTTCATCCGCAAATTTCCCTAATTGTGCTAGGCTTAATTCTTTTTGAGTGGCGATTATTGGCGCGATATTAGACGGTAATGATTGGATTAACTTGTGACGCACAAGCTCTTCCCCCACTCCTACCGGAATGGATGTCTTGCGTAATTCTTCTAAGTTAGTTGAGGGTCGGCCTCTGAGTGGGGAGGATTCGATAAACTTCTCAAAAGGCTCGAGTTTTGTCCTCTCGAATAGGCCAATTACTTCCTCCTTTAAACAATGGTAGTTAGGGCCTGTTATAATGTCGGCCGGAAGCCGATTAACAGTCTCGGGAGGTAATGAGGCCAAAATATGAAAGAAACGAACTTCCTCCTTCTTTATCCCGGAGATGTAAAATTGGCCCTCCACAATGTGGAACCAGCCTGAGACTGCTGCTTTATTGAAGATTGGCGGTTTGATGCTGGCGGCGTTTACGAAATCCCCTTCACCTTTACCTGCCTGAAGATTGCTTTTCGAGTCCATTCTTTCTTTTATACTTTATCTGTCCGGTCGAAAGATGGGGTCATACGCCGAATTATTTATCATCTTGGCTGGGCTTGTTGAAGGTTCAAGGCAAATATGGACTAACAAAATAAACTCTTTATTCTAATAACGGAATCTTATGATTGCAATCGCCGAGAGAGACGAAGCATATTAAGCGAGAGACTAGTCGTCTATATATTATTTGACGATAGTAGAGGTTGAGGGAGAGAGAGAGAGAGAAACGAGTCTCGGTGGATTTAAACGGTAGCGTGAACGCGGACGCATTCGTTATTATTATCAATGAAACTTTCTGATTAACTACCTTTTTTTAATTGACCATTTTCTTTTTATTTATATTTGCAATTTAAATCCAGAAGGCGTGTCTTAGACATGGGACGGCTGCCGTCGGACAGCCTTCCTCCGTTTCTTATCTTATCCCCAATCTATGGGCGGGGCTAGGAAGTCTGTATACAATGTGTGGACGCTTACATGTCAAACCTTTTTTGTCTTTAGATACAACTTTCGATGCGCCATCTCTTATGGTCAGCAGTTGTGTTTACTCGGTCTCTTCCTAAATAAATATCCGTCTTTGATTACTCTATCTCGAGACAGCTTTATCAAACGCAGGTGTTCAACCATTTCTTTGCTCGTCTTTGTCTCTTACGCTTCTTGCTACTTATGTATATTTTATAAAACCCATTTTATTTCTAATACACAATTAAACCTATACATTTAATAGGGCATGCTTGGATTTAATAGGACCAATTCGCATCCATTTGTGGAGGTATCTTTCGGGCCTATTGAATCCAGCAATTTTGGGGTGCCAGAAGCGAACCTATGCGTAATCCGGCCCATATATATATATATATATATATATATATATATATATATATATATATATATATATATATATATATATATATATATATATATATATATACGGTGTTTCAAAATTATATGTTCAAAATTTGTAGAACTGGTCGAAATAATTAATCCTTCTTCTATGAACATGTATCCACAAATGCATCCTTAAGGAGATATTTAAGGTATAAATCTAGCAAAAGTTGGCCAAAAAACCCAACATAAAAAAGGTTTATTTCTTGATAAATATTTATAATTTTTACTTCAATTACTTATAAGCTGTTCAAATTGAGAACCTCCAACGTTAATACAAAGCTATAACCTTCTCCTTAAATTTTCATGAACCCATCAAATACTTCTGGCGTTTCTGAAATTTGACCAGCAGCCGCAACTACTCTTCCAATTAAATCTTCTGAATCCACAGGAGTTTCATAAACAAGGGTTTTCATGTGTCCCCAAAGAAATAAGTCAAGAAGGCTCATATCAGGACTCCTTGCAGGCAAATGAACCGGACCATTTCTTCATGTTGAAACCACATTTCATTTCTGGCTGCCAGTGGCTCATCTTGCAGAAGTTCAGGTAGATCATCAGATAAAAAAACAAAGCCCGTCCGACCCCAGCTTAGCCTCTTCTCCTTCCTTCACAACACTTGTTTCCTTGCTTTTCATACAACCTCACCCACAACTTTCTCTGGTCAGCATCTAATTTCACAGGGTAGATGCTGACCTTCTTCTCAGCCAATCGTACCGGATCGGGGCTGAGGGGAGAGGGGACAATGTTCCCTAACCCCTGAGCTCCGGTCTGGGGTGGCTGGTTTTTAACAACCTGCTTCATCCCCACCCATACCTTCCTCACATCCCTTTTCCTTTCCTCTTCACACTCAGTTTTACGCCGTGTTCAAGGTGGAGCCGCCATGCCGATGGACTGCCAGGCCACCAGGCGGGAGGGGTGGTCCCCAATGGCGGCACCTGGCTCTGCCAGGCCTGTACACACCCCTCGATGGGCAGGCTACTGCGACGGGTGATGAGCTATTGCATCCCGTAATTAAAAGAGGGTTACCATGCCCAATGATGAAGAAATAAAAAATCTCCCCTTAATTTCCCCAGTTCCATCGTCGGAGCTGCCCTCGGGCAGCTCCACAAGAAAAATGGATCTCCCCCTCCCCTGTGCTTGCGCAGGGGACCCTCCAAACTTCTCTAACCGGAGAGGAGGCTTACTCCTCTCTGCTTATGGATGTAGGGGACTCCCCCTCACTACTTTCTCTGGAGGCGATATCAGGCACCTTGCTTTTACCAGCCGCAGTCCCCCCCCCCCTTTTCTTTCCAAGGGGACTGCAAAGAAAGCCAGCAGGCAGCCCATAGCCGACCGCTCCCCATTAAAGCGGCTCGGTAAGGCAAACCCCCTTAGGGGGGAGAGGGAAGCCAGGCTCCTTCGGTCGCTTCCCTCAAAAGACCTGCTGGCAAGAATAATGAACCCTAGCGGGGTCAAGGTCTGTGACTCCCCACACAAGACTGGCGACACTGCTAAGGGGACCTGCGATGCCCTGGGAGGGGGTGGCCAACTGGAGGCCCCTCCTGTGATAGACATTGTCCTTGAGGAAACCCAGCCTCAGACGGTAGGGCCTTCCATGGGGAGAATCTGGGCTCGGCGCCAAGCACCGAACCCGAATCCACCCCTATGCAAGGTCCTCTTCAAACGGCTAGGGTTTCTGTGGCAGTACAAGGAGGGAAGGGATCTCCTCCAACCGGTGCACCTGCGACCACCAGGACCTTCTCCATTTCGGAGAGGGACCTGGCTGAGGCCGGTCCATCTGGCTTAGGGGCTTCTGCCAACGGAGGTTAGAAGCGGGTTCATTCCCCGCCCTCCTCTCCAAAAAAGATAAAGACTAAGAAGAGTCGGGGCTCCTATCCATCCGCGGAGGCTGCGGGGACGGATAGGTCTACTGCCACTTTGGTAAGCGACCAAGCCAATATCGGCACATCCAGCCCCTCTGCCCCCCCATCAGGTACGGAGCCCCTGACTATGACAAAGAATAAAAGTTCTCAGGGCGGAGCCTAGATGACATCGGGGCCCCTCATTCAAAGGTTACCTGGCGTTTTCGAGCCCGCTGGCTTCAAACGCTTCCTCGTTATTCGCTCCACTGATGTCACCATGTTGTTCAAGGGCAACATGATCCATCAGAGGAGAGGATTACCTAGTGCAATTGGTAGAGAGCCGAAGGTAACTCGTTTCTCGGACGGGAGCCTTCTGGCGAATGCCGCGAAGCCCGAAGAGGCGGCCAAGATAAGTGCTCTTCGGACACTTCATTGCACCCCGATGAGTGTGATGCCGCACTCTACCATGAAATTTGTGAAAGGAGTAGTTTATGCGACGGAACTCGTTTACTACTCCATTAGGACATCACCTTAGAGCTGGACGACCATGGGGCGGTCAAGGTCGAACGTGTGATTAGAAAACAGGAAAAGGCCTCGAGACCCACCCCTACACTCTTCGTCACGTTCGACTGTGACAAGCTCCCCGAGTCGGTGCGTGCCCGTTGGTACCACTACCGCGTGAAGTCATTCGTGCCACTGCCGCGGCGGTGCTATTACTGTCACCGCTTCGGCCATACGAATCGTTCTTGTAGACGTGCAAAGTCGGGGTCACCCAAAGTTTGTGTAAATTGCTCCAAGGCCGCACACTATAAGTCCAAATCGTGTGTGGCCAAGTGTGTCAATTGCGGAGAGCCGCACCCTGCTTCTTCGAAGCAATGTGGTGCATATATCCTTGAGACAGAAATCCTGGCTGTTCAAGCCCAGGATCGACTCTCATTCCGCGAGGCTAAGGACTTGGTCCTGGCGCGCCAGGCTCTGCCTGGGACGTCATATGCCTCAATAGTTAGAAAGGCACCCTCTGCTCTTGGCCCATCCAGGCCAACGAGCACGGTTGTTTCCGTGCCCATTCGGAGCCCTTCTGCGGGCTCTAATCAACTCGGGCGCTTCCCTGGTAAAGCTGGCGGCAAAAAGGGTCCATACCCAGCCCCGGCTAAAACCAGGGCTCCCCACTCTCCCTCCAGCGTGACCTTTGCCGTAAGGCGAAACGACCACGAGCCTCCACCGAGTCGTTAGACTCACAGGAGGCCACACCCTTGAAGCTGGTCACTAGGCCATCTTCCGGGGTTCCTAATCTGTTATCCGAAAGGAGGACAGCAACAAAGGAGCTTCGGCTCCTTCGCCCACGCCTAGTGGTGGAGTGAGTGGCTCGGTGATGGTGGTTCCTCGAAAAGAGGGCCCCCCACCTCCGAAGCCGCAACGCCCGCCCAAGGTTTCGAGGCGAAGGGACGAAAAGACTCGCATGGCTAGCCCAACCTCCCCCAATAATTCCTTGAATGCGACAGCGCCTTCAGTGCTTTGTCCACCTAAAAGCGACAGGGGTTCTGCCTCCGGGAAGCGTACGGCCATTCCCGTGAGAGTCTTCTCTTCGAGGAGGGCTTCGGCGTCTACTCCGAGCTAGACCTGGAGACTCGTCTCTTTCCCGTTCCCCGTTAGCTATCCTTTTGCAGGAGACCATGCTAGGCGCGTGCCCACTGCCCGCCCTCCCGGAGTATAAGGGTCTTGCGACCCCACCACCGCGGGATGGCCGGGCTGGGGGATGCGCGGTTACACCCGGCATGATGTCTTCATTCTACCTTTCTCTTTGGATACCTCCTTTCAGGCAGTGGCTGTGCAGCTGCTCCTGGATACGAGATATACTATCATTTATGCGTACATTCTACCGTCAGCCGACTTCGACGCGGGAGACTTCCTCCGCGTCATGGCACGGTTGGCGAGGCCCTTTCTCTTGGTTGGAGATCTGAACGGCAGGCATCTTCTCTGGGGAGATTACTCAATAAATCCGAGGGGATAAGTCCTTGCTGATCTGATCGAAGAGCTTAAGATCGGTGTCCTAAACGTGTATGAGTTTACTCATCACTGTCCTAGAACCGCTTCATTATCTTGCCTTGACCTATCCTTGAACTCTTCGGATGCACAGCCTGATTTTGATTGGGGATTGGTCGATGACCTCCATGGTAGTGATCACTTTCCCATTCAATTATCATTTTCAGGGCAACTGCCGCCTGAGAGCCCACCTCGGTGGTGCTTGGGGCGGGCGCGGTGGCCTGCATTTCTGGAAATGACTGAATTCTCTATCTCAGTCGAGCAGTTTAGGTCGGTAGATGAGGCCACTGAGTTCTTCTCAGCAAACCTCATCGCCGCAGGCCTGACTACTATTTTAAAAACCACTGGCCGTTTTGGACGCCGCTTACTCCCATGGTGGTGGGCTTAGTGTGAGACGGCCCTCAAACAGAAGCGTTATGCCTACATGCGCTATATGCGCCGCCCGAACGATTTCACTGTCTCTGAATTTCATCGGGCTATGGCTTGGTTCCGGTATATTTCGAAGCACGCCCGCCGCTCTTCTTGGCGGGCATACGTGTCTTCACTTAACGGGAAGACCCCTCAGGCAGAGGTGTGGAATCGATTTAAAAGGATTCGGGGCAAGTTCTCGCAGGACCCCTCTCCCGTTCTCCAGGAGAATGGGACCGCAATCTTGGACCCCGCGTCCGTAGCGGAATCCTTCGCGACCGCTTTTTCCGCATTCTCTAGACGGGATGCTGCTCCGCCAGCTTTCAATGCACGTTGTGATGTCGCGGAAGGCCGCCTGCTGGACTTTCCCTCCAGAGGCGGAGAACCCTTCAACGACAAGTTTACTGTAAGTGAGTTGCGCTCCGCTCTCGCTTCGTGCGCGGACACCGCCAATGGTCCGGACGATGTCCCGTACGCCATGCTTCGATATCTGGGTGAGCGAGGCAGTGCCTTTCTGTTAGATTTGTTCAATAGGATCTGGGTGGAGGGTCTTCTCGCAGACTCCTGGCAAATCGCTACTGTGCTCGCCTTTCGCAAACCGGGGAGAGATCACTCTACTCCGACCGGTATCCGCCCAATCTCTCTAACCTCTTGCGCGTGCAAGTTGATGGAGAAATTCGTAAATGTTAGACTAGCTTTTTTCCCTGGACAGCGGAGGCCATCTGTCTTCTGCACAGTGCGGCTTCCACAAATTCCACTCCATTTCGGATGCTCTGCTCCGACTGGAAAATGCCACGGTGTTTTCTCGATCTGGAGAAGGCCTATGATACCGCATTGCGATACGGTATCATGGAAACTCTCCACACGATGGGGGCGAGGGGACGCCTTCCAGTCTTTATATCTGAATTTTTGCAAAATCGTCGATTCGGCGTACGGGTGGGGGGAGCTCTCTCCGGCCCAAAGGAGCAGGAAGAGGGTGTCTCGCAGGGAAGTTTCCTCAGTGTCACACTCTTTGCCCTGAGCATCAACGGCATCACCTCAGTGCTGCCAGAAGACGTTCTCGCTACGCTCTACGTGGACGACCTTTCGATCTCTTTTGGCGCGGCCCAGATACCAACTCTGGAGCGTCGAATCCAACAGGCATTGAACCTCGTCTCTCGCTATGCCGAAGCGCACAGGTTTCGGTTTTATTTGGCCAAGACTAAGGTGGTGCACTTTTGCCTCCATCCACGGCTCCACCCCGACCCAGATTTGTTTCTTAATGGGGTGCACCTGGATGTGGTTGAGTCGCACCGTTTCCTTGATCTTGTATTCGACCGACGCCTCACTTGGTAGTCTCATATTCGCAGCCGTAGGGTCTCCTGTACCCGTGCCATGGATATTCTCCGTTCCGTGACGTTCAGCGCTTGGGGTGCTGATATGGCTACTGCCCTACTTTTTTATCGATCCTTTGTTCGTTCGAAGCTCGACTACGGATGCGAGTTTTATGCATCCGCAGCCGAGCGCGTATTGTGGAAGGTGAACTCGATCCACCACACTGGCTTTCGCTTGGCGACCAGTGCCTTCCGCACTAACCCCATTGAGAGCCTGTTGGTCGAAGCTGGGGAGATGCCACTCGCTCTACACCGCGTGCAGTGCATCGCCTGCCGCCTCCCTCAGTCGCCAACAGCTCTCACTGCATCCACTGCATCTCGACGGTGATTATGCCGCCAAGATACGCCAGTCATACCCTAAGCCCTTTGGGTTTAGGGCCAGGAAACTCCTTCGACAGGTAGATATAGCTCTCGGGCCGGTGGCGCCCCTGGTTCTGCCCAGGACGCCACCCTGGAGGGTACCACATTTGGCTATTTTTCGCCACGCCTCGGCTCCCAAAGCTTGTACAGCGCCGGGAGTATTGCGTTCTACATTTTTGGAGCACATATCGTGTCACGCTGGAATCGTGCCAGTCTATACGGATGGATCCATTCACAAGAGGGGGTCAGCTTCCACACCGTATCCTTTCTGTTTAATTTCAGCGCGGCTCTGCCTTGCGCTGTGTCTGTCTTCACGGCCGAGCTGGTTGCTATGTACCACTCGGTATGGGAAGATTACGCGATTTGCCCGGTCCGGAAATCGGATTGTGATTTATAGCGACTCACAAAGCGCCCTGATTGCTCTCGGGGCATTGGAATCTCTGCATCCCCTAGTTCGCGATATCCGTGACGCCATGGTTTTGACCCACCAGGCAGATGTCGAGATTATCTTCTGCTGGGTTCCTTGACATGTAGGAATTGCGGGGAATAAGCGCGCCGATGAGGTAGCCAAAGAGTACGCGAGGACTCGGCGATTGGACCAGCGTTTAGCGCTTTTTCACACCGACTACATGACATGAATACGGGTAGCTCCCCGGGCTGCTTGGCAAAGAAGGTGAAAGACGGTCGAGAGTAACTTAAAGTTGCATGCCATTGCGCCCCGACTCTTCCCATGGACCTACTCCTAATTCCGCGAAGGCTTAGGTTGTTTCTGTCCTTTTCGAATTGGACACAGCATCATTTGATGGAATACTCTCCTGTGCCCTACTCTGAAGACTGCTTTGTCCCCCAGACTGTTCAGCACATTCTTGTTGAATGTCCCAGTCTTCGCGTAGGTTACCTGTCCCGTACCGTGATTGGCGGGGTTGCTATCGCCTGTCCCTTGTACTTGGGACGAGTTCGTGTACATTGACTGGTGGACTTATCGAACTTTGGTACGAAGCCAGCCTTCTCCCATTTATTTAACTTTTTTCTGTTGTTTCTGTAGGCCGCACGTTCCTGCGACGGGGGTAGGCAGACCTCTCCCCGACGCTGGAGCTTGCTTCCTGTCTCTTACCTTCTTTTTTATTTTATTGTTGTTGTTTTTTTCATGTTCCTATTTTAAAGTAGCGTAGTACTTTATGGCGACTTATGCCCAAGTAGGAATTCTCCAGATGGGCTCTTAAAATTAATAAAAAAAGAAAAAAGGCCCAATGTGAATTCCTCAGTGACTGGGTTGTATTTACAAAGTAGAAATTGGTCTCTTCTTGTTTAGTAGACTGGATAATTGGTGATTGTAGCTTCCTCACAAGGTAAAAGAAATTTTTTTGAGCTGTATTCAAACATTTTTATTCAACGGGAGCGTGGCTTTGTCTTAAGGTATGTACAAAAATAAAAATCAATAAATAATAATAATAACAACCGACTTGTCGATGATTTTTCTATTTTGGACATTGGATATATTAAGTTGTGAAAGGAAAATATACACACACATATAAGATTGCAATTGCACTCATGCATGCATATATATAATAGTAGGGGATGGATAGATAGGAATAGATTTCCCTGGTGAAAGGGAGATATAAGGGTACAAAATCCCTGGTTTTAGGGAATCGCAGGCGTTTATCTGAGATCGGTGTTCTTCTCATTGTTTTTGGTTTATATTCATGTTTTTTGCGTACTCTTTTTCTGCTTTTTTGTTTAGGTTGTTCTTGGTTTGTGATGGTATTGCATGTTTGTTTGTGTTGTTCCTGGTTTGTAATGTTATTGCTTGTGTTTTCATTTTGTTTCATGTAGATTATGGTGTTTTTTTTGAGGCGTTCAAGCCTTTGTACGTGTTTTCTGTAAGACTGTTCTCCCCTGTGCCCACATTTGGAGTTGTGCATCGGGATATAGTCTCGTTTCGGAGGTTGGTACCCTGTGGACATCACTAGGGGCCCCAGGGTGGTTTGGATCTCGATGGCCAGATAGGATTCTTCTATAATGGAAGTATTTTGAACTGAATACCTCTTTTGACTGCGATGGCAGCGCCATCGAAACGTTCCCAGCTGTGGTTCTCTGTTACTGTGCTATAGTTGAAGATCTTCATATACTTCTGCGTCGTGTTGTTTCCGTGTTCTGATATCCGAACGATGTCAGGGTCGCATTGTCTGATAATGTTTCCGTAGGTAACTTGTTTGTTGTCCATCTATAAGTGTTCATTTGTAGGATTGTCAAGTCTTTTGTGAGTCTGTCGATTAGTCGCTCCTTTTATCGAATTTCTTTGGGATGGAGGGGCTGGCTGGTGGAGATCGGCATTTGCCGGATCTTTTTTTACTAAATTCTGAGGTCGTGAGAGTAGAGAAGGCGTCTAGGTTGAGTCGGACCATTCATATGATGAAGGATTTTTCGACTACCCTCTCTGGAATGTCCTCACTATATTCCCACTTGTAACGGCCGGTGGTCAAGCCTTGACTGGTCTTTGTCCGTTTTTACTTCAGGAAATGGGGCGCTCTCCGTGGTTAATATTTTTAAGTGAAATTTTCTGCCATGGTAGGCATGTTTGCCCTCCTTTGACCAAGAGGCAGATCTCATCCTCTGCAGGTTGGGTGACCGTTTGGTGGGGCTACCGTGGCGGTGTTTTGATTTCATTTCATTGGCGGATTTTGCCTCTGAATCTGGTTTGGAGGGTTCTATTGTTGGGGGTTCAGCATTGTTTTGGTGATGAACTCCCTCAGAGGGAGGGTTCTCCGGGAACCACATCTCGTCCATTCCATTTTTGATCAGCATCTGGTTTAGCTCTTTTTTGAATGAACCTGGCTTTGTGAGGTTTGCTATGTGTGTATAATACATGCAACACATGATCTTTGTAGATTGCCCACTTTCTACTTTAAGGTAGGTACGCTGAGCTGAAGCCTCGTCGACTGCTGCCTTTGCCACTTAAGCATAGGACCTGTTGGTCTTAGCTTCTTCTTCCTTTTTGCGCTTGTTTTTTTTATCGCCATGGCTCCATGGTCACCGTTGCACTTTATGCATCCTTCTTCACTACTTCTACAGTCACGCCAGATGTGACCAACTTTGCTACATATGGAGCAGATAAGTTTGGTCTGTGGACACGCTCTAGTTGTGTGCTGGTTATATTTATAGCACTTAAAGCATGTCTGTACTTCCGTGAACTCCTTTTTTTCTATCTGGTCAGGGCAGACCCTAACGTGAAAGAGGAGACCGAGCTCCTTTGCTTTCTGTGCCATACCCGTATCTTAGAAAATCACATTGAATACGTGGGTGTAGTCTCTGAATTTGATAACCTTAGAGACTTTAGCCCATTAGGGATTTTTTTCAATCTCATGGGAGATATCAGCGCTTGAGTGGTGCCCCACCCGAGTCTAATCTCCGGCAAATAACACTTCTGTGTGCCTGAATTTGGGGTGGGATCTTAGGGGTCAAGTTTATTGAGTTAAAAACTTATGTTGCTTTGGACGAAGCCAAGTGTTCTGCGTCCGCTTCTTTCTGGCATATAGCCGTATACCCGAAAGGGGTGTCGATGAGTCTGACAAGAGCGACATCTAGCTCCCCGTATACTATGGAGAAGACTTCCCCGTGGTCGGGCTTTGACCTTTCTGTGAGACTCATGAGAATTATACGTAAGATGTCGTTTGTCATTTCGTCATTGTTGGTTTATCGGGTGTGAAGGAATAGAGGAAGATCAGAGTAGAAGAGAAAAAAATTAACTTTTTAAAAATCCATTGCCACTTTACCTTTTTGATAATGAAGATTCTGAGATGTCAGTTTACTTGCCGTACTCCTTAGTTATGGCGGCACTGGCACTTTGTGTGGTGTTTTTATGTACCACACTTATTGTTTGCACTTGGAGGAAAATAACTTTTACTCGTAAAAGTTTTCCCGAAAAGAAAAATCTTCGGGAACGTTTAGCATATTCCAATGCCCCGAGAGCACTCAGGACGCTTTGTGAGTCGCTATAGATCACAATCCGGTCTCCGAACCAGGCACGTCGCGTAATCTCCCGCACCGAGTGGTGTATTGCAAGCAGTTCGGCCGTGAAGACAGACGCAGCGCCTGGCATAACCCCGCTGACTTCAAACAGAGGGGGACACGGCGTGGAAGCCGACCCCCTCTTGGGACTTGGAGCCATCCGTATACACTGGCACGGTTCTAGTGTGACACGAGGTGTGCTCCAAAAAGGTCGAACGCAATACTCCCGGTGCCGTATAAGCTTTGGGAGCAGAGGCGTGGCGACAAATAGCCAAATGTGGTACACTCCAGGGTGGCGTCCAGGGCAGAACCATAGGCGCCACCGACCCGAGAGCTATATCTAGCTCTCAAAGGAGTTTCCTGGCCCTAAACCCAAAAGGCTTAGGGTATGACTAGAGTCTCTCTACGGCATAGGCACCGTCGAGATCAGCTGCAGATGCAGTGAGAGCTGTTGGTGACTGAGGGAGGCGCTGGGCTCGCGCGTATAAGCAAGTGATGCACTGCACGCGGCGCAGAGCGAGTGGCGTCTCCCCAGCATCGACCAACAGGCTCTCAATGGGAGGAGTGCGGAAGGCACCGGTCGCAAGGCGGAGGCCGGTGTGGTGGATCGAATCCACCTTCCGCAATAAACGCTTGGCTGCGGATGCCTAAAACTCGCATCCATAGTCGAGCTTCGAACGAACAAAGGATCGATAAAAAGTAGGGCAGTAGCCCTCTCAGCGCCCCAAGCGCTGAACGTCACGGAACGGAGAACATCCATGGCACGGGTACAAGAGACCCTAAGGCTGCGAATATGAGCCTTCCAGGTGAGGCGTCGGTTGAATACAAGACCAAGGAAACGGTGCGACTCAACCACATCCAGGCGCACCCCATCAAGAAACAAATCTGGGTCGGAGTGGAGCTGTGGATGGAGGCAGAAGTGCATCACCTTAGTATTGGCCAAAGAAAACCGAAACCTGTGCGCTTCAGCATAGCGAGAAACGCGGTTCAATGCCTGTTGGAGTCGATGCTCCAGAGTTGGCATCTGGGCCGCACCAAAAGAGATTGAAAGGTCGTCCACGTAGAGCGTAGCGAGAACTTTTTCACTTTGTCGATCCTCAATCTTTTTCAAGATGCCGCCATCTCTCTCTCTCTCTCTCTCTCTCTCTCTCTCTCTCTCTCAGACAAATACATGTAATTTACTATCACTCACCTCGAGAAGAGAAATATAGGCTAAATTATCTCGTTGTGTTGGGAGATCTGAGAGTGGCAATGGCTTAGACGCTCCGATGACATTACTTGAGCCACTTCGAGAATCAGCGTGTTTGCTTGCTTTAGGCATTTTTGACAATATATACAATTTCGAATGATAAAATGGATTTAAATATGTCCCTCGTTGCAGTCACGCATGTGTAAAAGATCACACTACTGATTGGCTCAACTCGAATTTCGGGATTCTTATCCTCCAATCAGAGTTCGAGTTTAAGATAACACGTGAATACGACATGATGCTTCATCGTAGCGAAAATTTCTGAGCCGACCAGAGCAATGTCACTTTTAATCGCTTCTATGTTTATAATGATTTTTATTTACTACGACTCACAGATTTGACTTTGGCTCCCCTTAATAAACTTTCGTGATATTTCCCATATATATATATATATATATATATATATATATATATATATATATATATATATATATATATATATATATATATATATATATATATATATATATATATATATATATATATATATATATATATATATATATATATATATATATATATATATATATATATATATATATATATATATATATATATGTACCATGAAAGGAAACTGAATAAATAGCAGATTGGAGTTAGTACTTTCGTCTATTCGACATTTTCAAACTCAATGGTAAGAAAAATAAGACACCCAGTATTTATACAACGCACGTTTCCCTATGAGGTCAACATTTTAATGCTATCAGATAAGTCGGATTTTAGAAAAAGTGATAAAATTGGATCTAGCGAAAACAGCCCTGGGCTAATGTTGAGATTACTTTCCTTTGTGTGGGAGATTAAAAATTATTCCAGGATATTTCTCTTTATAAAATCATTATTATGGATTATAGTATCAGTTTTTGGCCAGTTTATTCCGTGTCCCATCTTGGAATTGTGGACAGCTAAGGCATTATTCTGATAACCCTTAATTACTGCGTTTTTGTGTTGTTGGGTCCTTATGGAAACATTTTTGGAAGTTTGGCCTACATAGAATAAATTACAATCTAAACATGGAATTCGGTAAATTACATTATTATCATTATTGGGATTATGCTTTATTAAGAGATTTTTTAATGTATAATTGTATTTAAAGGCTACCTTAATATTAAGTTGTTTTAGAATGGGCACTACAGACATAAAATTATCATGATAGGGTAAAATTAATAGGTTTTTACGAGGTTCTTTTGTCTCTAATTTACAATTATAAAATGTTTTTTCGGCTATATTCATATATTTTTCTAGAAAGTACTTTGGGTAGCATAAATTGTTAGCAATATCTTCAATTTTTGTGTTTTGAGGGGTTGTTTCCAGAGAGGCTCTGGCCTTTTCGTGGCGATGGGGTTTAGCGCTGGGCCCCTTAGGGGACCCATGGTGCTGCCAACAAGACTTTTAACATGCCCCTCTTTCTTTCCTCCTCTATTACGCTCTTCCACTGCCCTTTATTTCTCCCCTCCTCCTTCACCTATCTAGTGGTCCTTATCGATACCTGACCTCTGCTCGTTTAATGGATTGATTCCAAATTGTTCTTTCATGAAGGTGAAAGAGGCTGGGCATCTCCACCGCCTTCGTCTACCGCATGCCCAAGGAGAAACCCATCGTTGGCCCCTTTTCTCCGTGCGTAGGAGAACTTGGACAGCCTCTTAGTGTTCAAAAGATGGTGTGGTGGATCCGTATCCATTCTCCAAGAGGACATACCGGACGTAGCTGATTGTATAGTTGCAGTAGTGCCGGGCCCTTGTAGGCCTCCATGGTGGGGAGCCCCAAGGGAGAATGCGAATTCTTTTTCTTTTTGCAATGGCTAGCCATAAACCAAAAACCTCCCCTTCTTGTAAGGGTTCTCATGCCAAACGTTCCTTAGCTTCCCTTTCAGCCTTCCCTCGCTCGTTGGACCCCTACTGCAACGAAGTAGACCCAGATCTAGATTATCCTCGCTTTCTTGACATGAATTCATCATCCGACATCCCATTTGCAAAAGTCGATGTGTTTGAAGTCAATGAATCTTTTGAGTCCCGCTGTGGTGAACCCCGCCGGATGTGGTCAAGAGGAAGTGGTGATGTCGTAATCAAGGTGTCATCCCACTCTCAACACAACTTTCTGCGAAATCAATCTTCGATAGCTGAAATTTCAATAACTGTCTCGCCCCATCCGCGTCTGAATTTCGTCAAAGGTGTCGTCCGTTTAAACGAACTAAAGGACTACGACCCCCCCTTCCTCTCCTTCACCTTCAGAGTAAGCTCAGTACCCAACGTGTCACACACGTACACAGGGTCACTAAAACATTAGGCTCCACTAAAGTCACAACCGCCACACTGATTTTAACATTTGAACGACAAGAACTGCCGCAGTATATTAAAGCTGGGTACCTTCGTGTCCCGGTAAGTCCCTACATCGAACTACCCAGACGCTGCTTCAATTGCGATCAATTTGGACATGTTGGCCGTGCGTGTTGGTACCCTCGCTCCTGCGTGAATTGTAGCTCTGACTACCATGGCCCCGAATGCACCAAAACACCCCGCGCTGTGCCAACTGCGGAGGTACCCACAGTGCTGCGTCAAAACCCTGCTCTATATTTTTATATGAAAAGGAAGTGCTCGTTTTGCGCGACTCCATACGTCTAGATATAAGAGAGGCCCACCAGCGTGCCCAACCATCACGCGCGAGTTCCGACCAGCCTGAAACATTTCACCCTAGATCTACTCGCAGCGTCGAAAACATTCAGAATATACAGTCGAAGCATCGCTCTCACACCGAGATAACCAATGTACCCCCCCTCTCCCCAGCAGCTTTAGCTGAGAGAGACGCTCAGGGTGAGACACTTGAAGACATCAGACGCTATTTGAAAGAATCCTCAAAATCGACCAGTGAAGGTTCATCCACCCGGCCCCGAGACCCAAAGCCCAGTGGTAAGAGGAAGGAATCCTCACCTGGCTCATCGACCACCAATAAGCGGGCAGCCTCTGAAGCTGTCTCGGTCGAACCCCCAGAATCTTCAATGGACTCCTCTCCTATGGATGAACATTCTATGCCCTTAAGTCCGTCCCGCCCTTCACAGGACTTAGGCCCTATCCTTATCCAAACGATGGCAGATATACACCCAGCTCCACACACCTCACTCAGATCACTTGTTCGTTCCGATAACCCTTCAATCCAAGATCCGATGGAAGCAGTTGATACTCCAACATCACCAATCGCGGTGGTTTGACCAACTCCTCAGACCCCGAAAATACCCTCGACCCATGAATCAGGATCTACCGGCCGAAAATCCCTTCTTGATCTTCCTTTTCCTCCAGGTTGTGAGCCCGAATTACAATCAAGGGCCTCGGTCGGTTCTCCAAAATCCACGTAAAAAGCCCCAGTTACTGCTCCATCTAGGATCTCTCCCCCAGCAAAAGCAGGCTCCTCAAAATCAGCTCTCCGTCTCCCAAGCTCTTTGGGATGAACCTTAAATACAATATCGGCCTCAAAAGAGAAAAAGATATCCACAGTGGTATTTAATCGTCACACATAATATCTTCCATTTTACATTGGAATTGGCAAGGCGTTCTTCCAAAGTGAGAAGAACTCAAAATTCTTTTGGCGACTCTCCACCCCGCTGTTATTTGTCTTCAGGAGAATAAACTGGGTATACGACCCTTTCCGCCGGTACCTGGCTTTCGCACTTTCAACTCTATTGCTCCTGCTGTAAGCTCCTCCCATGGGGGGGTGTCAATCATGGTATCTTCATCCCACCATGTTTCCCCCATCTCCCTACATACTACCCTCCAAGCTGTTGCCGTGAGGGGTTTTCTTACTAAGCTTTTTACCATTTGCTCTATTTAC
Source organism: Ceratothoa steindachneri (assembly GCA_963969495.1). NCBI lineage: Eukaryota > Metazoa > Arthropoda > Malacostraca > Isopoda > Cymothoidae > Ceratothoa > Ceratothoa steindachneri. The sequence goes on along the minus strand of OZ018321.1, from coordinate 103,345,066 downwards.
CTACTCCCTTGTTTATCATTGTCAAGACCCGACCTTTTAGAACTTATAGACCAGTTGCCCTCCTCATTCTTATTACTAAGAGATTTTAACGCCCGTCACCCATACTGGGGTGACATCACTCGAAATGCAAAAGGCAGTGTTTTATAGTCTCTTTTATTATCTGGCTTTCTTTGTGTCTTAAATACTGGCGATTTTACCTCTTATCATGTCCAAACGGACTCTTTTAGCTGTGTTGACCTGTCTGTTTGTTCCCCGGATTGCTTCACGGAATTTCGATGGTCAATTCCTGACGATCTCCATGGGAGTGACCACTTTCCTATTGTCTTGTCGGCTCTTCAAGTTAGCCCTCATACAACCATGCCCCTTAAGTGGGAAGGCTTCCAAGAGGCGTCCTTCACAAATGCATCCTTGGGGACCTTCAATGGAGTGGACGCGGCAGTAGAATACTTTACATCGACTATCTACAATGCAGCAACACAGACCATCCCACGGAGGCGACCTGCCACGGGCCGCTCAACCATGCCCTGGTGGACCTCGACGCGTGCAATAGCTACCAAAAATTACAAGTTAGCCCATGCCCGATTCTGAAAGAACCCAACTTTGTAAAACAAGGTCGACCGAAACCGAGCTCGTGCGCTTCACCAAAGAACCCTTCGTCAGGCTCGCCGAAATTCATGGTGCCGTTACGTTTCATCAATTTCCTCTATGACACCTACGGCTAAGATCTGGAAGAGAATTAATAAGATCAGGGGCCGTTATGATAATCATCATACCCACACACTCAACTTAGACGGTTCCTTAGAGAATGACGTCCTGGCGGTCAGCAATGCTTTTGCTGACCATTTCCGCGCCGTCAGCCGTTACGATAAGGCTTTTCAATCCTACAAATCAAAGGAAGAATCTCATTCTCTCAACTTCACAACAAAATCTAACCTTCCGTATAACGCTCTATTCAGCATCCATGAGCTGCATAGCGCTTTGTCCCTTTGCAGATCTACTTTACCTGGCCTTGATGAGATCCATTTCGATATGATTCGGCACCTACATCCACACTCTACTCTCTTCTTACTTGATTTGTACAACCTTATATGGGTGAAGGGTTTTTACCCGTCATCATGCCGTATTGGGATCATCCTTCCCTTTGTGAAACCGGGCAGTGACGGGTTGGATGCAGATCACTACCACCCTATAGCTCTCACCAGCTGTTTGAGTAAGTTGCTGGAAAAAATGATATTGGAGCGCCTAAAGTGGTTCCTAGAAACCAATCACCTTCTCTCTCCATTTCAATGTGGTTTGGGCAAAGGTCATAGTACCCTTGACCTACTAGTACGTTTCTAGGGATCGGTCCGGAAAGCTTTCTTATTAAAGCACCGAGTCCTGGCCATATTTTTCGATATTTAGAAAGCCTACGACATAACATGGATATAGGGCATCTTGAAGCAGCTATACGTCTGGGGGATGAGAGGCCTTTTACCTTCACTTATTCAAAGTTTTTTAGCATTACGATCCTTCAAGGTACGTGTTGGAGACGCATACTCTGACCTGCGACCCCAAGAGGAGGGAGTTCCTCAGGGCAGTGTTTTAAGTGTCTTATGTTTTATAATTGCCATCAATGATATTATTTCGTCTCTCCTAGAGGATGTATCGGCAACTCTGTTTGTCAATGATTTAGCACTATACTGTTCGTAACCTCGCCTTCCATCAGCAGCGCGTGGGCTACAACTGGCGGTTGATGCTGTATCCAAAAGAGCACAACTTAAGGGATTCAGCTTTTCCACAAACAAATCCAAGGCAATGTATTTCCACCGAGGCAGATGGGTTCTTATTCCACCATATATCTTCCTACAAGGCGAAGATATAGAGTTTGTCTACGAGTTTTGGTTCCTTGGCGTAACTCTCGAACCAAAGTTATCCGGGTTACCACACTTACGTCGACTTTGAACAGGTTGTCTGCGGGCTCTAGACATTTTGAAAGTCCTCTCACACACTTCGTGGGGCAGTGACCGACAAACATTGTTGACATTATACACAGCCCTCGTCCAATCCAAATTGGATTATGGCTGTCAAATTTACTCATCGGCTTCCCCTTCAGCCCTTAAAATGCTGAACCCCATTCGAAACCTTAGAGTTCGCCTTTTTAGTGGAGCCTTCCGTACTTCTCCTGTCAACAGCCTTTACTGCGAGAGTGGGGTACTCACTTTGCCCTACCATAGACTTTAAATTTGCATGCGATACCTCTGCCGAGTACAGCAAGCCCCTGTATCAGAGGTCTACAGATGCCTGTATGCTGCCGAATCAACGGCGGCATATGATAAGTTGCCATCTTTACCCCGCCCTTTGAACCTTTGCATAGGAGATCATCTCTCTAACCTGGGTGCTCCAAGGATCCTTACCCTTCAATCCTTACTGACCCCTAGTTGGCGTGCTCCTCTCCCCACAGTATGTGCCAACATGTAGAGCCTGGAGAAGTCCTCCATGGACCCTCGCATCATTAAGAGCCTGTTCTTAGAGCATTCGATCTCACGCAAACAATGCTGCCCACTATACACGGATGGCTCTAAGTCGAACTGTGGCGGGGGTGCCGCAGCCATCTACCCAGGAGGAGAATTCCTAACCCTATCTTTGCCGCTAGCAGCATCCATTTTTACCGCTGAACTTTCAGCAGTCCTTTTAGCCTTTAGACTCATCCAAATTTTACCTTTTAGTGATTTTATCATTTTTTTCCGACTCAAGGAGTGTCTTACAGTCAATTAGATCTTTTAATGCGTCCCATCCCCTGGTCACAGAAGTTTGCAACTAGCTGATCCCAAATGCATCCCAATATAGGATTATTTTTTGCTGGGTCCCTGGGCATGTGGTGGTCCTGTGCAACGAGAAGGCTGATCGGCTGGCCCGCTCAGCACATTCTGTGTCCCCTGAAAACTCGGCTCTGCCTTTTAGGGACTACTTTCCTTCAATAAGAAAGTATATTTTTCAACTGTGGCAGAATGAATGGGATGACTGTTCATCATCCAAACTATACAAAATAAAAAATTCTATTCACCCTTGGCCCCCGAGCAGTCATAGAATGCAGTCGTTGGAGGTGGCCCTTTGCCGAGTTCCCATTGGCCACACAAGACTTACTCACGGCCATCTTGTTTCGGGTGATGCTCATATCAGCCCTTGCTTTCGTTTTTGCAGTAGGGACCAATCGGTTGCCCACCTTTTATTGGATTGTAGCCATTTTGCCATTCTCCGGTTGTCCTGTTTCCCGACCCTTTTAACTATTCCTCAACACACCCGTCTTCGATTCATATTGGCGGAGGAATCTTTTAACCCGTCGTTTTTTTAAATTTTTGTCACAAAGTGGTCTCCTCCACCTTTTATAGATGATTTGCCTCGTTTGACCCTAGCTGCCATATAGAATCCACTTGGATTGGGCAGCAACCCACTGGTAACTTACCTTAAACCTTAAACCTTATATATATATATATATATATATATATATATATATATATATATATATATATATATATGTGTGTGTGTGTGTGTGTGCGTCAATTTGAGAGCATAAGGTTCATTAAAACGGTACTAGTTTCGATATGTAATTTTCCATATCATCTTCGGCCGTAAACTAAAAGAAATTGACAAAGACCTAAAATACTGGAATATATAATAACAGGCAACGACATTAATCTAAGTGCGTTAACTTTAGGTGATTAACAATATCCTTTAAAATTAAGTTTAAGACATATAGGGACTGCATTTATGCCGCCCTTCGGACAAATTGAAATTTGGAATTTCTTTAATTAATGAGGGTTCCATAATTGTTCTCTTATTATAATATCCCCTCCTTTCCCTGTTCGTATATGCGTTTATCTAATGACCTGTGATCTCCGGGTTCGCACACAACTCACACTTACCTGGCCTCAACCACCACTTTTAGTCTGCAACTACGATACTCTAGACGCCCGCACGCAATCAACTTGAAAAAGTGTTCCAACGATGACGGTCGTCTACCAACTCCCAGGTCCAATCTCATTTTATCTTATCCATGGTCATTATTCAACCCCTTTGCTCTTCTTCAATAAATATATTATCCTTACATGTGTGCATTGAAATCCCATCAATCATCCATCGCAATACAGGTCTTCTTTTATTCGCTTTATCTTACTTATCATATGTATATATAAAATAAATCGCAATCACATCTATGCCGAGACTAGATAAATATCAATTGCTGTAACCGCGTTTCGCCAGGCAGCGCTCCGCACTTTTAGTCGCGTGCGACTCTATAAGTTACTATGTCGGTCGGCCGGATGGTAACCATTTTACTTTTCAATGAGTTTTTTGGCAATGGCATCGTAACTATTCGTCCGATTCTAACGAAATTTGAAACCCTTATGTTGTTTTACATTCTCGTTCGAACGATATATTAACCAAGCTTCCCACAAAGTTATTACGGAAATTATTAAAAGAAAACTAACTATGGGTCGATGTCACATATGTTGAAAGTTTTAAAGGTCATAGGGTCATAAGCAGGACCGGCTCTGCGCATAGGCCACACAGGCGGCTGCTTACGGCGCAAAATTACAGATTAAAAAATATATATATATATGTATAATAAACTTGAAACACGGTCTTTGCACTTGGCACGTTTCTTTCTTAAATACGTTTTCTTTCTTAAAGTGGGGGAGGGGCAGCGCATCAGACCATCACCGGTTCCCCAATTGACACAGAAGGACGTCGTCGTGTTGTCATTTGGTTCAACGAGTCAATTGCTTATCTTTTGTAATGAAAAGGTCATCCAAGCGGCCAGGTGCTGTTTTCGGGAAGCGGGTTTTTTTTGGGGGGGGGGGGGCGCCAAAGTACACTCTCGCCTAAGGCACCAAATAATCTAGAGCCGGCCCTGGTCATAATTCAGAATAAATTAGAGCACGCGACTTAGGTCTGTTGAAATTGTTAAACGTTTGTCTATACATATCTAAAATTCCGTTACTAACTAACATTTGCAGAAGAGTAAAATACCAAAGTGTAGCATGAAATCGGCCGCCTCAGGCTCGGACCTTCCATTACCGAGCAACAAAACCAAGCCTCGAACGGTCCCGGCTTTCACCATCGCGGCGAGGATGAAGAATAACAAAATCAAGGGACCTCCCAAATTGGAGGTGTTCAAACCACGTCCGTCGCCTCCTACAACATTCAGGAAAATGTACGAAAGAGGAGACATCCCTGTAACGTTGCACCACGACCACAGAGGCTATTCATTACGTTGGAAGGTGAGATTGATATTCATTCTGTGATATCGAGCAACACGATCTTTCCTTCTTCGTTGCAGAACAGTTGAAGCTTCAAGAGAGTTGCGTCTCCAACCCAGTGTCCCTAGTAGTTCACTCTTTCTGGTAATTTCAGTATGTTCTTTCAGCATATTTATCCCTTCAATTTCTTTGAGAGATTCCAAAACTTGGCCTGGAGAGATATCGGTCTTTCCATTATTTTTTCTCAATAAATAAAGTTTTAACCTCAGATATTCTTTATACCTTAGAGTTTTAATTTTATGAATTAATCTATAAGAAGCTTTAGTATATATATATATATATATATATAGATATATATATATATATATATATATATATATATATATATATATATATATATGCAAATTTTGTTGAAGACCATTGTGTATTTTGCCTTAATTAGTTTCCTTTGGCAACTCTCTCTTCTTCTAACTATCTTTTTCATTCCATCTTGGAGATGGTGGATCACTTCTCCTGTATTCGTCTCTCTATTAAATGAATGGGTTTGGTAAAAACAAAACTAAATTGCCAAGCTTTCGATCTTATTCGATCATCTCCGGAGCGTTTTGATATGTTCCTGCCTCCTTTACCGATGTAATGTGTGGAGTGAGGATCTGACAGAATGAAAGAGAAGCAGGACAATATGGTAGATAGCATGGGAGTTTTTTTTTAAATAAACACACACACACATATATATATATATATATATAAATATATATATATATATATATATATATATATATATATATATATATATATATATATATATATATATATATATATATATATATATATATATATATATATATATATATATATATATATATATATATATATATATATATATATATATATATATATATATATATATATATATATATATATATATATATATATATATATATATATATATATATATATATATATATATATTTGGGGGTAGGGGTGGGGTGGTGAGTGTGAGTGCCAGGATACTGGCTATTCTTCTTTGTTTAGTTGTATTCTTCTATATTAATATCTTTCTTAATGTTACTTCTTATTAGTTTTATTTTAGCTTCTTCTAAGTCTTTTTTTCTTTTACTCTGTTTCTGAGTTCGAGATTTTTCGTTTGGGTACCCTTGCGGGTAGCGTCTCTTCTAATTAATCTTTGTATTTCTTTTCTTTTCTCTTACGTTATTTCTGTCATTCTTGCCTTTGTTTTTCTTGTTTTGTTTGGGTTAAGTTTTCTTTTACTAAAGTGTATATTGGTTGTTCTTCTCGCTGTAGGTGGAGCCTACTACTTGGGAATGCTTTCTTTATTTGGTTTCGGTTTACTTCCGGTATTCTAAGTTCGTCATTCATTTCTACGAGCTTTTCATTTATCTTTATACATATTAAATTTGCTCATTCTTCTAGCGTCTTATTTATGGGTTGAATTTTTGGCTGTTTCTAATATGTCGCGTATTTTCTTCCTCTCTCTTCTTCTAGTGTTAGTGATAAGATATGCCGCTTTGTTTTGGATTGCAAAGGAATTGGTGGATACACCAGGACCGACTCGACGAACGCTTGTAAAGCGTTCTTTTCTTTTTTGGCTCAGATTCCCTAGGGTGTAGAGCAATCTTAAGCCTGACTTCGCCGAGGCGATCCTGGATTTCACGTGACTTTTGTATCCACGATTTCCCAACTGTAGGCCCAGTACTTTCCTCTCATTTGAATATTGATACTCTGTACCTTCTGTTTATTTGTGTCTTTTTTTAATCTTTGTAGAGGGATTATTTTGAACTTGTTGATCTTTGTTTTTATTTTCCAACGTTTTTCATAACGGTTTATGTTTTTTTATTTCTCGTGCTGTTATACGAGCCTGTCATCTGGGGTTTGTATAGTTTGTCGGAATTATTTGGCTTATATCGTCTGCATGTTATATATTTATACTGTTAGGTGAGATTGGAGCAGGTAGGTCGGCGGTAAAGATGGAATACAAGGTGTGGCTTAGGCACCCCCTTTGAGGGACTCCTGTTTGTAGGTCGAAAGTGGGGCCTTCTTGTCCTTCAATAATTATTTGTGCTTTTCTATTCCATACATAGTCGGCTACAATTCTTTCCATTTTAACGCCGAGGTTGTGCTGTAGGAGTTTATATTTTAGGCCTTCAACCCATACTTTGTCGAAGGCCTTTTCTACGTAGCGAAGGACTACATCAACGTATCCTTTTTGGCCGTGGATTTGATTGAGCTCTTTTGCTCTCTGCCGAGTGGTTCGGGAGGTCTCTTATTTCTTGGTACTTTATTCTGATGTTCTTTGCTTTTCTTTTCATTTATGTCGTCCATTTGGGATGTGGTAAGGTCTTATATTTTGTCAGTGGTACGGCCTGTTTGTCAGCCTCTACCATTGTCTCAATCAGGTTGTCCATTATGTTATTTAGTTTTTCTAATTTTTTGCCATTAAGATCTGGTTGTTGATATTTCTCTAATATTTGGCTGTATTTTTGCCAGTCTACCCTCATAGGATTTCCTTGGCGTTATGGGAATCATTATGGGGTTCTGGTTGATCGTCACCAGGATTCCTATGTGGTCGCTGCAGGAGATTGGCATTGGCTCCATGTAGATGTTGTACGGGAAGTTTGGGGATGATAAAACTATATCCGGCCTGGTGGCGGATCTTCTCCCAATGAACGCTTGGAAGTTTGGGCCTACCCTTTGGATTATTTCCCTGTCCAACAGTAATTCTATATTTCGTCTTCATTGTTCGACCTTCGATAGCCTGATTCCCGTAAGCGAGCGTTCAGGTCTCCTAATAATATAGTAGGGTTGTTGTTGTATATTTCCATTATTGAATGGATCGGGACATAGGGGCGGCGGGGTGGCTGGTATGCCGCAGCAACTGTGAGAGGGAAGTATTCCATCTCTAGTGTCACGGCCACGTAGGCCTCCTCGACTTCTCGTCCCTGAGTGTAGTGGAGGTTCTTTCTTATTGCGATAGCCGCGCCATCGTACCTCTTTCCTGTTGGATTATTTTTAAATATAATATAGTTAGTGATTTTCATATGCACATCGTTTTTCACCCCATGTTCCGAGATACATATGATGTCCGCGTCTATTTGCCTGAATATATTTCCATATTGTATTGGCCTTGGTCTTCAATCCATCCGTGTTCAGGTGTAAGATTTTTAGTTTTCTGTTTGTATTGGCCATTATTTTAGTTTTACTTTTTTGTTTTCTTCTCTGAACTTTGGTATTTTCCGTTTGCGAGTTTGTCGAATGTTTCCTATTTAAGTGGTCTTATATCATTGGGGAAGAATCTAATGCGGTGTTCCCATATATGTTTTTCGATTGCGTTTTCGTCATGGTCGGTTACATAGGTCCATTTGCAAGTGCCTTTTTTCCCTCCTTTTCTGATGCGAGCGGGTCTGGCCCCCTTTGGTAAGGGGTAGGCCTCATGCACAAAGATTCTAAGTTTGAAATCTTTGGTTTCATATCTGCAGCCTTCTTCATTTTTGGACTCTTTTGAGGATTCCGAGGCGGTTGTTTCTTCCGTGTCTTTTCTTTATTATTTTTTCTGTTTCTTTTTCTTCATTTTGTTTTTAGATTCTTTGTTAGATTGTTCTGTTTTGTCTTCAGGATGTACCGGTCCACTCAGGCAGCTGTGACCATCTTTCACGACAGAATACAAAAAAAAAAAAAAGCCAGATACGTCAAAAGACACTCTCCATCAGCAAGGACGTGGAGAAGGCCTTTGATAGGGTGTGGTACGAGAGACTCCGTTGGAAACTCGCAAACAATACGGAGTTACCTCTCTGCACCAGAAGGCCCCTCTTGCACTACCTCACTGAACGGAGATACATATAAAATACAACAATACCCTATCACAACCTTTCACAGCACGCTCAGGCGTCCCCCAAGAAAGCGTACTAGCACCCACACTTTACACCATGTATACTAACGACACTCCACGCCCACCCGAAAACTGCTGTCACACATACACAGTGTCCTACGCCGATGACGAGACCATTCTCGTCAGCGGCCGTGGACCAGACGAGATCGCGCTCCACGCACAAATAATACTAGACCAGAAGAAGACAGAATGCGAGGATAAATGGCTGATTGCTACGAATCCTCAGAAGACACAGATGACACTCTTCGGCGCAAGAGATCACTTCATGCATAACCTACAAATCTTCTTACACACACCAGACATGAACCACCTAAACCCAACAAGGCTCAACTATACACAACATACAAAAATCCTTGGGGTAACTTTCGACAAGTCCTTTAGGTTCAATATACACCAGAACATAACACATGCAAGAGCCGTACGCACAAACACAATGCTGCACAGGTTCTACCCTTCCGGCAAGAAACTACAACTACACCTATACAAAACATTCGTGCGACCTCTTCTCACGTACGCCCCACTGTCACTCGTAGTTGCGAGTGCCACGTGGCAGCAGAAGGTTCAGCGCATTCATAACTCCGCTCTGAAGCGCGCTTGCCGTTCTTCCTTGTACACGAGAATGTTCACACTACACGAAAACAATAAATTAGCACCCCTCAACACATACGCTCCCACCAGACTCACAAAACAACTCGAGAAACTCGCGAAAGACCCCTTATACACCGCACCGCACTTCACTGCGATACCCCGCAGCCCATGACCATTCGCAACCCATACCGTTCTTCGCATGAGTTAAAGCATCATGAATAACGCCTTTCCGACTAAGCACACGCGCTATCCTTCCTGACCGCCCTCCAACCGTCGTCCAGTCACGAACACCGAGACCCACCCAACCACACCACGCATCGGTGTCTAGCCACCGACCTATCAACTCTTCCTATCCCCTCTCAAATTATTTTCGCATCCTTTTCCTCTACGACTGCCTGTTCACCTGTGTTACGCAGTGATCCCTCTGTCCTTTCTATACACATGAATGAATGAATGTTTTCTTTCATTCTGTCAGATCCTCACTCCACTCATTACATCGGTAAAGGAGGCAAGAACATATCAAAACGCTCCGGAGATGATCGAATAAGATCGAAAGCTTAGCAATTTAGTTTGGTTTTTACCAAACACATTCATTTAAAAAAGAGACGAATACAAGACAGGTGATCCACCATCTAAAAGATGGAATAAGAAAGATAGAAGAAGAGAAAGTTGCCAAAGAAAATTAATTAAGGCAAAATACACAATGGTCTTCAACAAAATTTGCATTCAGGAAAGACTGCCAAGAACTACACTAATATATATATATATATATATATATATATATATATATATATATATATATATATATATAATATATATATATATATATATATATATATATATATATATATATATATATATATATAAATATATATATATATATCTGTTAATGCCCTTATAATCCTAATGTCCCCATCTGTCATATACGTGTGTGTGTCTTCTTTGTAAAAATTTTTTATCTTTCTTTCCGCTTCAGTCTGTTTTGCAAGGGAGGAGTAGTCGAAAGGCCTCGCAGATCTCCCGTGTTTCATTTTCCTTCGTGGCTGTTGAAAATAGCATCTTGTCAAAACTAGTCCGATAGTTATAATAAAATCTTGATTCAAATATTGTGGTTAATGAGAGGAAACTGCGTTCTACTGATAAAGTTGTTGCTGGAAACGTCAGCAATAAATAACAGATATTATAGACTTTGCCATATGCATTCTTAAATCATTTCATTTGAACTTAACTTTAAAATTTCAATAATTTTCATATTCCCGAAATCATCTGTCATGTAAGTAACTTTGAGTTGTGATTTTAGGGAGATGAAATCAAAAACAGTACAATAATATTATTCTGTAGTAAAGTTAAAGTTTGTTCAGGAATTCTTTTTTGCAAATATAGGGAATAATTCAAAATTTTCAGCGTATCCAAATTTTTAAATCTTGATTCAAGATGGTCAATTATACTCTCATATATTTCATTGTGCAACTTTTTGTAGAAAGTCTTGGTGTCAATATTTCCTTTTAGTCTTTTTCTGCTAGTTTGACTTTAATCTAGGTCTACTTTCAGAATTTTTTTAAACAAAGAATTACAAATGGTGAAGTTCAGAAATTTATTTTTATATATCTTCTTCTATAACTATATTTTAACATCATGATATTTTAAAAGGGGGAAAATTTAGTTTAGAGTCCCTTTTTAATATTGTTATAACTTGCGAAGTTTATAAAATTTATAAAAATTTAACCATGGCTGCTTTTTTTTATATTTTAAATTTTAATCTTAGTAGCGAAGCCAAGCTCCCATGTTGGGGGTAGTGGGGAAGCCATTGCCTGGTTTTCTTATAACAGTATAGGCGGGAGGAAGACGCAAAGTCGAGATATGCGGGGGTTTTACCGACACGCGCCAAACAATAATAAAAGATCATCTCTTCATATATTTTAAGATATTTAAGAAATTATTCAGAATGCAATTTCTTTTACTGTCTTAATATTTTAGCTTGATGTTTGATATTGATATATTACCAAGGTAGGAATTGCTTACCTTGCGTATTAAAATTAAAGATTAAGATTAAAATTTAAAATATAAAAAAAAGCGCTATTTTGTGTTTGTTTCACTCTAGAAAGAGAAATCTCTTTTAGCAAAAATAAAACAGATGCTTCTTTAGTTTAGCCTGAAAATTTTTAATTAAATTTACTAAGAATAGTTTGGATTTTAGCAAGAGTAAACGATTTGGAAAATGATTTAGTATAGTATGTTGGAATCTTTTTGAGTTCCACTGTTTATTTTTAATTCATCTGAGATCTCTTGTTCTATATCGTAATTTTTTTTTTTTACAAACAATGTTTAAATCAAATTGAGAGCAAATTATAGAAATTAGACTACAAAGATGTTATTTTACTGAATAAAAAGTCAAAGCGATTTTCTCTTACAAAAGGTTGACTGGGAAAAAATTGACTATCACCATTATCTTCCGTTGTTTTTCGACGGGCTTCGAGAAACCATTCACCCTTATGACTTCTTCAGTCGAGCTGGGGTGACCGATTTACTCTCCCGTGGGGAAGACAGAATTTTACCCGTCATCCCACAACTGATTTTGCCATTAAAAAGTGAGTTTATTATCGCTCTTTTAAGAAAGTTTGTTATTTCATTATTGAGAAAAAATATAAGTTGATATCATGGAATAAGGACATGTTTATTCTGTGATATGAGAGTAACAAGGGAAAAACAACAGTATTAAATGATGGTGAAAGGTATAAAATAATAAAAGGAAAGACCAAGTGAGACCAGGGCTGCATTAACAAAGAGTATGTTTAAAGAAGTAAAAGTGACTTAAGATGACAATACCCATGTTGGTTTAGTTTGTCACTTCTTTTCCGCCATAGGAATATACCTATTTTTCAATCGATTACTGAGCTGTGATAAAAATGGGCTTTGCAGGACAATCAAAAGCGATTGTCCTGGCTGTCACCATATGGAACTCGGCCACACTCTCGCAGTGATGATTTTTATCAACAGAGTTTAGATTGTTTTGTACAAACTGCTACATTCTGGATCATCAATTACAAAGGAAGTATATGTTGCACAACTTCAACGAGTCCATTACATATGAATTGATACAAAACTAGCCAACGTCAGTCATTTGTGGGTTTATGAGGTGTCTGGCGACCAAAAATATAAGTCCACTAAAAGCCCCCCAAAATGTATTTGTAATCAACAGGGGCATGAAAACTGCACCAACCCCTGAATAAATTAGTTGCTAAGTTAAGATAGATCAAAGGAGAGATAATGGTAGATGCATTAAAGCTGCTACATTTTGGTTCATCAATTATAGTCACAAGGAGTCGCAAGGAAAAGCAGTATATCATAAGTTCTTGCGATCTATACGGAGAAGGCACCGTATTTGGAGGCCTACTAACCATAAGTAAGAGGGAAAGTATAGTCAAATATAGGAAGGCTCTGCCCCCGCAATATTTCGGGAAGGAAATTAAAGAACGACCTAAACATGTTGAAAAAGAGCATACCTAGGAATTTTGACAGGATAGCTGTTTCTAAGTTTTCGATTGTCTATTCTAAAACGTGCAGTACTCTCTCCAGCCGAGTCTTGAATTGCTCCACAGTTGAACTGTTCACCACCTCTGCTGGAAGATGATTCCATCTTTCAAAGATACTGTAAGAGTATAAATTCCCGCAAACGCTTGTTCTAAATCTGAGTAAATCTAACTTGTAACCGTGGTTGCGCGTGGGATTCATGTTCAAGGTGAACATCTTCCTGTAGTCCACGTATTCTAGTCCCCGTTATAGGTTTCAATAGGCTGCCCTCGTATACGGCGCGTGTCAAGGGAGAACAGCCCCAATTCTCGTAGGTGGCATCGGTATCCTTTGTGTTTAAGTGACTGGATCAGTTTGGTGGCCCTGGCCTGAACCGTTTCTAGCCGTTCAATGTCTTTGCCAGCAATGGTGACCAGAATTGTACGGCCTACTCAAGGTACAGCCGGACTAGAGAGTTGTACAGGTTAAGCACAATATCCTTGTTTCAGAAACGAATTTGGCTCTTTATATACATCAACAGTCTCTGGGCCCTTTTTTTAGAGAACTTGAGGTCGTTGCTGATTTGTACGCCTAAATCATTCTCCAATTTGGTCTCCTCCAATGCTCTACCTAACAAATAGTTGTCTCTTTGAGGGTTAGCGTGACCGATGTGCATAAACTTTCACTTGTTCAAGGTGGAATGGCATCTGCCACATCTTAGACCCCTTACCTAAGCTGCCAGGGATGTCTCTCAAACGTTCTACTCCGTGCAAGCTAACCCCGCCTTCTAGTTTGGTATCGTCCGCGAACTTGTCTATTGTTCAGAGCAGTCTTTTATCTATATCATTGATGTAGACAACGAACAGCAGTGGACTGAGGACGGAGCCCTGGGGCACCTCGCTCGTCAGTGAGATCCACTTTGATGCTGCCCATCTGACTTTCACCCTCTGCCTTCGGTCCCGTCAACCAGTTCTCAGTCCAGTCAGCTACCTTTCAGGTAATGTCGAAGGCACGGACTTTGCTCATTAACCGGCGATGGGGCATCTTATCGAAATATTTTTGAAAGTCTAGGTATAAGATGTCCCCTCTTCGAACTCGATCGTACTCACTCAATATACTATGGAAGAATTCGAGTAGATTTGTGGGACAAGATAAGTTTCTGCGAAACCCATGCTGGGAGTCTATGATCAGGTCGTTGCAAAATTTCAACAAGCCCAATATGTGGTGATCCGAAACAAGCCACCGTCAGTCATTTGCAAATATGTAATTGTTCTTCTTCAGGATAAAACACAGCCTCATATTGTTTATGTAGTGCGAAATTAGCTGCAAAGCCGAGAATGAGGGCTTTAGCCAATATATACTCCCACTTCAACTTTGTACCTTCCGATTAAAAGCTTTTATAGTCTCTAGATAATCAAACTTACCCATTAGAAGATTTTAAAGTAAGGAAATGCTTGATTGAACGCAGTATATTTTTTTAAATCAAGCCCTAAGAAATTATATTCATATTTGAATTTCATTCCAAAAATATTTCTCGATCAAAAAGCAAATAAATTCTAGATTAGCTTTTTCTTGATTAATTTTTTCATTCCATTCCTATTAATTTTAAAAATCGCACGAGCTCTTTTAGTTGACCCATATGATGTGATGATGCTAATAGACCCCATTTTATAGAAAAGTAGTCATTAAACTCGAAATTGAAAGTAAATCTATATTCTACAACTTTACATATACACATGGTATGTGGGTTGGCTATGAAATTATATTGTGGTTGTAGTTAACTTCATAACAGGTGTAAGAGGATACTGGTGGAAAACGATTCGTGAATTATGCACTAAAAAAAAAGCATATTTACTCCCGTGTTGTCATTTCTTTGTTATATCACAGGTGCATTGAACACAAGGGATCCTCGAGTCATCTGCACTGTTCTCCATGTAATTCAGGAACTTGTGACTTCCTCGCCTCATGTTGGGGAAGCACTAGTACCGTTCTATCGACAACTTTTGCCAACTCTCAATCTTTTTAAAAATAGAAATGGTATGTTGTGCTTACTCTTTATATATACGACAAAGTAAGTTGTAGCTGGTCCCCAATTAACCCTTTCGTCTGATTAAATTAGCACTGTTACTATAGTCCTGTGTAAATAAGGTCTATTTTTCATCTATATGTAGCCCTAAACACTAATAAAATTCATAAGATTGAGGACATGAAATCAAGTCTTTTAGAAACAGTTTTGGTTTCATTATTGAGAAAAAAATGTATAAAGTTTATATGATGGAATACAGCCACTTTTATTTTGTGACATGAGAATAGGAAAAAAACAACAGTATTAAATAATGAGAAAAAGTATAAAATAATAGAATGAAAGACTAAATCGACCAGAGAAATTATCCGTTCCGTTGATCCGATTCCCTCTACATGTTATGTTGTTTCCATGGGTAATATCCATCCCGATCCAAGTTTTTCACTAAGTGAATAGAAACGCATCGATTGTGTCGGTATTTTATAGATAAAGATATTAAATTCATTTATGAAATATTTGACCGGTTAGCTGACCCATTGTTCAAAGACGCATACCAATGAACGGTGTGAAATACACGAGAGTGTTTGAAAGGATTTACATAAACAAAAGAAATAGTAAAAAAATAAGAGAGGTAAGGGAAAAGAAGAACGCTAAAGTTCCAAGTTGAAGCTTAAGAGCATTTTCAAGAACAGTTGCACACGATAGGATACTACGGGAAATCTTTAATTAACGTCTTGTCTTAGGGGAAAATAACAGAAGTTGACATTTTATTATATTTTCTTTCATCACTCTTCTTTCAACAGCCAATCTTGGAGACGAAATTGATTACTCGCAACATCGCCGAGAGAATTTAGGAGATCTGATCCAAGAAACGCTGGAAATGTTGGAGAGACGAGGAGGAAAAGATGCGTACATAAACATCAAATACATGGTTCCTACCTACCAATCATGCCTAATGAAGTGATTTTATCCAGCGGGCTTGAAGTGATATGTGTGTAATCATGGTGACTTTCTAATTTAGCCGGGCACGGATCCAAGGGGGGGGAAAGCTAAGGGGGCTGAAGCCCCCCCAAAGAAATTTGAAATCCGTTTATGTTTATATTTCTTTTTTGAACCTTACTTGTACATATTCTGCTATTCAGAAAGAGTTATGTAATAATATAGAATATATAAAAAAACGGTTATTTAAACTTTTGCAATCGAATGTATCATATATGATACGTGTCTAAAATACAGGTAAACACTAAAATTAATAATTAAGTCCAGTATCATACCTTAGCTGATGTCCAAAAACGACAATTCATAATTTTCTGAAGTATGGAAAAAAAATTCGGATCTGAGAGTTAGTGCTCACTCCTGTGTAAGATGTTGTTATTTATTATTAATGATGTGTAAGATAACCATTATTAATGTTCAATGCCCTTTTCTCACTCTTTAGATGGAGGAAATCAGGTTAGCTCCCCCCCCCTCTCTATTTTTTATCCTGGATCCGCAACTGAATTTAGCACAAAATACACTGAACGGAATGTTCTTGTATCGTCTCCCCACTTGGGACATGTTATGCTATAGCATATTACAATAGTGATATCTCCCATAGAGCTCTCGTATGGCATAGAAAAAATTATACATTGGAGTATTACATCTTCAAGACATTAGAAAAACTTTAACTTCAAAGTGTAGGTGGGTGGGTGGGCACACCAAACAACACTAAAATTACCCTCTCAATCCTACTCCTTCATGCCCTATTAAACACAAGCCAGCGCTCCCTTTTCCGTATCAATGACCCTTCATAGCGGAGGTTTCCTATGGGCTCTAGCATCTCGTTCAGCCAGAATAAACGAATTAAACCCCTTTGCAAAGCCCCTCCCCATTAACACTTTTACACATACTATCCTCCGCTTGCTCCTCTGTCAGTCTTTTTTCTGTAGTCTCTTGATTACACGGTGCTTGCACTACAACTACGCACAGTTTCACGCAGCGAAATTTCAACTTTGCGCTCATAATTCGCCAGCTCACGCATTTATGCCCATTCATTGCGCTAATCTTCAGTGTCACAGCCACGCCATCTTGACTAATAGCACTACAAGTCACACCTAATGAGACCCTATTCGCTCTATCCAAACATACCGCATTACTCTCCTGTGAGGTAACGCAAACACATGCGATTTTACTCCTTTACACGCATACAATAGACATCACCTTCTTCTCACTCACTTATATATATATGTTTATCCCTTATCCTACATACTCACTAAATTCACATATTGGGGTTGATAAACCAGATTAACTGAATGGCATCTGCCACAAGTCCGTCCATTACCGCCGATGAGGAGGGAGTGGGATGCTTCCCAGACAACAGCTTCCATTTGAGCTTAGTAAACTTTACGACACGCGTTTGCCACGTGCATCATAACATACTTTTGTTCACTTAAAAGCAACATATGCGAAAGTAAAATTAAGCAAAAAAATATTGTATCTCTAAAATAAAAATATTTTTGACTAAAAAGATATTTTTTTACGTCTTTCTTCTTCACTTTCATCTGTCTCTCACAAACAATTGGGTCGGTACTCGTCACACCTCCACTGGATTAAATGAATAGGTTCTCGAGACAAAGGCCTATTTTCGACCTACCTAGAAGCGGTTACGGGTAAAGGGCCGTATGAGAGTCGGTTTTCAAGGCCAACGACACTTATCAGAGCTAATTCACCCTTTAAGACAGGAGCGGGAAGGAAGTGTATTGGAGCTATGAGGTAGCCTTATAGCAGCGCTGCCAATTGGCTTGGTGAGTCAACGCCTAACGATCATACTGAGGTTGGTCACCGCAGATTCTTCAAGTTCATACTCCATTCCTCTAGGTCATACTGCTGAATTTATTATCGCTCAGTGTTGCCAGAGTAAAACTTGCCTGTTACTCCAAACATTGCTTGGAAAAAGACAAAGCCATACATTTAAATATGATTTTTATACTGACATTACAAAAAAAAACTACAGATATGAAACAAGAAAGCGCAATCTCTCAACTAGACGGTAATGACTGGTGTTGTTAAACGTAAGAGTGGTGGTTAGGGAGGGTCTTAAGTTTAAAACCATTTCCCTGGCTTTGTTAGGTCTATCAGGCGCGGAAAAGATCAGATTTAAAAGAGGTGAAAAGAGGACCCAAGAAAGAGCATCAGTTTCTCCTGGGGGCACTGAGGTCGGACGGTACATTATTACCCCTGTTACGTCGTCTACTTCCTTGCAGCGATGTAAAAGCGTAGTGACATGTCACTCCCTGCTAAGTACCTTTTTTCAGGTCATTCGGATGCAGTGAAGATAGTATTCAGTCAGAGTTGGTCAGGAAGTGAGATGGCAGAATTAGTTACGTGTGTAGGAGACAGTGAAGTTAATGTAGAAAACTGAATTATTGACGGTTTTTTTTCAGTATTACAATTTAATTTTTTAAAAAACCGTCCCTAACCAGCGATCACTACGATGAAAAAAGTGTAAAATCATTCGTGAAAAACAAAAATTTATGTTTACGTGTTGGAAACGATCAAAAGAAGGAAAACGGAGTTAGTTCACGTTGTGAGTGTAAATGCGGGCACTTAGTTCGCGGAAACCAGACTATCTTACGGAAATGTATTTGCGCTAACATTTACTTTTATGAGTGCCGAGGAAAGGGTCGCTCAGCATTTTAAGGTAACCAGAATTTCAAAACAGGAAGTGTTTGATTGGTTAATTTTTCTATTTGGCTCGAGGTCTGCATTGTAGCTAAACTGGAAGATGGTGGCACCTCTCAAATCGGCGGTATATTGCATTGTGGAAATATATAGGAGTAAATTCGGCAGAAGAAAATTCCACCAGGGGCATTTTGTACAGAAGAAGTGGGTGTTTGTGTGGAGTTAAGCGTGGATCAAGGAGAGGCTAGGAGGCGGCCCTTGCTCGACGAAATTCCCTGGTAGTGAAATCATTCGAGGAAAGGGGGATGGGCTTATAAAGCATGTAGAGATATCGCTTCTCTCTGAAAGTTGTCTCTCACCCGACCGACCACCAAAAAGCGGACGGTGTGCAAAACGGCCAGACCATAAAAGAATGGTTATTTGGATGAAGCTTTCAGTCCTCGTGGGAGCATTCAAATTTGTATACCACATTTGTAGCATTTAGGATGGGTTATTTTTCCCGGAGGCTGTTTTTCATTAGTAGGTTGCTGACTTTTTTGTTTTTATAATATATTCGTAGAGATAATTTATTGTCTTTTCTTGGTAGTGTTACTTTTTATGATGTTTTGTAATATTTATTCTTCTGTTTTGTATGCAGCCGTCATTTGGTTCTTGTAGTAGAGTGGTATTATTTCTCTTCCTTTTTATCCTCCTGTACCTCAAACTTTGAATTGAGAATTTTATGCAAGCCTCATCCAAACAACCAATATATTGGTATGACCATCACCATTCTTAGCCGACGCCTAACAATGCACTCGCAAGAAGGAGGAATCAAAGCACACTACAATGAACAACACAATGAAAAAATCACAAGAAAGATCCTTGTTGAAAACACTACTATCCTCAGAAAAAAAACTCGGATCTCCGCCGCCTAAAGTTTCCGGAGGCTCTTCTCATCAAAGAGATGGGCCCGAACCTGAACACAGCGAACCAGCTTGGAGCGAGTATTGCACCTTTTCTGCTAAAAGAAAAGCGAACCGTACTCTGACTCGGAGCCATAAAATGCATCAAAGAACGAAGACGAACTTCATTCGTTGGTGCTCACCAAACAATTACTTCGCCGCTAAAGGAGGCAACGAGAAGAAAAAACTTTCCATCAATACCACCTCAAAAATAACAAGAGTTCGATGTCTGAAGATACCTTAAGAAAGGCGAAAACTCACTGCCAAAACTTAAATTAGTTTTAAAAAATAAAATAAGAGAAGGCAACCATCCATTTTTAAAAGGAGAAATTTCAAGAAGCCTTTTGTAAAAGCTAACGTTTAACTTCAACGGATAACGGAAAAAAATGTGAATTTTAGCCGTGGACCTTCACCCTTTCTAATTTTTAAACCGATTTTAAATGAGTTAAGTTTAAGCGTCTAATGATTTTTTACTTTTTCTTTCAGATTTAACAACTTCAGTCTTTGGCAATTTCAACCATGGAAAGGTTAACAATCGAACAACGTGTTAAAGTTATCAAAGCCTATTACGAAAATTGACGTTCAAACAGAAACGCATTTCGGGCACTTCACAATTGGGAAAATTGTTCGTAAATTCAAAAGAACGGGGTTGGTGGCAGATATGAAAACGCCATTGCGTGCTCGTTTACGCCGTTCAGCCGAAAACATTGCTGCAGTGCGTGAGAATGTGGCCGAAGATCCAGACACCTCTATTCGTCATCGCGCGCAGGAATTGAACCTCTCCACAACAACGTTACATCGTTTTTTGACAAAAGATTTGTCTCTACACGCTTACAAAATTCATTTGACACAAGAACTGAAGACTACTGACCACTTGAAGCGCCGTACATTCGTCAATTGGGTGCACGAGCAAAGACAAGCCGATGATGATTTTTCGCAAAACATCAGCTTTAGTGATGAAGCCTATTTTCATCTTGGTGGATTCGTTAATAAGCAGAATTGTCGCATTTGGGCTGATGAGAATCCCAGGAGGATTGTTGAAAAGCCACTGCATCCACAAAACGTCACTGTTTGGTGTGCATTTTTTGCTAGCGGAATCATTGGGCCGTATTTCTTTGAAAATGATGCTGGGAATTCTGTTACGGTGACAAGCGAGCGATAACGTGCCATGATAACCAACTTTTTATAGCCTGAATTGAATTCTATGGATGTCGAAGATTTGTGGTTTCAACAGGACGGCGCCACATGCCACACAGCCAAATGCAACAATGGCTTTATTGAATGAGAAGTTCCCAGGTCGCATCATCTATCGAAACAGCGAGGTCAATTGGCAACCACGATGGTGTGACTTGATGCCTTAAGATTTCTTCCCTTAGGGTCATCTCAAAAGTAAGGTCTATGCCAACAAGCCAACAACAATTCAACACCTGAAGGATGAGATAATAAGGCATATTGGTGAGATCGAGGAGCAACTATGCAGAGACGTCATCAAAAGTTTAACCATCGAGTGGAGGTGTGCTGCTGAAGTCTTGGCGGACATTTAGGCGATATTATTTTTTACACATAATTGCCATGACTCAATAACATGATCCAATAGTGAAATCAATAAATTTTCACCAATAACACTGTTTTATTTACTGCTAACTTCGATCCGTCTTAATGGAACACCCAATATATATATATATATATATATATATATATACACCCATGACCAAAAGTATGAGGCCACCCCTCAATGTTTTACTTAACCCTCAGAATGGTAATAAAACGCGTGCATATGGTTGTTGTATAATATTTTTCAGAATATATGTAGACTTGATCTGATATCTAGTTGACCCCTTCTTAGCTTTAATTATTGCAGGCCTAGGGATCGAGTCAACCAATTTCCTGCAAAGGTCAGGTACAATTTTAGCCTATTTCTCTTGCAGTTTCTGCTACAAATCGTCTTTATTTTTAACTGTCTCACTCCTCAGAGGTGGGCGGTCCAATTATCTGATTAATCGAACGCGCATTATCGAACCGGACTAACCCACGCCAACCAAAGCGAATAATCACAATCGGACTGCCGAAAATTTAAAGCGATTTGCGATTAATCCAGGACGACGTCGTCCTTGTTTTTTCGCAATAGCAGTTTCTTAATAAATTTTTATATATTTTTCTCAAGTAAATATTTTTTCGTTTTATTCTATTCTATTCACACTTTGGTATTTTCTTTATAATATAATGCGTAAAATATCATGATCAATTATTATATCATATATAATAAAAAGGTTATATTTCACAAGTATATAGTAGGTATAATACCCCCATTTAGTTTTGGTTTTTCGTACGCGTCTCATATCGGTTAAGTGACTCATCGCACCAGTTTAGAGCCAGTCGTCGTGAGAGTAAGCTACTGCTGCGCTGCTTCCTTGCCACCACTTGTGAACGCTTCGAAGTAATCCTTCTGAGGGGAAACCCGCTGCTCTCGCTCAATCTCTTCCCGCTCGAGTTCCGGGATGCTTGGGTAATACTCTTCCTCTAGTATAACAAGCCACTCCCATGCTCCGCCTCGGTCGAGCGCGTGTTCAGCTATGGGTCGGACATCTTCAGGCCTAAGAGGGCGGCCCTCGTCTTCATGAAAGGCAACCTCCACCTCCTCAAGAAGGCCCATGAGGTGGAGGAGGAAGACGAAGTCTAAGATGGTGGGCTGAGAGTACAGTAGAGTTGAAAACGTTAAATATTATGAGGTATATATGGAACAAAGTTGTTAGTTGATCCTATCTTTTTTTCTGATAGAATATATAAGTATTAATATGTGTATTTTTTGTAATATGTACTGTATAGTTTAATTTTTTGTTATATTATATTTTAATTAAAATAAAATCTTATTTTTGACCTTAAAAGCTTGGTTTCTCTTTTTATTAGTTAGTAATGGCTTATTTAGGGTAAAAAAGCATTAAATTCCCTTAAGAAACATTGAAAATTGCTTTAAAACATTGAATCGCTTTTAAAAATATCGAATCTCATTTAAAAAATTTAATCGAATCGGATAATTGCTAATCGGGCTTAGATTTTTTGGCACCCGAATCGGATTATCGAATCCGACTTGACGAGCTGGCGAATCGGTAATCGCTAATCGGACTTCAATTTTTTCGAATCGCGCCCACCTCTGGTACTCCTAATAGCTTTACCAAGGACTCCTTATAAGTGTTCAATGTGGTTTAAGGCCGGAGTTTGAACTTGCCAGTCC
This sequence comes from Ceratothoa steindachneri, assembly GCA_963969495.1. NCBI lineage: Eukaryota > Metazoa > Arthropoda > Malacostraca > Isopoda > Cymothoidae > Ceratothoa > Ceratothoa steindachneri. The sequence goes on along the minus strand of OZ018321.1, from coordinate 103,321,968 downwards.
ATAGGAGTAATGCCCTGTGTTTTAAACCAATTGAGAGTATTTGGGAGCTGTATGCCACGGGGCATTATCTTGTTGAACGATAACATCAGTTTTGATGCGCCTGGATGTAATTTAGCAAATGATGGCTCTAAAACACCCGATAACATGGAAACATATGTAGCCGAATTCATTCTGTCTTGGCATAAAAACATCTCTCCGGACCCTGTGGCAGACATGCAAGCTCATACCATGACGTAACCGCTTCCATTTTTCACTGTTGGGACAAGACATTCACGCTTAAAAGCTTCGCCAACTCTTCGACGGACGAGTCACCCCAGGTGTGCTGAAACCTGAAGCAAAAAACACGAAATATAATCAAATGCATTATTCTGTATATGTCTTATAATCTTCGGCTTCAACCTAAATATTATGAGCTAATATTAGTTCCAACCTTATACTATCTTACCTTACAGTTACTTTCACCAGACCATACGACTTTTGACCACTCCTCAGTATTTTATTTGAAATGATTTTTGCCAATTGAAGACGTTTCTTCATGTTTGCATCAGAGATCTATAGCTTCTTCTTGGCTTTGCAGCCTTTGAGGCAATAGTCTATAAGCCTCCCCCTTACAGTTTTTTTTATATTTGTGAAGTATTCGCCTCATTGAAATCAACATAGAGCTCTGAAGATGTTTTTTTCATATTTTTAAGAGATATCTGCCTTCACTAGGTGATGTGATCCTTTTCCTGCTAGTTCTTGGTTTTGTTTTGACATTTTTAGTCTCCCTGAAGCGCCTGAGAGACCTTTGGACTGCCCACCGAGAACAACACATCTTCTGAGCTATTTGTCTATGTGACATCCCATTTTGATGGTGATTTACAATTTGTCCTCGCTTAACTTCACTCAACTAAAAATTTCTGGGCATCTTAGTGAAATTATTAACCATAATTACTACATATTATGGCACAAAGCTATGAAAAATAAAAATAAATATAATTTTTTGCAATATATAGGTTATGCATATTTTTGTCCTTATTCGCTCCTCCATTTTTTCTATATGCCGTTAATTAATTTTATGTTTGGTTTAATTGCTTAATTTGAGCGTTCTCTCTCCTTTTTCCATTGCTTATATCTTAAAGTTTTCTATTGTTTTTCGTCATTCCTTGATAATGAACTTAAAATATAAAGTGTTCAAAAGTACTTGGAAATTTCATTTACATTTTATTTTTCTTGTGGGTTTTGTTGCATATATATATATATATATATATATATATATATATATATATATATATATATATATATATATATATATATATATATATATATATATATATATATATATATATATATATATATATATATATATATATATATATATATATATATATATATATATATATATATATATATCCATATGGAGCTCGGCCGTGAAGCCTGCATTTAATATTGAGGATAAATCCCAGAGCCACGAGAAACGGATGCATCTTTTCATTTTTCACAACGTTTCGAAAACTACAAGTTTTCGTCTTCAGGCTATAATAAGTTTACAAAGTTAATACATATGAAGAAAACTTGAAAAGGCCAACAAGACATTATTTTAAAGGGTGACCAATTATAAAATATCAGTAAAATGTACAATAATTTAAAATTTTTAAATATGACTTGGCAACAGTTAGATTTACTTTAAAACTGACTCAAAAATTGCTAATACATAAGAAGAAAACTTGAAAAGGCCAACAAGACATTATTTTAAAAGGTGACCAATTATAAAATATCAGTAAAATTTACTATAAGTTCATTTTTTTTATTAAATATGACTTGGCAACAGTTAAACTTGCTTTAAAAATGACTCCAAAAATTAGTTAATAAATTTAAAGTTTATTGCAGAAATTAATTAAAAACCATAAAGATAGTAAATTTAAACTTTGTTTTTAATTTTGTAAAGACTGTAAGAGTTAAAAAACACTAAACGATAAATTTGGGTACTTACTAAAGTGGATCCATCCTAGAGAGTGAATGGTGGGTTTTTGCTTGCTTGTTGTGTATAGAAAGAACAGAGAGGGACCGCTGTATGTGATACGGCAGTCAGGTAGTCAAAGAGGAGCGTTGCGGAAAACATTTACGAAAAGGACAGCAAGAGTTGATAGGTCGGTGGCTATATACCAATGCGTTGTGTTGTTGTGGGGGCGTAGGTTATGTGGTATTGACTGGGTGAGGGTTGTGGGTAGGTCAGGAGGGAAAGGCTGACTGCTCATCCGGTAATGCGCTATTCATAATGCCTACTGATTTATGCGAAGAACGGTACGGGCGGCGGGTGTTCGTGGGCCGCGGGATATCGTGGCGCCATCGCGTACCTTCTCACGTGTAGCGAGGTGTATAGTGGGTCTGTGGTGAGTTTGTCGAGTTGTTTAGTGAGTCTGGTGTCAGCGTAAGTGTTGAGAGGAGCTAGTTTATTGTTGTTGTGTAGTGCATCCATTCACGAGTACCGTGGCGAACGGCCAGCGCGCTTCAGAGGAGAGTTCTGAATGCGCTGAGCCTTTCGCTTCCACGTGTCTCTCGCAGCTACGAGCGACAGCGAGGTGTACGTGAGAATGGGACGCACGAGTGCTTTATATAAGTGTAGTTTTAGTTTTTTTGCTCGCAGGGTAGAACCTACCCAGTGATGTGTTTTGCGTGAGGCTCTTGCTTGTATTATGTTCTGGTTTAAATTGAACCTGAGGGACTTGTCGAAAGTTACCCCCAGGATTTTGGTGCGTTGAGTGTATGCGAGCCTTGTTGGGTTTTGGTGGATCATGTCTGGTGTGTGAGAGTAGATTTGTAGGTTGTGCATGAAGTGATCTCTAGCGCCGTAGAGTGTCATCTGTGTCTTCTGAGGATTCGTGGCAATCAGCCATTTATCCTCGTAATCTGTCTTCTCGTCTAGTATTCTTTGTGCGTGGAGCGCGATTTCTTCGGGGGCCCGGCCGCTGACGAGAATGGTCTCGTCATCGGCGTAGGCCACTATCTAGGTGTGAACGCAGTTTACTGGTGGGCGTGGGGTGTCGTTTGTGAACATGATGTAGAGTGTGGGTGCCAGTACGCTTCCTTGGGGAACGCCTGAGCGTGGTGTGAAAGGTCTTGATAGGGTGTTGTTGTATCTAATGTGGCAGCACCGTTCAGTGAGGTAGTGCGAGAGGAGCCTTCTGGTGCAGAGAGGTAACTCCGTTTTGTTTGCGAGTTTCCAACGGAGTCCCTCGTGCCACACCTTGTCGAAGGCCTTCTCCACGTCCTTACTGACGGAGAGAGTCTTTTGGTGTACCTGTCGTTTTTTTTTTTTTGTATTCTGTCGTGAACGATGGTCACGGCCGCCTGAGTGGACCTGCCTCTCCTGAACCCGTATTGACGGGGGGAGAACCAGTCCCTCTCTTCCAGGAACTCCCGTAGGCGGCAGTTGACCATACGTTCAAGTATTTTGCTTAAGTGCTCTAATAGAGCAATAGGCCTGTAGTTGTTTCGGTGTTTCGGGTCTTTGTGTTGTTTATGTAGGAGTATGTTGTGAGAGACTTTGAATATCTTGGGGAAGTGGCCTGAGGCTAGTGAGGCGTTGAATAGGTGTGTGAGTGTGGGGTATATGTCTGCGGGGAGGTTGTGTATGAGTGTGGCTGGTAGGCCGGAGGGGCCGGGGGCGCGTTTTGGTGTCGTCTTTATGTAGTGTTTTGTTTCCTCGACGGTGATTGGGGTGGTTAGTGTGGACGTGTAATCGAGCACCTCCATTCGTATCAGGGGGGCAGGCCTTAGCTCGTGAGCGTGAGCCTGACACCACTCCTGGATTTCCTAGAAGTTCTCCTGCGCATGTGTTTTTGGTGGGTTGTGCGTGTGTACTGTGTCCCAATGGGACCTGAATCCGTCGAGGATGTCGTTAGTGTCTGTGAGTGTGTGGTTGTTTATTTTGAGTGTGATCGGTTTGCATGGTTCAGTGCCCAGCATCCTTTTTACGTGCCGCCAGAAGAAGGAAGGGTCCGTGCAACGGGCATCGTCCGCAATGCGGACGACCTCACGCCCCTGCTGGTTCCTGTCTAGCTGCGCGCACTGAAGGATGCGGGCACGTAGTTGATTTATGTTGTGTTGTCGTGGGCCTCTAGTGTAGTGGTTATTGTACTGTGTGATCAGTCTCTGTGTGAGTATTGAGAATGTGAAGTGTTTTATGCAGGTGTAGTTTTTTTGTGGTGAGTGTAGGTTTCGTGCGGTGGTGATGGTGTCTAGAAGTGAGCACCAGTGGTGGTCTATTAGTCCTGGATTGGTGTCCTCCAGGTCGATGTTATGTGGTGTATTTGTGGATATGTGACTCCTGAATTCTGCCTCCGTGCGGACCGAAGAACGTGGGGAAGGCAGGGCCGATGTGCTCGCAGCGGTAGCGCCGCAAGGCACAGGCCAAGTAACTTCCCGCATCGTTTGTGATGTTGGAAAGGAGTGTTTGGTAGAAAGCGTTGAGGTCTCCCTCGAAGAAGATAGGCAGATTGTAGTTTGATAGGGCCCGGAGTGGGACTTCGACGTTTAAATGTATTCGTGGTGGTCTGTAGTGAGTGGCCACTATTATGGGGCCGGAGATTGTTTCAATCTTGCAGGCTAGAAAGGAGGTGTCATGTGTGTTGACGAGGGAGTGGTGTATGTTGCGCTTTACTAGGATCGCAGATCCTAGGTGCCGTGCCTGTGGAGATAGGTACGTGTGATAGCCTGCAATGCAAAGTCTGTTGTTGGGAGGGTGTAGGCTGGTGGAGTTCAGGAGTACTATGTCGGGTCTTTGTGTGTTGAGTACCCAGTTGGCGACCGTATGGCGAATACCGTGCCAGCTGCGTACGTTTAATTGTATTAGGCTAAGTCGAACTATTGTCGTGGGCGTAGTGCGCGGGAGGCTGACTTGCCTGGTACCGTCCCCTTCTCCTTGGTAATTGCCCAGGAGGCAGGAGGAGCGAGTACCTTAACGCGTGTAGACTGTTGTTTTGTGTGGGTCACGGCGGTGTTGTTGAGTGGGGGAGCTGTAGTGGATGGATGAGTGTGTTCTGTGGGCGGAGACGTCAAGGTGGTGGCTTTGGAGATGGTAGAGTCTTGGTGGGGGGAGTTTGTGGCGGAGTTGGGTGGCGTAGAGCTGGGAGATGAGGGGCTAGAGATAGTTGGAGAGGTCCAGATTATGAGAGGAGGGGTGTCGGGGGAGAGAGGAGGTTGGGTCGGCGGAGGGGTGGAAGGAGGGGGGGTTGAGGGGGAAGGATTTGGAGGAGAAGGAGTGGAAGGGGGAGGAGCGGAAGGAGGAGGAGTGGAGTGAGAAGGAGTGGGAGGAGGAGTAAGGGGGGAGGAGTGGAAACGACAGGAGAGGGGGAGGTTTGTTTGTCGCGTGCCTGTGTGCGCGGGTGGGGATTTTGGGTGGGGTTTTTTGGATTGGTACGGAGTGTGGTGGACTGAATGAGAGTGGGGGTTGGGGTGACGGTGAAAGCTGTGGGAGAGGGGTGGTGGCAGTGTAAGGAAGGCGGGGTTTTGATAGAGAGGTGGAAGAGGTGCGGGCAGGAGAGGTGGTTAGGAGAGAGGCGGGAGCATTGGCTAAGGAAGGTGCAGGGACAGGACAGGCGGCGAGGAGAGCGTGATGAAAGTGGGGGCCAGTGGTTCCCGGAGGGGAGGGGGGTGTACCCATCGGGGTGGGGGGTGTACTCATCGGGGTGGGGAGGAGTGCGCGTCTGCTTGTGTGTTCGTCTATTAGAGCGAACACCTTCTCAGGGAAGGTGATCTGCTCTATGCCATTGGAAGCGAATAGTGTGTTGAGTAGTTTTGCGTATAAGCGAGGGTCGCCCTTCGACAGGTCTTTAGCTACCGCTGAGAGCAGGGTGGCCAGGTGTAGTTTTGTTTTTGTGTTGTTGCTGCAGGGGGGGGGGGTGCGTCTGGGGTAGGGCAGGGGGAGCAGGCAGCGTTGCGCCGGCAGCTGCGGCGAATGTTCTGGTGAGGGGAGAGGGGGGCGGGGGCCGGGGCGGAGTGTGTGGCTGTATGTGTTTTTTGTGGGCGCTGAATAGCCTCCACGGCGTCATGGCGGGCCTTACTCAGGTAAGGACATCTGGGGTTGACGGCGACGTGGTCGCCGCCACAGTTTACACAGAGGGCTGTGGTTGAGGTGCAGGACGTGTAGTGGTGCCCCCACTACACTGCACTTTGAGCAGATTAGGTCTGCTGAGCATGTGCTAGTGTTGTGTCCGGTCTTGTAGCACCAGTGGCATTGTGTGGGTCTTATGTTATGTTGTTCTTCAATGTTTTGTGAGTTTGTGAGGGTGCCGCAGACCTTGATGCCTTTGTCTAGCAGCATATTCTTTGTAGTGTCGCTGGGCAGTGTGATCACTGCCCAGTTCTTCGACCTGTTGAAATACAGGTCCTTGATGACCTCCTCCCCATACTCCTGACGGAGGTGAGTGCGGAGGTCATCATTTGTGAACGCCAGCCACAAAGGGTTGGTCCTTGTCACCCGAATCTGGTATCTCTTTAGGATACCGTCAGCGAGTTTTGTTGTAAGGTTGTGTGTGTTGAGTACGGCGGTTGTTTTTCGTGGAAGGTTAGCGCGACCTCCTGTGAGCGGAAGACGAGCTTGTGGCCTGTGCGTAGTTTGATGATGTTGGTGATCGGGGTGTCGTGAGTGGCTGCTAGGTTTAGTAGCGTGTGCTGGTCGATTGTGGCGGGTGTTGTTTCGGAGGTATGTGATAGTATTAGGTGTGTGTTGGTTGCCATGGTTGTAACTTAAACGGTTTTCTATTTGATTTGGGAGTACCCGCGCCCCACCGATGAGGACCCCGTGAACATGACTCGGATGTGGTGAAGGGTGATGGATGAGTATAGACCTGGTTGGGCTCCTCAGAGGGTGTAAAAACATGGCGGACTTAATGATGACTGAAGCCAGAGTCAACTGACTCCAGTCAGGGTGCCGCCCCCTCTATTGAGTTTTGGTTATTTAACAGTTACGTCCGACATCTCACAGAGACGGTAGTGTCTCCCTCTGTGGTCTTGGACGGTGGCCGCAGGGTGGGTTGTTATGCCTCCCCGCGTTTGTAACTGAAATCCCGATCCAGGTTGCTTCTTCCTCTGGGTTCCTAAGTAGAACAGCATAGTTGCAACGAAGCTATATGTGTAGAGTCACGTTCACGGAGCCAGACATCACGGCGGAGCAGGGATGGGAAGGGGCGGGGGGTTAGCACGTCATATCAGGATGACACGCCTGGGAAATAAAGGATTTTTTATTCGGGGGGGGGGGGCAGGGGGGTGAGTGAAGGTCCTATTTAGGTCCGGAGGTATCTTGCAGGTTGATGAATACTACCGTCCTCGGTATGGCTGTTGATTAGGAGTGGTCTTGGAGGGACTTTCCCTCGACTTTACCTCCTTTGCAGGCTAAGACTTCTCTTAGGTCGTATAGATCTCGAGGATTTATGATGCTGTATGGTGATGATGATAATAATGATATATTCATTAGAAAAAGCATAAGACATTACAATAAATTAATATATATAATGTAACAGTAATAGAGTTGAAAAAAAGAAAAATATATCGCTGAGAAGGAGAAGGATTTTAGGGGAAGGCAAAAGTACATATAGAGGGGTTCTCCTGGAGCATATCACGCAGGAGTTCAGCTTTTTATACATTAAATATCTCTATTTACACTTTAAATATTGCCCTTTAATAGGGTTTAGTTTATATAATCACATTTTAGTCTAATGTTTGGTTCATATTTTGTTTATTTGTCCGATTATTTAACACTCATATTTACATTCTATTTCACTTATCGGTTTCTATTACATTTGTTATAATTTTACTATCACTTTATTCACACAACTATATTATTATTCTAAATTATTATTCTACACTTATTTTTGCTACTATTTACACTTATTATTATTTTAATCATCCACTATGTTATTATTCTATACTTATTTTTGCTTTTCGTCATTATTTACACTTATTCTTATTTATTTCTTTACACTATTTTTGCAATTTTACTACTTAGTACCTAGCGTACTCCCATTTATTATTACAAATTAATTTATCAACTTATTATTATTCACTTTTACTCATTGGATTACTACTTAAACTTAGTTGTTTAAGTATTTATAATTCTCATTAATTATAAATTAGTTATTTATGAAACTATTTTTATATGTTTAAGCACTGTTTTGATTCTATTATTATTTAATCATGAATTTTTACACTTTATAATTCTCATTTATAAAACTATATTTATATGTTTATGCACTGTTTTGATTCTTTCACTTTTTTATTGTTTAGCACTGCCTTACACTATATCCGACGTCTTCATCCCGCATTTGATGCGTTTGAAGGTCGGCGCGTTTACCGTGTGAAGGCTCGTGTCTGGAATGTACACGGTTCCACTACACATTAGACCTTCGATTTCCTTTGGGGACCAAGGCCCCTCGAAGGTCCATTTGAAGTCACCGTTGCGAATTCCTTGCACTAATTTCACCTGGTTGCCTTTTTCCGGACGCCGGTTGATGCTTCCGAAGATTTTCAGCTTGAGCTCCTCTCCGTCGAAAAAAAGTCTTTTTTCAAGGACCTCGGTTCTCTCGGTGAGAGGCACTCCTGGGTAGCTTTCATCATCTTCCGAGCACTCGTCGGTTTCCGTATGACCGTCTTCTTCTTCCTTTGTTATGGTCTTTATGTTATTCTTCTTTCTTTTCGATTTCTTCGGGCTGCTTTTGGGGGTTGCTGGGTTTTCTTTCTTGTCTTCCTGGCTATCATTTTCTTTATTTTTTGTGGACTTCGGTTGTCTTTTTTCATCATCTTGTTTGGGCTTTTCCTCTGGAGTTTCCTTCGGTTCTTCCACAAACTTGATGTTGAGGACATCCTGCGACGCTGGGTTCGGGGGGAACGGGTAACAAGGGGCTAGTATTTATAGGTTGCAGTGACGCTTGGTTTGTTAAAAAGCAAACCAACTAACAAACTGAAGTTAAAATTAGTTAATTAGTAATGGCATTGCACTTAAATCTTCATTGAGTGTAGGTTTGTAGTATTTGATATATAAAGATTCAAGGGTTCTTAGGCAATGTTTGTTGTTGTTAAAGGCTAATACTTGAAAATTCTCAATAGAAATGTGAGTTTTACAGCTTATGGTGTGTTCCCTAATATATATATATATATATATATATATATATATATATATATATATATATATATATATATATATATATATATATATATATATATATATATATATATATATATTCTCCTTCGGGACGTTGTAGTAAAGAGCTATAGTCAAAAAGGTTCGAGGGGGTTTTGGCACATAGGTTTTTCGGATTTCTTTTCTGTAAGAAATAGTTGGAAGGTAAGGTGGCTTCATTATGAAAGTTAATATATTAGGATACAAAGTTTAAAGCACTGGAAAGTAAGGATATTATCTTTGAATGTGGTAGCAGAGAAACTAAGAAGCCGCTACTCGGATCCTGTATGCGCTAGTTCGCGATAAATGGATGTGGTAAAACCATAAGTAAGGAACTTCTTATCTCATAACTTTACTACCTACTGAGTTAATTTCATTCTCCTCTTTCGTTTACCTTTTCATTCATGGCAACTAATGACTATCTGCTTAAGGTAGTGTATTTATTGCATCATTCAGGTATTCTTATTTTGGGGGGTTTCATAATTTATCATATTTTAACTTTAGTCTCGCTTCTTTGTCTTTATTTAATGAACCCTAAGTTTGTTTGTTTTTAGGTGTTTTACTATTCGTGTTTATTGTTAATGTACGTTCCTAAATTAAGTATTTTTTTGGCTTTAAATAGAATCACTGAAAATGTTCCGATGTGTGGAACGAAACGCCTGACAAAGCTAAACTGGCCGGAAGTTTCAATAATAAATAAAACGCACCCATATGGAATATATATTTGTTGGTTTGTAGTGTTAGAACCACATTGTTGGATGGAATGTGACAACCAGGGAGACATAAAAAAATGAGCACTTTCGAGTTTTTATGAAGTCTTAGAATGGAGTAGCTATAGAGCTTGGGTAAGGTATTCTCTCTCTTGTAGTTTTGTAGGCTGGGTTAAGTGATCAACCGCTTCCTTATGGGATGAAGGAATATATATATATATATATATATATATATATATATATATATATATATATATATATATATATATATATATATATATATATATATATATATATATATATATATATATATATATAAAAAGGGTGTTCAGTTCCATTAGGACGGATCGAAGTTAGCAGTAAATAAAACAGTGTTATTAGGGAAAATGAATTGATTTCCCTATTGGATCATGTTATTTGAGTCATGGCAATTATGTGTGAAAAATAATATCGCCTAAATGTCCGCCAAGGCTTCGACGGCACACCTCCACTCGATGGTCAAATTTTTGATGACGTCTCTGCATAGTTGCTCCTCGATCTCACCAATATGCCTTATTATCTCATCCTTCAGGTGTTGAATTGTTGTTGGCTTGTTGGCATAGACCTTACTTTTGACATAACCCAAAGGAAGAAATCCAAAGGTGTCAAGTCACACAATCGTGGTGGCCAATTGACCTCGCTGTTTCGATAGATGATGCGACCTGGGAACTTCTCATTCAATAAAGCCATTGTTGCATTTGGATGTGTGGCATGTGGCGCCGTCCTGTTGAAACCACAAATCTTCGACATCCATAGAATTCAATTCAGGCCATAGAAAGTTGGTTATCATAGCACGTTATTGCTCGCTTGTCACCGTAACAGAATTCCCGGCATCATTTTCAAAGAAATACGGCCCAATGATTCCGCTAGCAAAAAATGCACACTAAACAGTGACCTTTAGTGAATGCAGTGGCTTTTCAACAATCTTCCTGGGATTCTAATCAGCCCAAATGCGACAATTCTGCTTATTAACGAATCCACCAAGATGAAAATGGGCTTCATTGCTAAAGATGATATTTTTGCGAAAAATCATCATCGGCTTGTCTTTGCTCGTGCACCTAATTGACGAATGTACGGCGCTTCAAATGGTCAGCAGTCTTCAGTTCCTGTGCCAATTGAATTTTGTAAGCGTTTAGAGACAAATCTTTTGTCAAAATTCGATGTATCGTTGTTGTGGAGAGGTTTAATTCCTGCGCGCGATGACGAATAGAGGTGTCTGGATCTTCGGCCACATTCTCACGCACTGCAGCAATGTTTTCGGCCCAACGGTGTAAACGAGCACGCAATGGCGTTTTCATATCTGCCACCGACCCCGTTTGTTAGAATTTATGAACAATTTTCCCAATTGCGAAGTGCCCGAAATGCGTTTCTGTTTGAACGTCCATTTTCGTAATAGGCTTCGATAACTTTAACACGCTGTTCGATTGTTAACCTTTCCATGGATTAAATTGTCAAAGACTGAAGTTGTTAAATCTGAAAGAAAAAGTAAAAAATCATTAGACGCTTAAACTTAACTCACATTTAAAATCGGTCCATGTTATTAGAACTCCCTTTATATATATATATATATATATATATATATATATATATATATATATATATATATATATATATATATATATATATATATATATATATATATATATATATATATATATATATATATATATACGGATTCTTTATTCCTCGGTATATAGCTGCAATAAGCTTCAAAATGGCGAACAGGAAATATAACTTTTCTTCTTGAATAATATTAATTTTTCTGACTATCCTTTAGAACCTTATTTTGTGTTTTAACGCATTCAAGCTTTTCTTTTATACTTATTTTGCAACTTTTTTTTTCTAAGTTTTGAAATATATTTTTTGTTTGAATTATTAAAATCATTCTATCTATTTATTTAATTAATTTACACATTCTTATATATATATATATATATATATATATATATATATATATATATATATATATATATGTATGTATTTCCTAATATTGTACTTATTTTAAGAGAGATAAAAAAAATTATAAGTAATACTATATGTAGTTATTCAAGAATCTAATTCTACTTTCCTTTTTTATTTTTTTTTATTTACTAGTTATAATGAAATATATACATCTATATAGCTTTCATTCAACACATTCATTCATATTTGTGAGTGTATTTGTTAATATATAGTGTGTGTATTTGTTTGTTCTGTGTGGTCTTTTATGTGAACCATGGTGCCAACCGCTCCTCTAAGCATTGTCTTGAGCTGAGAAATTGCCTAGTTCTGGTCACTTTATCCATTTTTGTAGGCTGGGATGTTTAGACCCTCCGCTAGTTCGGGTGCCGCTTCACTCAGGATCCGCTCCCAAGTTCCTTTGGCCAAACTTCTGGTCTCCAGATTGATAGGTGTTAAGGCGGCTCTTTAATTGAGTTCTCTTTGGGGCATTTGCTCTCGCTTATGTGTTTATTTATGTAGAAAGACGCCTTGTTCTGGACTCTTTGTGGGCACTTCAAGCCAGTCCTACTTAGGGTTTGGGCCACCACCGCGGGGTATATGCGTGTTGGTCAAATATGCATAAGATATAACTTTGTGATGTTGTTAGAGCTCATATTTCTAAATCTGTGAAGTTTGATGAGTTCTTACTTCGCATGAATTTTTCGCGTTAGGAAGTGATGGCTGTATCCGGTGGAGGTGATGTTAAGCCCCAAAACACTCCCTTCTCGGTGATAGGGAAATATTAGCTCTCCTATTGTCACGTCCGCTGTTTTTCTGCGGCTGAGGGCGAGGATCTTGAACTTTCGGCTATTCGTGCAGATCTTCCACTTTCTTTTGTACTCGTTTACGTTGCTGATTTCATTTGCAGTCTCTAGAGGCTGAGCCCTGGGATTCCTGTGTGTACTAGGGATCACCTTGGTTATATCGCCGCGAAATGGAGATATAATGAGTCCTCCTTTATCGGAGTTGGTAAATCTATTGTGTAGATTAGATAAAGGAGGGGGCTCAGACAACTTCCCTGCGGGACTCCGGCATCGAGGAAGAACTCTGGTCCTTGGTGACCATCAATCATGGTTCTGGCGCGCCGTTCCATGACGAAGTCGCAGATAATGCGTTCCAGGATCGGGTCTAGTTGAAGGTTCAGAATCTTATATTGAAGGCCTCTCAGCCAGACCTTGTCGAAGGCCTTTTTCACGTCTCTTAGCACGATGTCAGTGTACTTTCCATCCGCTGGGCACTTGGTGATTTTCTCAGTTAGGAGCGCGAATGCGGTGTCTGTTCCATGTTTCTTCTGAAACCCATGTTGACGGTTGTGGGCCTCTTTCTCATCAAGTTGTTTCTGAAGCTTGTTGGCTAGGATCTTTTCCAGAATCTTGCCGATGATTTCCAAGATGGAGATGGGCCTGTAGTCCATCGGCTGTTCTGGCAACTTTTTCCCTTTTGGAATAAAGATGACTTTTGCCACCTTGTATCCATCAGGAGAGTAGCCAGTGTTCAATGCCGAGTTCATTACATTTGTAATGCCTTGTAGCAGGCGTGGGGGGGGGGGGATTTACCAGATGGTTTTTGGTAATCCCTGTCCAGCCAGGAGCTTTCTGCTTTAAGGATTTGAGCGTATTCAGGAACTCCTTAGCAGTGATCGGTCGTCCGTGGCCCACCATTCTCCTCTCTTCCGAAACGTGCGGGTGGGGATGCGTGCAGTGGATTCTGGTATTGAGTTTGTCAATAACCTGGTGGTGGAAATCCTCGTTCTCTTCAGGAGGGATGGATAATACTTTTCGCCAGTACTTTCTAAACCTCCTTCCGAGTCTCTCCGGATCTTCAATGATTTCTCCATGTTCTTCCAGCCTTATTTTCTCCTTTGGGGGCATACCTCTCCTTCTAGAATTTTTTTTTTATTCTGCTCTGTGTCGAGTCTCTCGATAATTCCGTCCCATATGGCCCGTTGTTGTGCGTGGATCTGGTCTTTGAGTTCCTCTCTGAGTTGTCGGAGTCTTCTGGTGTTATTTCTGGTTGGGCCAAATTGCCTGACTTTCTCATAGATCTCTCTATGTTTTGAGGCAATATCTCGCATCTCCTCTGTCCACCTGGGTTGCGGAGGGCTTTTGTGCGTGATGTACAGATTGCACTTTTTGCCCGCTTCCATGATCAGGAGTGTTCTGCGGTTAATCTCCTCGTCAATCTCTTCCAGGATAGCTTCGCTTATGTCGGCTGGTTCAAAGCTGTTGAGCATTCGCTTGTATAGCTCCAAGTTTGCTTTTGCAAAGCTCTTCCTGGGTGGGATAGGAATCATGATAGGTGTGAGGGAGATTATGGTCATGATGGAGATATAGTCGTTTGGAACCTTAAGGCCAGGCATACTGACCAGATTGAAAGAAAAGTTGGTACTTGTTAATATTATGTCCGGGGCTGTCGCTGATCTTTCCATGATGTAGGTCGGAAATTCCGGCCCGGCTCTCTCGAGCCTGTCCCGGTCAATGACCAGCTTTAGATTTATGTCTCTTTCGTTAATTCTGGTGTAGCCCCAGACTAGCATTGAGGTCGCCCCCTATGAATATATTCCTGCGGTGAGCAGTTAGGGTTAGAAGATTGTTTATGGGTAGATATCGACGGCGAGGAGGCTGGTATGTCCCAGCATTAAATGATGATATATTATGATATAGATATAGTGTTACAAATTTATAATGTGAAACCATTAAGAAAAAAAGACAATTTCTATCTCCTCATCCCATAAATCCCAGTAGCCCTCATTCAACCAATATATATTGCATGTGATTGTGTTTACATTGATTTTCAAACTTCCCGCCAGTTGAAGGGTTTTGGCCAGAATCAAAACACCTTTCATTTATTTCACGATTACAACTGCCAGATATCGAGATTATATTCTGCTTGGTTCATAGATATGTAAGGATTGCGAGGAATTAGCACGCCAATGATGCCGCCAAAGAGTCCGAGAAGAATGAACGACTAGATCAACGTTTTGCTCTTCCTCGCATTGACTACATGACGTGAATCACAGCAGCCTCCATGCTACCTGGCAAAAAAGATGGGAGGCGACCTACCCTACAATGCATCGGCCTAGTCAGATCACTCTCTTTCGTCTTCGAATTTGGCACACCTCGGATGCACCGCTATTTGATGGAACGCTCCAAATGTGAATCCAACGAATTGCTTTAACTTATGTAAATTATTGGTTCCTTCTGTCTCCGCATCACTAATTATCTCGCTCAGATCAACGGAACTAACGATCGTTCCAGGAGTCATCAACTACACAGTTGGGTGACTAAATTGCCTTTGATTATTTTTGGAATTAGTTCTACTCCGAAACACGATCTCTCGCGGAGCTACCATATGATTGGTACTTTCGTTTAATAGTCCAATTCTTTTCTCCTACTGATCGTTCTTTACCTTCTACTCTCGATCCTACTCATACGTACACAATTTGATATGGACGATCTCTGGGGTTCAACCACTCACACCAAGACTCCCTTTTAATCAAACTGCATATGTGCCAAAATAATTGTGATTTAGTTTGCATGTCTTTCTCCGTCGCAGGCAAAGTATGGCGGATAATTCCTTGTCATTTCTTCTAATGGCATTTTCAATGGACCATGTACTCGCGTGTCAGTGCCTCGTATGCGTTAAAGACACTGCTGATCCTTCGCGATCCTCTTTGCGCAGTCGGCCTCTAGGCATTGCAACAAGCTCTGATGGAATTGTCCGAACCCCATTGTTTTCTTCGACTAGAAACTGTAGTATAATTATACAGCCACCATGAATATGAGTAAAGGTGCATACACACTGCGCTGATGACACGTGTTAACACGCCATATGACGTGTTAACACAAAGCAACAAATTGCATCATATAACACAACAACGTTTTCATTTATCTGATGCATGTTACGTCAGAAAGATTTGATTTTTTGTGGAGTGAGCACGTTCTTTTTTTTTTATCCTCTAATTTTGTGTTGCAGATATTGAAAATGAATCATAATATGTTAAATGAACTCGATGAAGAAGAGGAGCAGTTAGTAGCAATAGCTATAGCGCTTGTTACTTCTGGAAAAAAAACTCAAACAAATGTTATAAACGCCAAAAGCGAAAGTTTAGGTGAGTTTCATCACCTATTTCCTCAACTACTGTCAGAGGAAGATCGTTTTGTTATGTACTTTAGGATGGCAAAAGAAGAGTTCTACAACCTTTTACACATTATAAAACCAGCAATTACAAAATCCAACACTCAACTAAGGAAATGTATACCAGCAGAAGAGAGACTTGCTGTATGCTTGAGGTGAGTAAAACTTGCACAATGATGTCTTAATTTTATTTTCAGCTAATTAGGTACATGAACCACATAAATATGTAAGATATTACATAGAAAAATATGGTGTGGCCATTCCTGTAGGACATGTAGAATGTTCCATTTCGGGTAAAGGGGTAGAAGGTGCTGTACTCGAGGTAGAATAGCAATTGGGGTTTGATTCACCAAAGGGTGTAATGGAGGATGTGGAAGAGGGTGATGGGATTGGTACTACGGGTGGATGAAAGGGGCCAGATGCAGTGTTTTGATAAAGGTTTTGCTGCTCCATCTCCCGAATCTGGGCCTTGAACACCATATTGCTTATTTCCATCTTTATTCTGGCTTGTTCAATGGCACTAAGTTTTTTAACAGAGCTGGCAATACTTGAAAAGAACATTTCCGTTTCGTCTCTATCCGTTTTGTGGCCTTCTGAAAGTTGAAGAGTTTGGGCCCGCATACGGCTGTTATTCTTCATGATGTTTACTATTTCACTCATGGATGAATCCACCGTCTGCCTTTTCCTATACTTTGGTTTGGGAGTTGATGTACGATCTTCAATTGTAGTTTCTTGATTACCATTGTCATCGGCACCCTTCTCTGATGCTGCATTTTTGTCTACTTGGCTTCTGTTTAAGTCCTCTTCAGTAGTTTCATTGATGACCGCATTAGACACATCATCAACACTTGGACAAAGTGGTTCCACATTGCCATGGGTACTGAAACAATAGAAAAATAAAAAAAACAATTAATAAAAGTATGTAAAAGCACAAATTGTTTTCAACTTTGGGGCTTTCCTCCAACCACTGCAGCAAAGGACATTAAAAGAATGATTAAATTTCACGTGAAATTAGTGTGATTAAATGATTTATCATACATACCTTCGTGGTTCCAATGTTAGGATCAAAAATGACATTTGGTCTTCATATTTCCACTTAGGAACATTCTTAGCTGCTTGACCAGATTTTGTGTTCCTTCTCTTTCTGGCATTTGTATAAGCATTCCGAAGTTTTGTCCATGTGTCTCTGCATGCGTCAGCTGCAAAAGATAACTTTATGATTAATAACGAAATTAAAAATATTCATATTTTATTATTATGATAATTATTGTTATAAGAAAGGAAGCTTCATTTTTTTATTTTATCTTTTTCAGGTATTTGGCGACAGGAAATTCATACAGATCACTTGGATTCTCCTTTCGAATGGGCTTCAGTACGGCTGGACAAATAGTGAAGGAATGTTGCCAAGCTATTTGGGAATCACTTAAATCTATTCATATTCCAGAGCCAGAACAAATAAAGTGGAAAGAAATTGCGAAAATTTTGAAGAGATATGGGGGTTTCCACATTGCTTAGGAGCAATGGATGGTAAACACATTCAAATGCGATGCCCTTACAATGGGGGATCCTCTTACTACAACTATAAAGGAAATCATTCCATTGTCTTGCTGGCGTTGGTAGATGCCAATTATAAATTTATTATGATTGATGTAGGAGCTTTTGGAAGGAATAGTGATGGTGGAACATTTGAAAGGTCTAATTTTGGTAAAAAATGTGCTAAAAATCTGCTTAATTTTCCTAAAGCTGAAAAACTTGACGCTTCTGGTGATCCATGTGACTTTGTTTGTCATGGTAGCAGATGAAGCGTTTCCTCTTAAAACGTACATTATGCGACCTATCGCTAAAAATTCAATCAATGGAGATGAAGAAAAGATTTTTAATTATAGGTTGTCGAGAGCAAGGCGAGTTGTGGAAAACGTCTTTGGCATTCTTGCTGGGCGGTGGAGGGTTTTCCTGAAACCGCTTGAAGTTCAACCAGAAACAGTTGATTCAATTGTACTGGCTTCCTGCTGCCTTCACAACATGCTTCGTGTTTCCAGGAATACGAATTTCGAAGAAGGTATTCAGGCATCCGAGACAGAAATTCAGGCATTAGGAGATCTACAATCAGTCAGAAGAAATCATGTGCGAGAAGCTGCTGCAGTACGAGAAAGTTTCAAGAAGCATTTTGTCACACAAGAAGGAGCTTTAAAATGCCCATGGCAGTGGGACGCTATTCGTAAAGGCAGGAATACACATTAACCAGAAAGGAATTCAACGGTGAATTATTGTGACCTTGAAAAATAGAAAATTCTCAACAAACAAGCGAGCAAATGAAATTAGTATACTACTGCTTAAAAAGCTATTTGAAACTGCTACCGAACTGTATTCTTTATATATTGTATTCAATAAATAAAATAGATATAATGTTAATTTACCTGAAATACCTTTCGTTCGCTGATTTCCTCCCAAGTTTCTCTTCTGGCCTTCAGGTCCCTATAATCCTTGTTTTGTGGATTAAATAAGTGATCGTATCCTCTAACATATTCTATTAACTGTTCCTCCATAACGAAAACACTTTTACTTTATTTTTATCAATTTGTCACCATACAATAGTACCCGTTGAATAAAATCGAAACACTAGAATAATTTCAAAATATACAATAATATCGAAACACTATAGAATACTTCAAAACATACAATAATATTAAAACACTATACAATAATATGTGCCTACTACACCTATCTGACGCAGATTTCCTTCTGACGAATATCTGGGAGTTTTGATTTTCATCTGATGCGTGTTAACACGTGATATGTCGCGTAACACGTCAGCTGACGTGTTACGCGACATATCAGACCAGTGTGAACTTCATTATGAGAACGCATGTTCCAGATTTTTTGCTAACACGTCATATGGCGTGTTAACACGTGTCATCAGCGCAGTGTGTATGCACCTTAACTCTCCGGAGAGAGCATTTTTAGCCGCACTCTGACTGATTGCAAATTATGTATGTATATATGATATGAATTAATGTGCACAAACTGTTTCTTTTTGTACATGTGCACGTCTTACCCCAGGATGTACGTCTCCGCGTGGATCCGGCATTAATAACAATATTCAAGTCGTAAGGGTGGTGTTTAAAATTCTAGTGAAATATTTGGTAAAAGTGACCAGGCCCAGGTAAGTAGTGGATATAAATTATCAATTCTTATATGTATATACATACACAATATAATAGGTGGTTATTAATAGGTTATTAAAACATAATATAAATATTTATGTGGCAATATTGTTATATACTGTTGCCATTTAATTGGAAATATTCAAGTTAATCACTATTTTTCTCAATATAAGTAAATTTGTCGTTGTCATTTAATCATATATATCCAATTCAGGAAAAGGAAATTAATAACTTCATTATTAAATTTTGCCCATCGCCGTGACTCTACAGATATCCAGAATCTTACCGGTGAATCCGTCATAATGAGACAGTGTGCCTTCCGGAGACGCTTTATGTTAAAGAGCTTATCTCATGGGTTGAGGATCTTACCTCATGAGTTGAAAAGCTTACCTCATTGATTGAGAAGCTTACATCATGGGTTGGAAAGCTTAGCTCCCTGGTGTTAAGGAGCTTATCCCACGGGTTGAAGAGTTTATTTACATGCAGGCACGGATCCGGGCGGGCTAAGGGGTTGAACCCCCTAAATTTCAGACCCATTTGTGTTTATATTTCATTTTTAAACTATACTTGTATTCTGCTATTCAGAAAGAGTTATGTAATAATATAGAATATTTATTAAAGCAGTTTTTTTAAATCGATGTGATCGAATGTAACTTATATGATACATGTCTAAAATACGGGTAAATCTCAAAAATAATGATTAAATTCAGTATTATGCCTACCTTAGCTGACGTCCATAAACTACATTTCACGACAATTCATAATTTTCTGATATGTGAAAAAACTCGGATCTGAGAGAGTTAGTGCTCACTCCTGTGTAATATATTGTTATTTATTATTAATGCTGTGTAAGATAGCCATTATTAATCATCAATGCCCTGCCCTCAGACTACACAGAGGGAAGAATTTAGGTTACCCTCCCATTTTTTATTCTGGATTCGCCATGGTTTTCATGGGTTGAGGAGCATAACTTATGGTGAAAGGTTTGGGAGAGTAAATCTTCATACGTTAGGAAGGAGAAAAATTCGAGGGGACTTGATTAAAGTCTTTAGGTGTGTAAAATGTTATAATAGGGGAGACATCAGTAAGGTTCTTGTTTTAGTGAACAGGATATGACACGTAGCAATGGGATTAAACTCGACAAGTTTATGTTGAGGAAAGAGATTATATATATAGGGTCCATCGTTATATGAACCTAGATAGAAACTTCATAACCAACCTATATCTATAAGTTTTTGAGGAGAGTTATTGAATCGTAAAAACTGGCTCGAGCGGCTAATCTTATGGCGAAGTTAGGGTTAATGGTTGAACACGAAATCGTTAAGGAATGGATGAAATACAACGAGGATATAACAAAATATATATTATTATAGATTAACAAGAATGGAACATATTGGAAATTATATTGAGTGAATTTGAATTTAGTTATACAAAATGAACATGAGTTTAACACTGAATTTTTGTCGTGACTAAACTTGGCGTAAGGTAGATAGGTAATTAATTAAAATGTATTTGCAACTAATTAAAATTTAATTAAATTAATTGAAATCACGAATTGTGGGTAAATGAAATTAATATCACGAATTGTGAGTAAATGTAATTGGAATCACGAATTGTGGGTAAATGTTATTGAAATCACGGTTTTTGGATAAATGTAATTGGAATCACGAATTGTGGGTAAATGATTGAAATGTAATTGTAACTAATAAATTCACGATGGTTAAAAGGGCAAATGTATGAGGGTCTGGAGAAGGAAATATTATGGGGGTCGAACCTAGTAAACATTTGTTTGGTTTTTTAAATATGAAGATAAACTTCCCGTTGTGTAGTGTTTCTCCTTCGTAAATAGGAAGTTAAACTCCCCAGTATGCAGTACGATATCATGGGTCGGCTATACGTGGCTCCGTACAAAATAGATCTTGTTCTTGAAGTGCTCGTGGGAAAAAGGTAAAAATCGATGGCGTTTTCTTGAGGTGACTTTCCCTCGCTTTTTCGCCTCCTTTGCCGGCTGTGGACTTTTCGGTGAGCCTAATTTTCTTGTAGATTTCTTTCAGGTCTGAAAAATTTAGAAAATTGATTTCAGCCATTTTTATGTGTAAACGGTTGGAATGTTAGTAACATTTTAAATCTATCATGGCGCTGATTGGGCAATCATTACAGTTTTATGTCTAAAAGCTGATTGGATAATTTGTCAACTCTAAGGCTGTTTTTCCAAAAATGAACGTAAGAATGACTATTAAATGTATATCAATCCTGATTGGTTGAATTGTTGTAGTGTTAAATGTAGATGAAATAACTATTTATATAGGTGTATTTTTGTGTAAACATATCCGAAGCTTATTCCAGCCATATACTAAGGAATAAAGAATCCATATATAATTATATATATTTTTCCTTCATCCCATAAGGAAGCGGTTAATCACTTAACCCAGCCTGCAAAACTACAAGAGACAGAAAGAATACTTTACTCAGACCCTATAATATAAGGAATTATACAATGTTTTTGTTTGTAAAATCTAAAGATAAAATGGGGAAAGAATTCAACTGACCTTGAGTTGAAGAGGGCGAGGGCACAAGTGAAAATTTTAATCTCGCATGCGGAATTTTTGGAAGCGTTAGTCGTGCTTGTAAATGTTGTTAATTGTTTTTGAAGACTTTTTTAACAAATATATAATATTTAAGAAAAATTATATAAAATTATATATATATATATATATATATATATATATATATATATATATATATATATATACATATAGCTGCAGAGCTTCTACAAGATTGCCGGAAATTGGTTTACAAATCGAGTGGCTGATGTGTTGCGGTATCTCTCTAGATACCTGTTTATTCCGGGTTTTGAATGTTACCCGTATGTGGTGAAAAAAGGTCCTCAGTGTTATTGCGCGTCTTAAGGTTACTGGTCTACGGGTGAGAAGTTGCCCTGACTCCCAAGGTTTCACGTAGATTCTGCTTCAAGGCTGGGTTCCAGAAGGTGATTGGTTACCTAAGGATTAAAGGAAAGACTCGAAATGAAAGCGACGATAAAAAGGCTTTTATTCTTGAATAGAGTCTACCTTATTAAGCATAAGCGAAATAAATCGAGTCCTATGCAGCCGGTTAAGTTTACTAATGTGTGTATGCGTGTGCGTGGGGGGATAGCTGAGGCTAAAACGACAAGACTTAAGGACGAGGAACGGACCCGTGATGCTACTAATGATAATAGGGCTAGCTAGATACCTTTACTTGAGTCTATCCGACCGAATGATTAACTCCCTCCTATAATGTTTTTCATTCGTTTATTTATAGTTCTTACCTAAGGGGAGGGGGGGACCTCTTTTTTTTCTTCAAGGCGCAGGGGGGGACCTCTTTTTTTTCTTCAAGGCGCAGGGGGGGGAGGGACCTCTTTTTTTGTTCAAGGCGCAGGGTGAAGCTAATGATCAGAGACGCATTTGTTAGGCTCTCTGTTGACCGTTTGGTGGAGTTACCAGGGATGTGCGCGTTCTTACATTAGCTGTATGCATTTTCACACCGGGCTAGCAAATCCTATCAAGGTACGACAGTTTATTTTTCGTTTGACACTTTCACGGGAACTCAACCGGCCAAAGCATATATTACTCTGTATTTGCTGGGCTCTCCTTGTTATCAAGCATCGGTGTTTGGCTTCTTTGTGAAAGGCTGCGTGCGAAACCTGTTTTTCGCTTGGCTTTCTTATGCTTTTCCTAATAAATGTACTATTGTGATATCAGTATTTCTATAGTTTACATGGGGTTTCTACTTATTACGTGGCATATTACCCAATTAATTAATGTCTGTGCTTAATTTCAGGATTTCATACATCCAACGAGCACCCATTTGTAGGGATTCCTCACTAGACCTACCTATCCTGCAATTTGGTTGCCACAGGCCTATTTCCTTGCACCCTGGATGCCACAGATGAATGGAATAAGCTAACTAGTCAAGTGATAGAAAGCGTACTTCCTGAAGAGTTTTAAGAATAAATTGTGTAGATTTATGGATGAGGATGTTATGTGGGACTAAATTAGCTGATGGAAACAGGAGCCGCTTCGTCTAAGCTATTAATTAGTTTTTTGCACACTCCTTTTCTTATGTTTGTTATTTTATGCTCACTTGTCAATTTGACAGTCATTGACAAAAAAAATAAAACACAACTAAATTAAATCGAACCAACTATGAGGAGAACATCCTGATGACATGTTCGCCGTTTAGCCAATCATGTGAAGCCACTTAAATATTCTTTTCACTAAAATAATAATTCGATGCCCGTTAAAAAAGGTATGCTGATTTGGCACACATTTTCGCAGATGAATTTAAAAATGTTTTTTTTTTCTATGCAGTTTTATGTGTACTTTTCAGATGACCCGTTTTTTCTGGAAATGCATACTTTTCCCGGCAATCGTGGGGTCGGCATTTTGAATGTCTGGAGTCTTTTTAAAAAAAACACTATTTACTAGGGAGGTTACCTCCGTGGCTGGGCGTCATGGTGGGAACGGGTAGGTGGAGCTCGTAGACATGGCAGGCAGTCCAACTAAAAGAAGGATAACATTTCAAAACCCAATGATGAGCTGGGTCAAAGGCTGAACAGCCTCCTACCCGGGTTTCTACTGTGAATATAACAATTTCACGGATGAAAAAAGACACAAGGGCCTATTTATTCATGTAAGGTCATCCGCATCTGTTGAAACCCAAACATAAAATGCGTCCATAGGATTGTGCCAGATCATGCATCTACAATTTGAACCATACACAGGAATGTGTCAAAAACAAAACGCTTCATCATCAAGACTCGTCAAAATCCAAATCAATCACTATACAATAATAAAAAACTGCTTCCACAGGAATGAGTCCAGAATACCCTCCAAAGTTACCCTCACTCCCCATATAATGATGTAATCTGCGTTTGAAAACATTCAAGTTTGGACTATCGGTAACACTTCAGATTCGGGGCGCACGGTAGATGGCGCTGTGGTAAATATGTAGACGAGCGGCCCAGCCAATAAGATGTACTATTTCGTCCATGTTCCAAAATGTTTCACGTTTTTGGAGTACATTTATAGGGGACGGCTCGTGGGGGGGTAAACACGATGCGTAGACCGGACTACGATGATCCTGAGTTTCATTAAATTGAGGGGGGTCTGGGGGGCACAGTCCCCCATTATATAATCCTAATTTTTATAATGTTCTGACGTTTACAGAGGTGAATGCTTTAACTACATCATGTCAGCACCTTTAATCATTTTGGGAATTATAATAGGGGTTGGGGGTGGGGTATGATGTCAGAAATGACACGGGTGAACGATAATATTTACACAAAATAATTTTTTCTGGCCGCACCACTCGTCTACATGTTTACCGGCGCTGTTAGTCGGCTACAATTTTGGGCTACAATATATCTTATGAGTCAGACGGTAGCGTCAGATGTGAACAATCGCGGCATAATATTTTTTTGTATATGAGTATATACTGGGGGGCTGCGCCCCCAGACTCCCCCCAATTGATTGAAACTCAGGATCATCGCAGGGTGGTCCCTCTGCAGTTATATCTCCCCCACGAGCAGTCCCCTTGGATTTACTGGTTTTTTTTTTCTCCCCAACAGCTTTTTACTTGCAGAAAAACCTAACCTAATAACAAAATTCTTTTATAGGTTTCTTGATTAGTTTATGCGCCTCTAGATAATCTAAAAGGTTTTCGCGATTATACAAACTAAAGCCGAATTCCAATAACAAAGAAGCACATGGAGAGCACAAAAACACAATAACGAAAGAAAAACATTTGCAAAACGGGTCCTATTTATAAGCTACGATGTTGCCAGTAAGAAGCTGTTATCATTCTCAGCAAACAAAAAATATGAAAACAAAATGAAAAACAATAAAAGACATCAAGAAACCTTACCTAACTTAGAAAAAAACTATAAACGAGCAGAGCGCAGATATTTAGTAAATAATAGACTAAAAATTACAAATCCCCAAAACAACAAAAAAATATAATGCAGTGATTGGTCACATCTGACGCTACCGTCTGATGTCATAAGAGATATGCTGTAGCCCAAAATTGTAGCCGACTAACAGCGCCATCTACCGTGCGCCCTGAATCTGAAGTATTACCGGACTATCAAATGTCTCAGATGGCAAACTATTCCACTAGGGTCTACCGGGGTAATTTATATAATTTTTTATGCTGTCAAAACAAAAACTATAAATATTTTTCAAAGTTTTAGGCATTCATCATGCATTACAGGTCTTGGCTACAAAATGGTATATAAGAAAAAAATTTAGCACATTTCAAAATGGCCCCCCCCAAAATGCAAAGCTCAAAAAAACTATTGACCCAAATTACCCTAGGGAACTGGGGTAATTTGGGTCACCTGTAAGGTAAGTGCTTCTTACCTTAGCAGGATGTCCAAAGGAGGTCTTCCTTGTCATGCAGGTACTTTTAGGCTTGAAGTCCTTAGATAAGAACTTGTTTGTAGAAGTTATTTACTTACTTTTACTTTTGTAGATTCTGCTTGTTAGTGGCATGGCTGAGGTGGTCCTCCACTTCGGTGTTTCTCATCCCTCTTGTTGGTTACTTTGAGGATGGTGTTATTCTGAACCGTGTAACCTGGTGTCGGTGGTTGGTCAGGTATGCTGCTTAGCCACTTGACCAGGTTCCTTTTGAATAACATAACATAACATAATTTCATGGATGACAAAAGCTACAAGGGCCGATCATAGGTCATCCGAGTCAAACAGCCTCTTTTTTAAGGCACCCAAACTCCCAAGAAAACTACATCCAGCGGATTGCATCCAGAAACAAGGGTATCACCAATCAAGGCTTGTCAAGAACTAAATCATGCAGCTATAGATATATACAAACAATATTAATATATATAAAACTTAGGAACCATCACAACCTTCCCTCTCCATAAACTCATCCAACCTATTCTTAAATACATTTAAATTTGGACTACCTACTACCCTCCGCAGCAATTTGTTCCAGAAGTCTACCACTCTATTGGTGAAAGAATATTTTCTTAAATCCAACCTACACCCTTGCTTTTTCATTTTCAAGTGGTGACCTCTAGTCTGATTTGCATCATCTAAATAGAAAAAACTTCTAACATCTAATTTATCTATCCCAGAAAAATTTTAAACAGCTCAATCATATCCCCTCGCACACACCTCCTTTCGAACGAGAATATATTTAATACCCTCAGTCTATCTATATATTCAAGGTGCCTCAGGGAAGGAATAATCTTTGTTGCCCTCCATTGCACTGACTCAAGAAGGTTAATATCATGTCTAAAATGTGGGGACCATGCCTGTATACAGTACTCAATGTTTCTGGAGTCACTCCAGTGAGGTCCTGGATGTCCTTTGGTATGCAGTTAAAGAGTCAGGTTCCATTAAATGAGAAGAAGTTGTGTGTCAGGGTCCTAATTTTTGTGTTTTGTGTATATCCTTGAATACCCCTCACATAGCATAGTCTTCTTTTCCTCAGTTGCCTGTTCACCCAGATCCCTACGTTTGGTACCAGACCCTCCAGTATTTTCCATATATAGATTATTATGTATCTCTTATCATCTTTGCAAGGAGTACAACTTCAGGTGGTCTAGTTATTCCCAGTAGTTTAGGTTTACCATACCTTGGATTTTGCTGGTGAATGTTCTTTGTGCCACTTCTATGGTTATTATGTCCATGATTTTAAATGGGCACCACGGTGGGCAGCAGTATTCCATTCTGGGTAGCACTAGGGATTTCTAAAGTGTAGTCATGAATCCCTTTTCTCTGATTTTAAAGGTTCATAGGATCCATCCATTCAATTTGCGGGCCATCTCATATCTTAACCATATGATAGGTGAAGGTATGTAGTCAGGGATAATATATCCTTTTTGTTGCTGTACCTCAGCAACTCAAATTTCTCATTATTTAGGGACATATTATTCTCCTCTGCCCAAGTTAGCACCTTGTTCAGATCTTGTTGGAGTAGTACTGTATCATGTGCTTCCACAATCTTTCTGCTGACCCTCGTGTCATCTGCAAAGGATGAGGTATCAGAGTGCAGTAGTGTGGCATCAATGTCCCTGATATGTATGATAAAAAAGATGGGGCCGAGTACTGAGCCCTGGGGCATGCCACTCCAGATTTCACTCGGGTCTGAGAGTTCGCCTTTGACCATTACCCTCTGGATCCTTCCAGTTAGGAAGCTTTGAAGCCATCTTCCTAGGGGTCCCATGATGCCCAGGCCATCGAGTGTATTCATGAGGATGCCATGATCTACCTGGTGTTGTAGAAGCTGTGATAAACAAGAGTGCCCTTGTCTGAATCCATTTTGACTCTCATTTAGGGCTCCTTTCTGCTCCAGGAAGATGATTTTTTGTTTGATCAGCTTTTCACAGATTTTTATAATGTGAGATGTCAGGAATACTCGTTTGTATTTGCTTGCTTGACCTCTGCTGCCCCTTTATGGATAGGTGTGATGATGCCTATCTTTAGTGCTTCAGCTACCGTACATTCTGTAAAAGATTTTGACCACAGTATCTGCAGAGGCATGGCTAGCTCTTGTTTACACTGTTTTAGTAGTTTGGCATGAAAGCCATCTGGGCCAGCAGCAGAGTTCGCATAAATGGTGTCTATGGGCGCTTCTATGTCATCCTCCATTATGGTGATATTTGCCAGTCGATGACCTGAGTTTGTGGCATCCTCAACTTGTGGAAAGTAGTTAGGTGAGCTCATATCTACTTTTGGAGTGCTGAATACCTTTTCATATTACTCTTTCAGTATGTCTGTCATTTCCTCATTGGCCCTTACTAAGGGGCCCACAGCTGATATGTTTTTAAGCTTTTTGTTAGCAAAGGCAAACAAGAATTTTGAGTTCTCTTTTATATTGCTGACTGCTTGTAGTTCTTCTCTTCTCTGTTGTTCCTCATGTGATGCTTATAAGCTTCTTTTCGATATGAGTTAACTTTTCTGTTTTTTTAACTTGTAGCCAGGGATAGCTGGTTTTCCTGAGTCTTGTTTGAAGGGAGTTTCTCTTCCTCATCAGAATTTTTCTGTCCCTAAAAATTTGGGATTTATTTTTTTCTGTGCTTCTTGGGAACATACTTGATGCAGGTTTCCTGGCATTTGTTTATTAGTGTACTGAGTATGTTATTTACATTTCGACCCTGTAATATGGAGTGCCAGTCTCTATCATAATCAAAAAATAATGCTATCTTATTCACTTTTTGTGCACTTAAAATGTTTGTTTGTCAATTTACCTACTTTATTTTTAATACACTTGTAGCTATAACTATTGTCTTATTTCACTACTTTAAAACAACACTTTTTATATTTACACTATTTACAAACTTCTTGAAGACACTTAACACCAGTATTTGTCACCCTCAGGGAGTGAGTATTTCCTGTGGTTGCCCATCGCCGGTGGTTTTATAACGCTTTTATATTTGCAAGGGCAGAAAATCCTTACTCACACAGGTATGTTGTAGCAAACGGAAGCGCCAGCTTAGCTTCTCTTCCTTCCTTCAGATAGCCTGTATTTCTCCCCCACTTCCTCACTTCCCCTACAACCTCTCCCACAACCTGCTTCATCCCCACGCATACCTTCCTCACATACCCTTTCTTTCTCACTTCACCATCTATTTTTGTTTTTGACGCCGTGTCCAAGGTGGAGCCGCCATGCCGATGGACTGCCAGGCCACCAGGCTGGAGGGGTGGTCCTGAATGTCGGCACCTGGCTCTGCCAGGCCTGTACGCACCCCTCGATAGGCGGGCTACTCTGCAGCTCCACAAGAAAAATAGCTCCGCCCCCCCTGTGCTTGCGCAGGGGACCCTCCCAAACTTCTCTAACCGGAGAGGAGGCTTACTCCTCTCGACTTATTGGTGTAGGGGACTCTCCTTCACCCCTTTCTCTGGAGGTGCTATCAGGCACCTTGCTTTTACCCCCTGCAGTCCCCCCCTTTTCTTTCCAAGGGGACTGCCAAGAAAGCCAGCAGGCAGCCCATAGCCGACTGCTCCCCATTAAAGCGGCTCGGTAGGGCAAACCCCCTTAGGGCTAGAGAGGGAAGCCAGGCCCCTTCGGACGCTTCCCTCAAAAGACCTGCTGGCAAGAATACTGAACCTTAGCGGGGTCAAGGCCTGTGCCTCCCCAGACATGACTAGTGATGCTGCCAACGGGACCTCTGGCCTGGGGGCTCCTGCTGGCGGAGAGGAGAAGAAGGTTTCATTCACCGCTCTCCTCTCATAAAAAGAAAAAAAAATAGAAACAAGACTAAAAAGCCTTGGCTCCTCTCCATCTACCGGGGCTGTAGGGATGTATGGGTCTGCTGCCACTTCGGTAAGCGACCAAGCCAAGATTGGCACATCTGGCCCCTCTGCCCCCCCTGGGTGCAGAGTCCCAGACTAAGATGAAATGTGCGCAGGGCGGAGCCTCGATAACATCGGGCCCCCTCATTCAGAGGTTACCTGGCGTTTATGAGCCCGCTGGCTTCAAACGCTTCCTCGTTATTGGCTCCACTGATGGTAGCATGTTGGCCAAGGGCAACATGATCCATCAGAGAGAGAGCCGAAGGTGACTCGTTTCTCGGACCGGAGCCTTCTGGCGAATGTGGCGGATCCCTCTGAGGGCGGCCAAGATAAGTGCTCTTCAGACACTTGATGGCACCCCAGTGAGTGTGACACCGCACTCTACCATGAACTTTGTGAAAGGAGTAGTTTATGCGAGGGAACTCATTGACTACTCCATAAAGGACATCACCTTAGAGCTGGCCGACCATGGGGCAGTCAAGGTCGAATGTGTGATGAGAAAACAGGGAGGAGCCTCAAAACCCACCCCTACACTCTTTATCATGTTCGACTGTGACAAGATTCCTGAGTCAGTGCAGGCGGGTTGGTACCACTACCGCGGCAGTGCTATTACTATCACCGCTTCAGCCATATGAATCGTTCATGTAGACATGCAAAGTCGGGGTCACCCGAAGTCTGTCTAAATTGCTCAAAGGCCACACACGATAACTCCAAATCGTGTGTGGCCAAGTGTGTCAATTGCGGAGAGCCATACCCTGCTTCTTCGAAGCAATGAGGTGCATATCTCCTTGAGAAAGATATCCTGGCGGTTCCTGCCCAGGATTGACTCTCATTCCGCGAGGCTAAGGACTTGGTCCTGGCGTGCCCGGCTCTGCCTGGGATGTCTTAGGCCTCAATGGTTAGAAAGACACCCTCTGCTCCTGGCCCATCCAGGCCAATGTGCACGGTTGTTTCTGCGCCCATTTGTACCCCTTCTGCGGGTTCTACTCAACCCGGGTGCTCCCTTGGTAAAGCTGGCCCATAAAGGGTTCATACCCATCCCCGGCTAAAACCAGGGCTCCCACCCCCCTTTACCCAGCATGACCATTTCCCATTAGGCGAAATGGCCACGCGCCTCCACCGAGTCGTTAGACTCACACGAGGCAACACTCCTGAAGCTGGTTGCCAGGCCATCATCTGGGGTTCCTAAAGCTGTCCCCTGAAAGGACAGCAACAAAGGAGCTTTGGCTCCTTCGCCCACGCCTAGTGTTAGGCTGAGTGGCTCGGAGACGGTGGATGCTAGAAAAGAGTGCCCCCTGCCTAAGGTTTGAAGGCAGAGGGAAGAAAAGACTCGCATGGTGAGCCCAACCTCCCCCAATAATTCCTTGAAGGCGACAGTGCTTTGTTGGGCCAACAGTGCCTGGGGTTCTGCCCCTGGGAAGCATACTTACATTCCCGTGAGGGTCTTCTGTTTGAAGAGGGCCCCCACCTCTCCTCAGAACTAGGCCTGGAGGGCATATTCCTTTAATGGAATTGCCATGAACTCCGGGCCAACTGGGAGGAGCTGCAGAGGCTCGTTTTGTCACATTTCCCGCTAGCTATTTTTCTGCAGGAGACCGTGTTAGGTGCATGCCCCTGCCCGCCCTCCCGGGGTATAAGGGTTTTGCGACCTCACCACCACGAGATGGGGGACAGGCTGGGGGATGCATGGTTTACACCCGGCATGATGTCTCTGTTCTTCTTTTCACTTTAGATACCTCCTTTCAGGAAGTGGCTGTGCAGCTTCACCTGGATAGGAGGTATACTATTATTTCTGCGTACATTCCACCGTCAGCTGACTTGGAAGCACGGGACTTCCGCTGTGTCGTGGCATGGTTGCCAAGGCCATTTCTCTTGCTTGGAGATCTGAATGGCAGGCATCCTCTCTGGGGAGCTTACTCAATAAATCCCAGGGGACAAGTCCTTGCTGATCTGATCGAAGAGCTTGAGATGGGTGTCCTAAATGTGGATGAGTTTACGCATCACTGTCCAAGAACCCCTTCATTTTCTTACCTTGATCTATCTTTGTGCTCTTCGGATGCACAGCCTGATTTTGATTGAGAGGTGGTCGATGACCTCCATGGTAGTGATGACTTTCCCATTCAAATATCATTTTCAGGGCAACTGCCACCTAAGAGCCCATCTGAGTGAGTTGCATTCCGCTCTTGCTTCATGTGCGGACCATGCCCATGGTCCGGACAATGCCCCGTATGCCATGAATCGACACCTGGGTGAGCGAGGCATGCCCTTTCTGTTAAATTTGTTCAACAGGATCTGGGTGGTGGGTCTCCTCCCACATTCCTTGCGAATCGCTACTGTGCTTGCCTTTCGCAAACTGGGGAGAGATCACTCTACTCCATCCAGTTTCCGCCCAATCGCTCTAACTTCTTGCATGTGCAAGTTGATGGAAATTTTGGTAAATCTTAGATTAGCCTTTTTCCTGGACGGCAGAGGCCATCTGTCTTCTGCACAGTGTGGCTTCCGCAAGCTCCACTCCACATCAGAGAGCATCCAACTGGAAAATGCCGTCTGCGATGCCTTCCTTCATAGACAGCACTACACCACGTTTTTTTTTATTTGGAGAAGGCCTATGATACCGCATGGCGACTCTCCACACGATGGGGGCGAGGGGATGCCTCCCAATGTTTGTATCTGAATTTTTGCAAGATCGTTGATTCTGTGTACGGGTGGGGGGAGCCCTCTCGGGACCAATGGAGAGGGAAGAGGGTCTCCTGCAGGGAAGTGTCCTCAGTGTCACACTCTTTGCCCTGAGCATCAACGGCATCACCTCGGTGCTGCTGGAAGATGTTCTTGCTAGTTCTACGTGGATGACCTTTCAATCTCTTTTGGTGCGGCACAGATCCCAACTCTGGAGCGTCGACTCCAACAGGCATTGAACCGTGTCTCTCACTATGCCGAAATGCACAGGTTTTGGTTTTATTTGGCCAAGACTAAAGTGGTGCAGTTCTGCCGCTATCCACGGCTCCACCCCGACCCAGATTTGTTTCTTAATGGGGTGCGTCTGGAAGTGTTTGAATCTCACCGTTTCCTTGGTTTTCTATTTGACCGACGCCTCATCTGAGAGGCTCATATTTGCAGCCTTAGGGTCTCTTTTACCCACGCCATGGATATTCTCTGCTCCGATGTTCAGCGCTTGGGGCGCTAAACGGATGTGTTTTATGCATCCGCAGCTGAATGCTTATTGCGGAAGGTGGACTCGATCCACCACACCGGCGATCACCTTGCGACCGGTGCCTTCTGCACTTCCCCTATTGAAAGCCTACTATTCAATTCTGGGGAGATGCCACTCGCTCTACGCCGCATACACTGCATCATGAGCCTGGTGCCTCTCACTGCATCCACAGCTGATTTCGATGGTGCCTATGCCGATGAGAGACGCCAGTCATACCCTAAGCCCTTCGGGTTTAGGGCCAGGAAACTCCTTCGAGAGCTAGGTATAACTCTCAGGCCGGTGTGTCCCTGGTTCTCCCCTGGATGGTACCACTTTTGGCTATTTGTTTCCACGCCTCTGCTCCCAAAGCTTAGACAGTGCCGGGAGTATTGCGTTCGACCTTTTTGGAGCACACCTCGTGTCACGCTGGATCCGTGCTAGTGTATACGGATTGCTCCAAGTCTGAACAGGGGGTCGGTTTCCACGCCGTATCCCCTCTGTTTGAAGTCAATGTGGCTCTGCCAGGCGCTGCATCTGTCTTCATGGTTGAGCTGGTGGCAATACATCACTCAGTATGGGAGATTACGTGATGTGCCCGGTTTGGAGACCATATTTGTGATCTATAGTGACTCACAAAGTTCCCTGAGTGCTCTCAGGGCATATTAACTAGTGGACTTGTAGACTTTTGGGGGATGGCTGGCCTTCTCCCTTTTGTTGTTTTCTTTGTAGGTCTCATGCTCCTGCGCCGGTGGGACGGGGACTTTCCCCTGATGCCGGAGATTGCTTCCTAATTGTTGTGATCTTCCTTTTTTATCATTGTTTTCATACCCTTATTTTAAAGTAGCCTAGTGCTAGGCTGTATTGATTCCAGCGACTTATGCCCAATTGGCCAGTCGCCAGCTAGGCTCCTAAAAAAAAAGGAAGCAAACGGAAGCGAGACTTTAGTTGCTTGCGAGTGAAAAGGAGAACCGCTTTCACTGATCTTGACATATAAAAGTCTTGTTAGTTCTCTTTTGAATCATGCAATTTGAGCTTCCTTGCAAGCTCGAAGTTCCAAAACTGCTTCTGCCAATCCTTCTGGCTCCTCTGGTATGTCAGCACTCATACAAGCGAAAGGATTAATTTTGACAAGTCTTGATAATGATGCCTTTTGTTTTTAACACATTCCTGTGTATGGTTCGAATTGTATGTTGTAGATGCATGATTGGACACATTCCTATGGATTGTTTAAATTGTATATTTTAGATGCATGATGTAACACAAACCTATGGATGCATTTTGTGGGTGGGTTTTGACAGATGCAGGTGACCTTTGATAGGCGCTTGTGGCTTTTGTCATCCGTGAAATTATGTTAACCCATGAATCATACAGTGAGTAATCACTATATTTGAATTCCTACTTTTTTAAGAGCACAACAAAACCATTTAAGCATCCGAACATTGCCCATTCTCCATCCACGGAAACCCCCACACAATTATCCCATTTCGAGCAAACCTTGGGAAAATTGAAAAATGAATTCACTTTTTCAAAGACATCCACTCAGTAAGTTCGCAGCTCAAGAGAAGTGCTGAGCAGCATTTTTTCCTTGATTGTTCCTTCACCCCAGTATCTAGCATATGCCATCAGCTGAGCATCGCTAATTATATCAGTTGTCTCATCCAACTGAATGGCGAAGTCTCCATTCATTTTTATTGCAGAAATTATTTGTTTTCAGATATCTTTGGCCAACATAGAAATTCAATCTTTCACACTTTTCGCCGATAAAGCAACTGCGTCAATTCGCTTGAATTGCTCCCTGACACACATAGTTTCCACAAGTTTCAGCGCAGGGAGCTTGACTAATTCCTCTGAGATTGTATAAGGCTTCTTACTTCTTGCAACTAGCCAAGCCACCTCAAGCCTTGCTCATACTGCTGACCTTTGATCACAAGTACAATTTGTCATGTTTTCCATCCGATGCTTTTTCGCTCCTAATTCAAAGTTCTCAAAATCAGCCAGAGGTGAATGAGAGATTGGGATGAACATTGTCCAGGTGCTTTTTCAACTTATTTTTTTTCAAGGACTCAACTCCTAGTACCTTCTTGCACATAACCCATTGTGGCGTCTGCTGTCCTTGATCACTTATTTCTGTGAAACTATATTTCAAGAACTCAAACTTGATACATTCTTTTTCTGTTCAATGACATCTGGAGGTTACAAATAAAATGTTTTTTGTAAGATTCAAGATTGGTAATATCTGAAAAAACTACTAAATACTTGTTTTATATGTTATTGAAGCATGAAACAGAACCATTGAACAAATGTGGGTGCAATAGTAAAAATGTACACCTAAAATTGGCTAAAGCAGACAAAATAATGCTTCAAGAACAATTTCAAAAGGATACTGATAGTCACTAAGAAAATCCAGGTTCTGCGGAAATTTTCAGGACTATTTCATACTGTTCACAAAATGCTTAAATTTATTACCACTGCAGTATGTATCAGTATTTTGTCATTCATGTAAATTATTCTTTTTTTAATATTTTATGTATACAAAAACACACAATATTGAAACTTTTAGGATTTTTATGACTTTGTAGACACCCTGTATAGACCTGTGTAACAAAACGTGCAACACATCATCCCAACGAATATTGAATTGACATGACCGTACATTGTCCGCTCAATATTTTCCAAATTTAAAATTTTAAATACAACTCTCCCTCAAAAAATGTTATTTAATATTATAACACCAGCTGCATTGCAACTAATCTGTATTTAAACTTTTCAAATCCCTTAAAATACATGGTCATTTTTATGTGTACTGTAAAGACAATAAAACAATAAAAGCATAATCCTCTTACAAAGCTTCCTTACCTTTCAAAGGGTAGTTCAAATATAAGCAAGATTTATTCTTCCCATGCAATGCAACTTTAAAATAGGTCTACTTTTGAGATAATGTCACTATAGGTTAAAGATCCCAAATGCGCCTTCCTTGGGACCAAGACCGTGCTGGATTTTAGATTTTTCTGGATTTCAGATCACTAAATCCTAGGCCTATTTAAATTTAGAAAAATTAATTTAACAAAAAATATTTTAGTCATGTACGAGGGGCGATCAATAAGTTTTGCAAATCGGGAGGGCAAAACAGAGAAAGGGGGATGGCTGTTTGTGGGGGTTTTAGGACAAGTTATGACAAATCAGGACCTGCAGCCGCACGCTCCTGCCTCGTCTATTTAAGAAGCAGTAGCTGATTGCAGATCATCAGTCACAAATTTTTCAACAATGGAGAAGGTTGAGCACTGCGCACTGATCTAATTTTTTACCAAGGCAAGAATGCAAAAGAGATCCATGAACGCATGGTTGCAGTGTACACCGACACCACCCCTTCCTATGCAACCATTGCTCGCTGGAATAGGGAGTTCCGCCATGGTCGTGAGTCCCTTGAAGATGACCCCCGTCAGACGTGACCAACAAAGACAATGTGGCCCGTGTGGAAAGGAGGATCCTCGAAAATCGACGGGTGAAGGTTGAAGAAATCGAGCGAGAACTTGGAATATCACATGGAAGTGTTATCAACATCATCCATGACAATTTGGCCATGACCAAGGTCTCTGCCCGTTGGGTCCCTAGAAACCTCAGGCCCCATGATCGACTTCAACATCGTCAAAGTCCACAAGGCCAGAGTTGCACAAGCTGCCCTGCATGAGTGCGGATTCAAGGAGCTCAATCATCCCCCCCTACAGTCCAGATCTGGCCCCTAGCGACTATTTTTTATTCCGCCAGCTCAAGGCTGCACTGCGTGAATGCCGGTTTGGGGATGATGGAGATGTCCAGCTTGCCATCCAGGAGTGGATTGAACAGCAGTCAGGAGATTTCTGGTTGTCAGGAATTTGAAGCCTCGGGGACAAGTGGCGCAAGTCCATTGAAGTTGAGGGTAGTTATATTGAAAAATACTAAAACACTTTTCCTCATATCTCGTTTCCTTATATCCGAATTCCAAAACTTATTGACCGCCCCTCATATTTAGCAAGTATTCTTCTTCTATTTGCTTGGTTGAATTTTCACTGGTGGAATTACATCTCATCTGAGATGTCTGGCATGCTTCAACTGCCTGCCACAGGAGTCTCAAGTGTATATGCTGCACTCTTCTCAGAAGCTTTTTGAAATATATCTTGAGTTTTAATTGTTCCATATATTTTGGTTGTTCGTTTATTAGTGTCTTTTGTATCATGTAAACTTGCATTATACTCTGCTCCGAAATGAAGGCATGTTGTTCCAGAGCATGTATCAAGTCATCATAAAGAGTTATGGTGTCAGAAATGGTCACTTTTTTCACAGGATCAATTCTATCATCATCCACTCTTTTCATTCTTTTCAGGATTTAAAACAATGTCCACTATTTCATTGTCTGTTAGCTGATGAACTATGACAGCATCTTTGTCAACATCTAAAACTTTGTTAATATCATCATTCAGATCTTGTCCTGCTTCCCCATTCATCTCCTTTGCATAGTCAAACAACTCGCTGATCATTCTTTTTCATTAGAAACATGAAAACCTTCAAAATCGTCTGGATTTTCCTCAGCTGCATTAAACATTGTCATAGGCCACAAGCGATACCAACCGTTTTGCAGCACGTCCTTGGTAACTTGATTCCATGCATGCACACAAGCCCACACAGCATCCTTCAAATTGAATTCCTTTGTGAAATCTTTCAACAGTGGTTGAGCATACGCCTCATAAATTCATCCTTATATTTACACTTCATAGATCGTAAAATGCCTTGATCCATGGGCTGGATTAATGAAGTCACATTTAGGGGTAAATAGATGGAAAAAACATTGTCTTTAATAAGTAGCTGTTAGCAACAAACCACAAGAGACAAAAGAAAGCCAATAGACATGCGCCAACTGTGACCTCAAACAGTGTTGCCATTAGCACGGTGACCTGTAAAATGTCTTGGAATTCTGGATGTTAAGTGGGATATTGAAGAAAATTGCCAGTTTTTGGACCAATCCGGTTTTTAGATCTCCGCATTGGGGATCTTCAACCTGTACATGTCTTCACAAATTGAAACCATGAGTTTGTTAAACAAAATCACAAAACTGAATATTAATTTTGAATTAAAACCACAAGCTTTTTATCGAAAATCATGTGACCACAAAATTTGCTTTAATTAAAAACACCAAAATATTGTGGTAAACCATGAATAGCAACAATGTTACATAGAACTATAGCAGGACTTTCAGGCTGGACATAAATGCATGTGGCTCTAGTCTTGGCCCAGGGTTACCAGATGTTTCTTTTTTTTTGTTACAATGTAAAATTGCATAACTTGATAGTAACAAAAATATTTCATATAGATTTTACCTCGATGGGGGTAATTTACCCCTATTTGCCAACCCCTGCCTTAGTACATATGTACATCACAATAAAAAACACAGAATACTAAACTTAACATTTTATTTAAATCATGAATTTTTACACATGCAAACTATTCATAATTGTGAGAAATTCCTCTTAAATATTAATGTATGTAATATTTTCCAAATTCCCCACCAGTCTGTGAATATGTTTATCTGCATCCCTGAACTATTTCAATTTTAAGGGAGGATTATGGTCTGCAACAAATTTTCATAACAAAGGTCTCTTCCTCTTTTTACTTTATGCAAGCAGTCAATAAATTTACATATACTTGGATGCTGCATTTCAAGTTGTGATTGTAACTTCCTGTTTGCTGCTTCTGCATGATTGTTTGTCCTGTCTTCTTCATTCAGTACTACTCACTGATATAGGTTCTTCATTGCATAAGAAAAATGAGGTACTCTCCCAATGTTTATTCTTCTGTCCATTCTTCCTACATAATTGTCTTCATACCAATCTACAAGTTCTTTTAGATCATCAGATAATTTGCAACTTAACTGCAAGATAGTTTTATTTGTGTGTTCTATTGGAATAAAGCTAAAGCACAGAACATTTTGCATTTTTAAGTTAAGTTCTGGCTCATTTCTGTATTGAAGAGAATGTTCTAAATCACAAACATGCATTTTTATATTTTGACACAATTGAAGAAAAAACATCCTCTGATATCTGCTGAAAGGAAATGCACTTTTAAACTATTAAAAATTTGCCATTTTATAGTCAGTTGATAATTGCTCCACCAAATTTTGTAGAAATCGATTCACTAGTTTTTGAGTAGGGTCGATCTGGTTGACATTAAAATTTTTAATAGGGTCGCACCAGAATGGCCATGCTGAAATGTCCTAAACCCTTTATGGGTTAAGATGATTCTGAAATATGGGGAAGTCATTGATAATGATTGTTTTAAAGATTAAATTTTAATAAACATGAAATTCACATATTTTTCTGTTAGCTGAAATCTGGACATTATTTGTGGAATGACTCGATACAAGAGTTTCCTATTCAGGATTTTTCATACTTTGATTCTGATACTTAAATCTCCCTGCTCCTACTATTCAGCAATTCTTTTTATAGTGTCTGCAATTTCAATTATCACTCCAATATGAGTCAAATATTCATAATTATTATACCTAAAATTGCTTTTTATTATTTTTTCAGACAATGTCATCATCATCTGTTAATTTGCTCACTGTTATTAATAACTTTTATGATGAATACATTAAAAACACCCCTCGCAAGTTGAAATTGATTGATGTCTATATATTTTATATATTCCTGACTGGTGTTATACAGTTCCTTTATTGCTGTTTAGTTGGAACATTCCCTTTTAATTCCTTTTTGTCTGGTTTCATTTCCACCATTGGTTGTTTTATTTTAGCAGGTAAGTTGATTATTTTATATATTTATTCATATCCTGATATATATATATATATATATATATATATATATATATATATATATATATATATATATATATATATATAAAAATTTTGGTAGGGGTTTACCACTGATCTGGCACATTTTTGCCACTTTTTATTTCTCAGTAGCACAGAAATATGTAAATATATGCTATCACAAAGCTACTTTTCAGGGCTATAAGGAAATTTGATTATGAGCTGTTTATTGTGTGCTGAGGCCTAGGGTGTTTCAGTATATTGGTTTTATTTTAGTTTTTTTTTTAATGGTTTTTTTTCACTCATGACCTTTTTATTATTGGGCCTATCCAACCAAAACATTCATCATTGACTACTGGCTATATCTCCATGGAACCCTATAGTAGATCATTCTATGCCACCTGACAAGATTTTAGAAATCAGCCTCACCTTCTCATCTCAGATTTTGTTGAAATTTGGCACAAGAGTTTGTCTGGAGCCCAAATGAAAGCATGCAAAAATTTTAGCTCGCCAGGTTCTATATGCTCAAAATACCCCTAGCCCCCACACCTCTGGAGAAACAGCGATCACTGTTACCAAAATGCATGTTTAGCTGCCTCCTATGCAACCATAAATGGTTTCAGTAGCCCCGAAACCTGTCTTATATACATTTTTTTTCAATAAATTTCAGAAAAAAGGTCCATTTGACTCATTTCATTCTGGGTCACCCAGTACACCAAACTTCACTGCCTTACAGCCTGCAAAGTTAAAGTCTATACTTTCTGTTTTTGCCGTGTGATTATAGTTATATAGAGAGTACTAGGTTAAAAGCACAAGTTTCTCAGTTTATTCATGTCTGATCTATAGGAGCTAAAAGATGGATTAGAAACAAAATACAAGACAAACTCTGACATGTTTGAAGCTCTGGATGACCATGGTAGCATTTAAATATTCTCTAATGAGTTTCAATGGAAAGAGCTAAGGGAAAAAAAATCTTTGTGATGCTTCCCTCCCATACACTCGCATTTTCTCAATGCAAGTTTGAAGTAAAGCAATACAGTAGGCACAGTTGATATATGCATGGCAGGCAGAATGTATATAAAAACCGCACTTAATAAAATGCCCCAACATTGCATTAATTCTTGAGAGATCTGGCAATTCAGTGATGTCTTTGCTCCAGTCTCCACTCACCAGAATGTGCTCAATGTGGTTCATGCCTTGGTAAGGAGTAGGTTTGCCTCTCTATGATTCTTTCTTTGCCACTTTTTTTTAGCAAGACATGCTTACTTCCAAGCACTCTGCTCTTAACCATGCCAAAGAAAAAGCAGCTCACAAAGGCTCAGATAGAGGTCATACATGCCCTCTACAAGGAGAGAAAGTCTAATCAGTGTATCACTGAGAATATTGGAATTTCACTCCAAACACCTCAGTTATGGACTAATATAATATGTGATGTGGGACCCGGTCCCCTTCTGACCCATAAGAAAAGGCCTGGGAAGAAAATGCTGCATTCTAACAAGTCCCTGAATGTCATCAAAAGGCAGCTAGAGTCCAACCCGACCCTTTGCTTGCTCTGGGTAGTCCATTAAGGTCGATGATGATGGATGCCCTCAGTTGAGAGCATCAAACCTGCACTGTTTAAACAGGTAGGAATGTGTGCAGTCTATGGACCCGTATCTTGACAGGGGAGCAGGAGCCTGGTTTGTGATTGAGGTATCCTTCCTCTAGCCTTTGCCTAAAAATGCAGAACCCACAAGGCATTGGGGGTGGGGGGGTGGGGGGGGGGTAGTGGTCGGTAGGTGCCAGGGCATCTCCACACACCAGTGAGCCTGCATGCTGTACCTCTGGGGCCCAATGCTGCTCCGAGATTCCCTGCTGATGAGTGAACATTGGTAGTTGTTTTTCTTGATGTGGCAATACACACACTTAAAGTTTACTTGCACAAACAGCTCACTTACTGCAGATGCCGTGCTGTTCCCAAACCCTGCGTAACAAAATGCCATAGACAGGCAAGGGTCAACTTTGCTCATCAGTACTGACTTTGGAGGAAAGTTCTTTGAAGTGACGAGAGTACTTTCATTGTGAGTGATGGTGCCAGGAATTACGTGTACTGTAAATGCAGCAGTGACCCTCTGGACCCGCTTTACACATGCCACACTATTAGGCTCCCTGATTCAGTTATGGTTTGGGGGTTGCTTCTCTTATCAAGGCCTGAGGCACTTAGTCTTGCTCCCAAAGAACATGAGAATGAATCAGTACAACTACTTGGACCTGCTGATAGACAACCTTAACCTGTCAATGGAGGCCTGATGGGGCACCATATCACAAAGCCAAACTAGTGACTGATGCTCTTGATTTTGAGAGTATTCACTACTTCAACCCCTGGCCTGGCAACTCACCTGACATCAACCCTATAGAAAGCCTCTGGGGAAAGATCAAGTCTGGGTTGCAGAACTATGATATCTCCTCAGTACTGAAACTCATGACACTTCCAGCAGCTCTGGGACTCCATGCCTCAAACATAGCTCCAGACTGTAGCCGGCTCTTCCAAAACAACTGAAACTTGTTAGAAATGCCAAAGGATATCCAATAAAGTACTAGAAAAAAAGTGTTTATTTTTGTTTGTTGAGCCTTCTATTGTACCTAGTTTAGTTAAAGATGGCCAAAATCATTACCTTGCATATATCAACCATGCCTACTGTATTTATGACCTATGTGTGCATTCCCAGAATTTTTTTTCATTTTTAGAAAGCCACTCATGTATTATTTAATCCACTGAAGCAGCTGTTAGGGTTGTTGATTCTACTTTTTAAATAAAAAAAAATCAATATTTGCCATCCCCATATTCACCCCTCGCAGAGCAGGCTACTGCGTGTTGTGATGAGTGTTTGCATCCTATGATAATTATAGGTTCACTGTGCCCAATGATGAGTCTTTTCAAACATTCTCCCCCTTTACCTTACCAAGGAAAAATGGGGTCACCATGTCCAGTAATGACACTTTAAAAACAACCTTTCTAATTCCCCTGTAACATCATCAAAGCCACCCTTGGGTAGATCGACTGCAGAAAAGAAGGTCCCTCCCAAAAGTGCTTTCTCAGGGAACCCTCCAAACCTTTCAGTGCAGGATAGGAGGCTTACTCCTTTCTTAGGCCTACAGGTGCAGGACTCACCCTCTCTCTCTTCTCTGGAGGCGCGCCTCCCTCCTCCATTGGCAGTCCTTCCTTTTCTTTCACACAGGACTGCCAAGAAAGCATGTAGACAGCGCAATATTGACTGCTGCCTCTTGCAGCGGCTTGATATCGCCAACCACCATATGGGGCCAAGGGATGCTGTGCCTCCAAATGTACTGCACTTGTGCATTCCTACCTTACAGGGGGTTGGTGTACCTGCCTCCCTCTCTTTCCCGATGGATGGTGGGCCGCTGGCCCAAGACGAGATAAGAAAAGGTACCTTGAATAGGATCTTTGATGTTTTAGGGGGGGGGGGGCACATGGAGGAAACCCCTGAAATGGAAATGGTCCCTGAGGTGACCCAGCCCCAGACAGTAGGATCTTCCATGGGCTTGAACCTGGGTTTGGTGTTGAGCACAGAATCTGAGTCTGCCCCTGTGCAAGCTCCTCCTCAGATGCTCAGATCCCCAAGGCGTCACAAGGAGAAGAGAGATCTCCTTCCCTGGCTGCTGCTCCTGTGACAGCCCAGACCTTCATTTTAGAGAAGGATCTTGGTGAGGCCTGTCCATCTTCCCTAGGGGCTCCTTCCGGGGGAGGAAAAAAGGAGGTTCATTCCTCACCCTACTCCTAAAAAAAAAGAAGACTAACGGCTCCTCTCCCTTCCCAGGAGCTACAGGGATGGACAAGTCTGCTGCCGTTTTGGTAAGCGACCAAGCCAAGATTAGCACGTCCACCCTGGTGCTTCTGAGAGTGGGGAGTCCCTGACTAAGTCAAAAGTTGCAAGTGTGCAGAGCAGAGCCTCAAATACGTCGGGGCTGTTAATTCAGAGGTTACCTGGCATTTTTAAGCTCACTGGCTTCAAACGCTTCCTTGTTATTCAATCTATTGAAGGGAGCATGTATTGGCTAAGGGCAACATGATCCATCACAGGAGAGCTCTAGCTAGTGTTATTGGTAGAGAGCCGAAGGTGACCCATTTCTCAAATAGGAGCCTTCTGGCGAATGCATCAAATCTCTCTGAGGCAGCCATGATTAGTGCCCTTCGGACACTTGATGGCACACCGGTAAGTGTGACTTGGCACTCTACCATGAAAGGAGGGTTTTATGTGAGGGAACTTGTGGACTACTCCATAGATGACATCACCTTAGAGCTGGCCTACCATAGAGCAGTCAAAGTTGAGCATGTGATGAAAAAACAAGTAAGGGCCTAAACACCTACCCCTACACTCTTCTTCACATTTGACTGTGACAAGCTCGCTGAGTCAGTGTATGCCAGTTGGTATTGCTACTGCGTGAAGGCATTTGCGCCACTGCCATGGAGGTGCTACTACTGCTAATGCTTCGGATACATGAATTGCTCTTGTAGACATGCGAAGTCTTGGTTACCCAAAGTCGGTGAAAGCTGCTCCAAGGTCGAACACAATAAGTCCAAATCGTGTCATTTGCATAGAGCCGCACTCAGCTTTTTCAAAGCAATGTTGTGTGTATCTCCTTGAAAAAGAAATCCTAGATGTCATTCATTTTGCGAGATTAAAGACTTGGTAATGGCGCGCTTGGTGCTTCCAGGGCTACAAAAATTGGTCGGGTCTGTGCCCATTTGGAACCCTTCTGTGGGTTCTGCTCCCCTGGTAGAGCTGGGGGCATAAAGGATTCACACCCAGCCCCAGTTAAACCAGGGCTCCCCCTCCTTGAAGTCAGCGGAGTTCTGCCAGGCACTGCGTCTGTCTTCACGGCTGAGTTGGTGGCAATACACCACTCGGTACATGAGATTATGTGATGTACCTGGTTTGGAGACTGGATTGTGATCTATAGTGACTCACAAAGCACCCTGAGTGC
Source organism: Ceratothoa steindachneri (assembly GCA_963969495.1). Classification (NCBI taxonomy): domain Eukaryota; kingdom Metazoa; phylum Arthropoda; class Malacostraca; order Isopoda; family Cymothoidae; genus Ceratothoa; species Ceratothoa steindachneri. The sequence goes on along the minus strand of OZ018321.1, from coordinate 103,277,511 downwards.
TCTCGGGGCATTGGAATCTCTGCATCCCCTGGTTCACAATATCCATGATGCCATGCTTTTGGCAAGCCGGGTGGATGTAGAGATTATGCTATGCTGGGTTCCTGGACATGTAGGAATTGCTGGGAATGAGCGCTGAAGATGAGAGACGGTCGAAGGGAACTTAAACTTGTGTGCCATTGCGCCACGACTGTTCCCATGGTCCTACCCCCAATGCTGCAGAGACTTCAGGTTGCTTTCTGTCATTCTGAATTGAACACACTCGCAGGATGCAGTGCCATTTGATGGAGCGCTCGTCAGTGCCCTACTGTGAAGACTGCGTTGTCCCCCAGACTGTTTGGCACATTCTGTACCACCTGTCCCTTGTACTCGGGATGAGTTCATGCACATTGATTGGTGGTTGGGGGGGAGACCTTTCTTCCCTTTATTTAACTAGTCTTTTTTTTTTGTTTTCTTTGTAGGTCCAACATTCCTGCGCTGGGGGGGGGGGAAGGCGGAACTCCACCCTGATGCAGGAGCTTGCTTCCTCCTCGTTGCCATTTTCCCATTTTTATTGTTGTTGTTTTTTTACATATTCTTATTTTAAAGTAGGCTGTCGTACCCAAGTGGGTAGTTGCCAGATAGGCTCTTAAAAAAAAACAAACCCCAACTCCAAACCCTCCTTCCCCCATTATGACCATTTCCCATAAGGCCAAACGGTCACATGGCCTAAGTCGTGTGACTCACATGAAGCAACACCCCCTGAAGTTGGGCGTGAGGCCATCTTCCAGGGTTTATAAAGTTGCCTCCTGAAAGGAACACAGCCTTATAGGAGTCTACGTTCCTATACCCACACTGAGTCCTAAGCTAGGTGAATTTAATGGTGTGGATTGTCCTAGGAGGGACCCCTGCCTCTAAAGCCACTCAGCCTCCCCCTAAGCTTTTGAGACAGAGAAAAAAACTTTCATGGTGAGTCCACCCTCCCCCGATAAGTTTGCGAAGGTGACAGCTCATTCGCCAGCCAATAGCGCCCGGGGTTCTGCCTCCAGATAGCTTATGGCCATTTCTGTGAGGGTCTTCTCTTCGAAGAGAGCCCCCGTATCTCCTCCAAGCTATGCCTGGAGGGCTTATTCCACAGTGGAATGGCCACAGACAACTGGGAGAGTTGTGGAGGCTTGTCTTGTCCCATTTTCCTTTGTCTCTCTTTCACAGGAGACCATGCTGGGATTGTGCCCTCTGCCCACCCTCCTAGGGTATAAGTTTTGTGACCCCTCATGGTGGGCAGGAGGATGCACCATTTACACCCGGCATGATGTCTCCATCCTTTTATTGCTTTTAGGCAGTGGCTGTGCAGCTGCACCTAAATAGGACGGATGCTGTTATTTCTGTGTACATTCCACTGTCCCCTGACATCAGCGCAGGGGACTTCTGCTTTGTAGTAGCACGGTTGCCAAGGCCTTTTCTCTTGCTTGTGGACTTAAACAGGAGACAACTTCTGGCGAAACTGCTTGATCAATCCTGCTTCATTTTTCTGTCTAGATCTATCTCTGTGCTCTTCAGATGCACAGCCTAATTTGGGGTGGGTGGTAGTCGATGACTTCCATGGTATTGATCACTTTCCCATTCAAATATTTTCTGGACCGCTACTACCTGAGAGCTTGCCCTGGTGGTGCTTGGAGCGGGTGTGATGGTCCGCATTTCATGAAATGACTTATTTCTCTGTCTCAGTCAAGGAGTTCAGGTCAGTAAATGAGGCTGTTGAGTTCTATGGCAACCTCATTGTCATAGGCCTAACTACCATTCCTAGAATGTCTGGGCTTTTTGCATACCCAGTGCTTTGTAGTGGTCAGCCAGGTGTGAGGCAGCCAACAAAGAGAAGCGTTATGCCTACATGCGCTATAAGCTCTGCCCGAAGGATTTCACTGTCTGTGAATTTGATCAAGCTAGGCCTAGGTTCCGGTATGCTTCGAAGCTGCCGCTCTTCCTGGCAGGCATACGTGTCCTCACTTAATGGGAAGACCTCTCTAGCAGAGGTGTGGAAGTGTGTCAAAAGGATTCAGGGCAAGTTCTCACAAGACCCCTCCCTCTCCAGGAGAATGGTTCCACAATCTCAGACCCCACATCCCTGGCAGAGTCCTTCGTGACTATTTTCTCATCAATCTCTATCCAGGATGCTGCTCCACCAGCATTCAATGTGTGTTGTTGTTGAGGGACCCTGCAGTCAGGATAATCCCTAATAACCCTATCCCTGTGCTGGTTGCTGGTCGTGATGGGCAAAGAATGGATATCACCCCCCGAGAGGAAAGTAATCCCAATCCACAACCCCGAGCACAGAAGCATGATGGCAAGCTGCAGATGATAGAGAGCAAAGAGTAGACTGAATAGAGCAGAAATAGGAGAGTAATGAAAATTAGTCTGAATAAAGGAAAAGAGGTATGGAATAGAGATGAATTAGAGTGAATAACTAAGCTCAATAAAGGTATGCACCAGTAAGTTGCAGTATGGTACCGCACCTATGGCCTGTGAGTGATAAATTGCATGACCTACATGAAATTTAATGCAAGAAATGGTAATAAAAGGATTAATTACTTAAATTAATATACTTACAGCAGTAAAGGACAAAAATAATATAATACAAATAATCAATGAAATAGTGCACTCGTCAATCCTATAATACAAATCTAGCTGAATTCCACAATAAGATTGAGAGGGGGTAAGGATGAGGAAAGGATACGTTAGTCAGGTGCTGGGAATAGGATAGGGTAGGTCAAAGGGTTGACAATGGTATGGTTACGGGGACACAAGGAGTTGGTAAGGCGACCTTGAGCCTTACAAGTAGCGAGTTTTGTCCTTATTCTTGTCCTTATTCTGTTCCCACACTGACCACTCCTCACTGGGGCACTGGCGTTGAGGAAGCGTTGTAGTCGTGAACCAGGAAGTGCAGAACAGAGGCAGTCAAGCAAGGGAGGACATCAAGGCTCACACACCAGGCAATGACAGGAGGGTTGATGTATGGACACCTGGGTGAAATGAAAAAGAGTGGATGCACCATGAGTATGGCATCCTTACAGTGCAGCTCAACAAGGCAGTTCAGTAAACAAGATTAAAGGTTAAAGCTAATAATGATAACAATAGAAATGCAAACAAAACTGAATTAATATAAGCAAAGGGATGTAAAGAATTATTATCAGAATATAATAATAATAATAAATATGGACCAAAGATAAATAAGAGATAACAACGTTAATATCAAGCACAAAAGACATCAGGTTTAATAAAGAATATACCAGGTTTAATATTAAGATTATAAAGGAGGATTAATATGTGCTAAGCTCCTCACCTTGGTCATCCGTGCTCAAAACAAGTATTAATCGAACGTGCAGGAAAGAAATTATGTTATAATTTAAGGAACATTACAAAAATGCACATAAAAATATTACTGTGCAAGACAAGCCATGCTAGAAGAGCTTAATATATAGCTAAAACATTGAAAGAAAGAGTAGAGTTGAATACATTGATCAGAATAAGTTAGAAGGAAATTATTTCACAGTAAGACCAATTCCCAACCTCTGTACCCAGAAAACTAGATCAGAACACTCTCCCCCCAAGGTACACCCAACTAAATGGCCATAAGGAAAAGGACAAGAAAACACCTCAAACCCCCGTAAGGGGCGTGGTGATTTGCCATACTGGCCGCCGTGCTGACAGGACTCAGCACCCCGTCCGACCCCAGCTTAGCCTCTTCTTCCTTCAAAACACTTGTTTCCTCGCTTTTCATACAACCTCTCCCATAACTTTCTCTGGTCAGCCTCTAATTTCACAGGGTAGATGCTGACCTTCTTCTCAAGCCAACCGTCCCGGATCGGGGCTGAGGGGGAAGAGACAACGTTACCTAACACCTGAGCTCCGGTTTGGGATGTTTTTTTTTAACAACCTGCTTCATCCCCACCCATACCTTCCTCACATCCCTTTTCCTCTCCTCTTCACAATCTATCTTATTACGCCGTGTTCAAGGTGGAGCCGCCATGCCGATGGACTGCCAGGCCACCAGGCGGGAGGGGTGGTCTTAAATGGCTGCGCGTAAACACCTCTTGCAGTGCGGGCAACTGTGAGAGGTGGTGAGCTATTGTGTCCCGCAGAAAATTTAGGGTCACCATGCCCATTGATGTAAAAAAAAAAAAATATCCCCCTAATTCCCCCTTGCTGATCGACGGAGCCACCCTCGGGCAGCTCCACCGAAAAAATGGAGGTCCCCCTCCCTGTGCTTGCGCAGGGGGACCCTCAATATTTCTTTAACTGGAGAGGAGGCTTACTCCTCTCCTACGCCTACGGGTGAAGGGGACTCCCCCTCACCCCCTTCTCTGGAGGTGCTTTGGGGCACCTCCCTATTTCCAGTGGCAGTCCCTCCTTTTCTTTCTAAGGGGACTGCCAAGAAAGGCAGCCCATTGCCGACCGCCCCTCGTGTAAGCGGCTCGGTAGGGCAAACCCCCTTAGGGGGGAGAGGGAAGCCAGGCCCCTTCGGTCGCTTCCCTCAAAAGACCTGCTGGCAAGAATATTAAACCTTGCGTGCCGGTTCGTACCGCTACCGCGTGAAGGCATTCGTGCCACTGCCACGGCGGTGCTATTACTGTCACCGCTTCTGCGATACGAATCGTTCTTGTAGACGTGCAAAGTCGGGGTCACCCGAAGTTTGTGTAAATTGCTCCAAGGCCGCACACGATAAGTCAAAATCGTGTGTGGCCAAGTGTGTCAATTGTGGAGAGCCGCACCCCGCTTCTTCGAAGCAATGTGTTGCATAACTCCTTGAGAAAGAAATCCTGGCCGTTCATGCCCACGATCGTCTCTCATACCTTGCGCGGCCGGCTCTTCCTGGGACGTCTTACGCCTCAATGCTAAGAAAGACACCCTCTGCTCCTGGCCCATCCAGGCCAACGAGCACGGTTGTTTCTGCGCCCATTCGGAGCCCTTCTGCGGGCTCTACCCAACCCGGGCGCTCTCCTGGTAAAGCTGGCGGCACAAAGGGTTCACACACAGCCCCGACTAAAACCAGGGCTCTCCTCTCTTCCCCCAGCGTGACCGTTTCCCCGAGGCGAAACGGCCACGCGCCTCCACCGAGTCGTTAGACTCACAGGAGTCAACACCCCTGAAGATGGTCGCTAGGCCATCTTCCGGGGTTCCTAAAGCTGTTCCCCGAAAAGAGGACAGCAACAAAGGAGCTTCGGCTCCTTCGCCCAGGCCTAGTGGTGGAGCTAGAGGCTCGGAGACGGTGGTTCCTCGAAAAGAGGGCCCCCTGCCTCCGAAGCCGCAACGCCCGCCTAAGGTTTCGAGGCGGAGGGACGAAAAGACTCGCATGGCGAGCCCAACCTCCCCTAATAAGTCCTCGAAGGCGACAGCACTTTGTCCGGTCAACAGCGCCCGGGGTTCTGCCCCCGGGAAGCGTACGGCCATTCCCGTGAGGGTCTTCTGTTCGAGGAGGGCCACCGCCTCTCCTCCGAGCTAGGCCTGGAGGGCATATTCCTTCAATGGAATTTCCGTGGACTCCGGGCCAACTGGGAGGAGCTGCGGAGGCTCGTCTCTTTTCCGTTCCCCGTTTGCAGGAGACCATGCTAGGCGCGTGCCCCCTGCCCGTCCTCCCGGGGTATAAGGGTCTTGCGACCCCACCACCGCGGGATGGCCGGGCTGGGGGATGCGCGGTTTACACCCGGCATGATGTCTCCTTTCTTCCTTTCTCTTTAGATACCTCCTTTCAGGCAGTGGCTGTGCAGCTGCACCTGGATAGGAGGTATACTATCATTTCTGCGTACATTCCACCGTCAGCTGACTTCGACGCGGGGGACTTCCGCTGCATCGTGGCACGGTTGCCGAGGCCCTATCTCTTGCTCGGAGATCTGAACGGCAGGCATCCTCTCTGGGTAAATTACTCCATAAATCCCAGGGGACAAGTCCTTGCCGATCTGATCGAAGAGCTTGAGATGGGTGTCCTAAACGTGGATTAGTTTACGCATCACTGTCCGAGAACCGCTTCATTTTCTTACCTTGACCCATCTTTTTACTCTTCGGATGCACAGCCTGATTTTGGTTGGGGGGTGGTCGATGACCTCCATGGTAGTGATCACTTTCCCATTCAAATATCATTTTCAGGGCAACTGCCGCCTGAGAGCCCACCTCGATGGTGCTTGGCGCGGGCGCGGTGGCCTGCATTTCAGGAAATGACTGAATTTTCTATCTCAGTCGAGGAGTTTAGGTCGGTAGATGAGGCCGTTGAGTTCTCCGGCAACCTCATCGCCGCGGGCCTGACTACTATTCCTAGGACGTCTAGCCGTTTTGCACGCCGACCACTCCCATGGTTGTCGGCCGAGTGTGAGACGGCCCTCAAACAGAAGCGTTATGCCTACATGCGCTATAAGCGCCGCCCAAACGATTTCACTGTCGCTGAATTTCGTCGGGCTAGGGCTAGGTTCCGGTATATTTCGAAGCACGCCCGCCCGCCGCTCTTCTTGGCGGGCATACATGTTCTCACTTAACAGGAAGAGCCCTTTAGCTGAGGTGTGTAAGCGAGTCAAAAGGATTCGGGGCAAGTTCTCGCAGGACCCCCCTCCCGTTCTCCAGTAGAATGGGACCGCAATCTCGGACCCCGCGTCCGTGGCGGAATCCTTAGCGACCGCTTTTTCCGCATTCTCTAACATCCTGCATATGCAAGTTGCTGGAGAAATTGGTAAATCTTATATTAGCCTTTTTATGTGGACAACAGAGGCCACCTGTCTTTTGCATAGTGCAGCTCCCGCAAGTTCTACTTCACGTTGTTTGCTCTGCTCCAAAAGCTAAATGCTGTCTTTGGGTCCTTCCTTCGTAGACAGCACTACACCATGGCCTTTTTTGATCTGGAGAAGGCCTATGATACAGCATTTTAATATGGTATTGTGGAGACCACACAAGGTAACACCGCCCAATCTTTATATCTGAATTTTTGTAAGATTGTCAATTTTGTGTACATATTGGGGGGAGCCCTCTCTAGCCCAATGGAGCAGTAAGCGGGCATCCCACAGGGAAGTGTCCTAAGTGTAACACTCTTTGCCTTGAGGATCAACAGCATCACCTCGGTGCTGCCAGAAGATGTTCTCGCTACACTCAACGTGACGACCTTTCGATCTCTTTATGGCACGGCCCGGATGCCAACTCTGGAGGGGTGACAGGCATTCAACCACCTCTCTCGCCATACCAAAGTGCACAGGCTTCTGTTTTCCTTGGCCAAGACTAAGCTGGTGCACTTCTGCTGTGATCTACGACTCCACCTTGACACAAACTCGTTTCTCAATGGGGTATGCCTGGAAGTGGTTGAATTGCACCCTTTCCTTGGTCTTGTATTCGACCGACGCCTCACCTGGGAGGCTCATATTCTCAACCTTAGGGTCTCTTGTACTGCCCTACTTTTTTATCGATCCTTGTTTGCTCGAAGCTTGACTATGGATATGAGTTTTATCGATCCGCAGCTGAGCGTGTATGGCGGAATTTAGACTCGATCCACCGCACCGTCCTCTGCCTGGTGACCGGTGCCTTCCGCACTACCCCCATTGAGAGCCTACTTGTCAATGCTGGGGGGGAGATGCCACTCACTCTACACTGTACACACTGCATTATTCATCTCTACACGTGAGTCCGGTGCCTCCCTCAGTAGCCAACAGCTCTCACTGCATCCACAGCAGATTTTGACTGTGCCTATGCTGCTGAGAGACAGTGGCCACCCGGGTTCTGCCCAAGACGCCACCCTGGAGGGTACCACCTTTGGCTATTTGTCAGCATGCCTCTGCTCCCAAAGCTTCTATAGAGCCGGGAATATTGCGTTCGACCCTTTTGGAGTACACTTCATGTCATGCTGGAATCATTCCAGTGTATACGGATGGCTTCAAGTCCCATGAGGGTGGGGGTGGGGGGGGGCTTCCATGCCGTATCTCCTATGTTTGAAGTCAGCGGGGCTCTGCCCCCTGCTGCCTCTGTCTTCATGGCCGAGCTGGTGGCAATACATCACTAGGTATGGGAGATTACATGGTGTGGCCAGTTCAGAGACAGGATTGTGATTTATAGCAACTCATAAAGCGCCCTGAGTGCTCTCAGGGCATTGGAATCTCCACATGCCCTGGTTCGCAATATCTGTGATGCCACAGTTTTGGCAAGCTGGGTGGATGTCCAGATTATCTTCTGCTGGGTTCCTGGACATGTAGGAATTGTGGGGAATGAGTGCACTGATGATGGTGCCAAAGAGTCCCCGAGGACTGAGTGACCAGACCAGCATTTGCTCCACAGCGATTACATGGCAGGAATACGGGCAGCTCTCCGGTCTGCTTAGCAAAGAAGATGGGAAATGGTTGAAAGTAACTTAAAGCTGCGTGCCATTGTGCCGCAATTGTTCCCATGGACCTACCCCCCAATGTGTGAAGGCTTCATGTTGTCTCCGAATTGGACACACTCGCGGGACGCACCGCCATTTGATGGAGCACATTCTTGTTGAATGTCCCAGTCTGAGTGATCTTCGCGCACATTACCCGTCCCAAGGGTCGCTACTGCTTGTCCCTTGTACTCGGGACGGGATCGGCGCACTGACTTGTTCACTTTGACTTTTTAGAGGAAGCTGGCCTCCACCCCTTTGTTTTTTTTTGTAGGCTGCATGTTCCTGTATCGGGGGGAGGTGGGCCTACCCCTGATGCCAGAGCGTGCTTCCTTCTAGCTCTTGCTTTTACTTGTTAATTTTTTTAGTATTGTTATTTACATAGTTATTTGTTTTCTTTTTTGTTACTTGTTTATTAATATAGCCTACTAGTAGGCTGTGTCATGTATAGCTACTTATGCCCAAGCAGGCAGTCGCTAGATGGGCTAAAAAAAACAACTGAAGTCAGTATGGCAGATAATGCGATGTACCCAGTTCTGCAACTAGATTGTGATTTATAGCGACTCACAAAGCACCCTGAGTGCCTTTGAGGCATTGGAATCTCCGCATCCCCTGGTTCGCGATATCCATGATACCACAGTTTAGGTGAGACAGGTGGATGTCAAGATTATCTTCTGCTGGGTTCCTGGACATGTAGGAATTGCGTGAAATGAAGGTGTCAAAGAGTTCTCGAGGACTGGTTGATCAGACCAGCGTTTGCTCCACAGTGATTACATGGCAGAAATATTGGCTGCCCTCCGGGCGGCTGTTTTTTTGTAGGTTGCATGTTCCTGTGCTCCCGCCCCCCTTGTTGCCTTTTAACTTTTTTTCATTTGTTTTTTTTTTACCCTGTGCTTAGTCTTTCTCTTTTTTTTAATCTTTGTTATTTATATATTATTTGCTTTAGGCTTTAGCGTGAGTACAGCGACTTTTGCCCTAGTAAGCAGTCACCAGATGGGCTCTCAAAATAATAATAAAAAAAAAGGTTCAAGGTTCTTCTTATCATCAGATATAGAATGTCTGAGTGATAGTCACCAAACAGAGACTAACTTTTAATGATTCATCTGTAAACAAATAAGAAAGAAATGGTGATGTTCTGGCTTTGTATTTCATTGTATCTGGCATGGTATCAGGGTGTGCTGCATGTGCTTATTCCATTACCTCCGCTTCTTTATCTGGATTGAGCTTCTTGCCTTTGTAAGATGGATGATGCATATATGCCAGGTAGTGCACTAGGGTTAGGGCTTCAGTCTTGCCAGCCAGACAGCATCAATACCACATACAGTAAAAAAAGTTCCTTTATTTACACACTTGTGGCTTTTTCTGGTACTATAGAGAGAGTTTGTTCACAGATATCACACAAGTCATAAGTGTTTAATTGAATAAAACAAATTTTGATATTTTTCTAATAAAACAAACTTGAACTTCAAATGAATCTGATTAATGAAATACTGAAACTTGAAAGTAAAAACTCTCGCCATAGCATTCAGGGTACTGAATTAAAATATGTAGTTAACATTCATTTAAGAAAATGTAAACACTTAGTCTATGATAAAGGGCAAATATAACATATTTCTGATTGAAAAAATAATAAAAAAACAAAATTTTATTTGCAAAAATAATTTTTTTTTTTTTTTTTTTATAAAAAACATCAATTGATTTAATTAATGCCAACCCTGGCAGCTGTTAGTCAAATTTCTTTTAACAAAAGTCTATATTTAAAAAGTGAAACCATTTTTGGTTTAAACTTCATGCTTTCTGTGATAAGATGGCCTAAAATGTGGAATTTGTAACCAAGTGGTCCACTTGTATAAAAAGCAACATTAAATGGCAATAAATTTGCATTGGTCCATGGTGCCTTTTGCACTACCAATTCCATAGAATTTGTTAATTTTATGGAGTTGGTATCAACATCACTTAGGGGATACGCCCGATAGCCAGGTAGGTGCACCACCCACACCTGTTTTACTTGAAGATGGACTTTTGCTGGATTCTAAACCAGATAGGTTTCTTGTTGAGATTCTCAAACCTGTAGATGGGTATCTAGTTGAAGCTGAAGAGGTTTTCATAGCAAGGTTTGTAAGCCAAAGGGAGTTTCTTATTTGGATCCCAAGTCAATGTTTTACACATTTTTACTACTGTATTTTGATGGTTTGCCTGATTTTAGGATAGTTTTCTCAGACAAACTAGTGTCTTCCTAATAACGAGGCAGTTGGTGAAGTAACATTGCAGATTATGTGGAGTTCTGGTACCAAACCCAATACTTGTCTCTTTGTTGTGGCCTCTGAAAATTCTGGCCTAGCCCATGAGGGTGCACAAAGTTCCACAGACATCACATACATTTACCATCCAACACTTCTTGTCATATATACAGGCAACATATTGCCCTAGCTGCAAGTGCTGACACCTCACATTGTGTTTTGGCAAATCTTTCTTCCTGCAGGACCACAGTTGCTTCAACCTCACTATGGTCACAAAAGTGTCTTAATTCCTTTGAGCTGTTTGGAGAACTCAAAGAAATATTGAGTAGTGAGTGTAATATACCCATGTATGTGGTGCTGCAGACTTTTCCTTTATGCCAGTCTCTTGAATGTACAAACAAAGAAACTCCTGTCAGCAGTTATTCCATGGTCTTCCAAAAATTTTTAAATTCTTGTACTTTGCTGCTGAACTACCGTAATATTGGGTGTATCTGATTTCAGGCAATTTAGCTTTCAGAAACTGGATAACTTTAGTAATTAACACAAACAGCTACAGCATTGTGATAGGTAGTCACTGATAATGTACAGTCTCTGACACTGCACTTCTTCATTATCCTTGCTGTAAACTGAAAATGGGATGCACTGTTGCCTGGTTATTTCCCTGATGCAACCCTTGCATAGTAGCATCTTGAACAAAAAATTAGTAATTTTCAGCAAATTCTATAAGTATGATAAATTCTCCTGCTTCCAGTTGTTCCTTTAGCTCCTTTAGATGTCATGTTTGATGTTTAGCAATATAGTGATATGTAGGCAAGCTGGCAAATTTTCCACTTAAGTTAGCAATAAACTTCAACTGTCAGCTGATTGGTCATCAAAGTGTGTATGTAGACTCAATGCATAAATTAACTACAACTTAGGATCTGTGATTTCATCTTTAAGTATCTGCCAAAGATATTCGGCAGCTGCTCTTACCCTAGATATGCTTCACAATGATGTAACATAAATTCCTTTGACTGCATATTGCAAACATTTTTGCTGATGAATGTTTTGTATTCTGTTTACAAAGATATTCCAATGAGCATGAGTTTGACATTCTGATGCATCCTGCGCATACACTGTGTACCTGCTGCTCCATCAATAATGCACCATTCATGCTTAAGCTGACAGGACTTTGTGATACCAATTTTTACATCAGGATATGTATTCCAAAACCACATATAGCTCATTCAAATTGCATGGCAAGAGCTGCTTCTGTTTTTCCTTTTTGACGCCATCAATATGGACAGTTACTTTATCCTTCATACCCGAGCACATTCTGCTGTACTCTTCATCCTGATAGAAACTGAACAAGCTCTTTAGTTATTGAAGGCAAAGGTCAATCCTTTCTTCTTTGCAGGTATGGCATGAACTCGTTCTTTCTGGCATAACTTTGTCTGTTCTTGCCAGTCTTTCTGAGACTACAAATTCAATAATTATCTTCCAAATGCTCTAACTCTGGCTGCAGAGTAAAGATTTGTACCTTCCAGTCTTACTGGAAGATGTCTTAAACTTAGTTTTGAGCTGTTCTAACAGTATCATAATCTTTACACTTGGCATTTTTGTTGCCCAGAGCTAGGACTTAGCTCTGTCTTTATGCTCCAAGCCACCAGCACCTAAAACCTGCTTTATTATAGCTGTATGCAACTTTTCTTTTAGCATATCCTGATGAGGCTCTTTGGTTGACTTTTCTGAACTTTAATGGCAAAACTCCTACTGCAGCAGCATTTGCACTTGAAGCAACAGCTTCAGTGGCACTTGTTCTGGTTGTTTATTATCAGCATCTGAGTTTGATCCCACTGATATATTCATTGGTAAATTGCTCTGCTGCAGCTCATCAAGTTGTTTGTTGACTTCCTTTCTGCACTTGGACAGATTTTGGCTTACCAACGAATTTTGTACCTGTCTGCTTTCTGAGTTGATCTAATGCAATGGTTTCAACCTTTTTATGATAGTGGCACCCTAATTGCTATCTAGCAACAGCTGTGGCCCCCCAATATAAAATAATTTACGTATAAATACTTAGTTACATGAAAACAACTTCAAAATTAACCATGATTTACATTTAACCTAATTAATTCAAATTAGAAATAAAAAAATGAAAATAAATAAATCTTAGTTTTAAAAGTTTAATGGGAAATTTGAGCTTGATGAGTATCAGATAATACTTTAATATTAGGACGTATACTTGACAACGCAACTCTCATTTCTACATTCACTGTCAGCACTCTCTTTTCATTGTTTTTTTTTGTTGCACAATGCAAACAGCTAGTTTCAAAATACTTTGAACTGTCATTAAATTTTCTAAAAAAAATGTTTGAAATACATATCTTTTGCAATTTAACTATTTTAAAATAATTTCTTGGTTGCTCCCGCAGCACCCTTAGTTGGCTCTTGCTGTACCCTGGTTTAAAACTACAGATTTACTGTAATCAGTTAATTTACGACTGCTAGCTGAAATCTATTTAGTATGTGGTAGCCCTAATGGATTGCAGCAAACTGAAATAAAATAGAAAAGTAAAACAAATTAATCAATTGTCAAATAAATAAATACATATTATTCATAATGTAAAAATGTAGAATTCATCTAGCTATTTTTCCATAATGTCATCTTAAATCTTTGACATTGTAATAGAGCATACAAAACTCTTGATTAGGTAATCACATCAATGCCCTAATATCATGGTTTGTTCTCATAATTAGAATTGACTTTTCTTCTCTTTTTTTCTAGTGTGTCTAAGACTTCAAGCAAATCCACAAAATAAACATCAGTTTCATGGAATTTCACCTGAGAGAGGCTTTGCAGATTTCCTCTTTGCACAGATTGTCCTTCATCTTGTTGTTTTTAATTTTATTGGATAATTTTTTATAACATTCATTAGTTTTAAAGGGGGCTGGCTGCATATCTATCTTCTGCTTTCTTTAAATATTGGAACTTTTTGGAGAATGCAATTTAAATTTAGTGCAGAGTAACTGATGAAAGGTCAGTTAATAAAATGTGAAAAGATTGTTTTAAAAATATTATATGTATTGGGTGATTTCCTTATATAAATAAAATATTTAAGTATGAACTTTGGTAAGTTTGATTGAATTTTCCTCTCCCTTTCTGGAGACCTTTTCTTTCTTCAGGTGTTAGTCCCAGAGAGGCTCTGGCCTTCTCCGAGTGAGGGGTCCCCTGGTGCTGTGAACCAGACTTTTAATGCACCCTCTCTTCCACCCCGCTTATTTCTTTTACTGCCCTTCATTTCCCTCTCTTCTTTTATCATATCTAGTGGCCCATAAGACCTGCCCTCTCCTTGTTTTTTTCAGACTGATTCTGAATTTTTTTTTCATGAAGATCAGCCCCGTAAGGGGCGTGGCAATTTGCCGTCCTGGTTGCCATGCTGACAGGACTCAGCGCCCTGTCTGACCCCAGCTTAGCCTATTCTCCTACTTTCAGACAGCCTGTATTTCTCCCCTACAACCTCTCCCACAACTTTCTCTGGTCAGCCTCTATTTTCACAGGGTAGATGATGACCTTCTTCTCTGCCAACTATCCCGGATTGGGGCTGAGGGGGGGAGGGGACATGTTCCCTAACCCCTTAGCTCTGGTTTGGGATGGTGGGTTTTTAACAATCTGCTTCATCCCGACCCATACCTTCCTCACATCCCTTTTCTTTCTCTCTTCACACACTATCAATTTTAAGGTGGAGCCGCCATGCCGAAGGGCTGTCAGGTCACCAGGTGGGAGGGGTGGCCTTGATTGGCGGCACCTGGCTCTGCCAACCCTGTACGCACCTCTTGCAGGGCGGGCTACTGCGAGGGGTGATGAGCGTCTGCATCCCGTAGAAAAATTAGGGTCCCCATGCCCAATGATGCAGAGGACCCTCCAAATTTCTCTAACCGGAGAGGAGGCTTACTCCTCTGCTTCACCTATGGGTGTAGGGGACACCCTCACTCCCTTGTCTGGAGGTGCCTTCGGGCACCTCCCTCTTTCCAGCAGCAGTCCCTCCTTTACTTTCCAAGGGAACTGCCAAGAAAGCCAGCAGGCAGCCCATAGCCGACTGCTCCCCATTGAAGCGGCTCGGTAGGGCAAACCCACTTACGGGGAAGAGGGAAAGCCAGGCTCCATCCGTCGCTTCCTTCAAAAGACCTGCTGGCTAGAATATTAAATCTAGCGGGTGTCAAGCCCTGTGCCTCTCAAGACAAGACTCATGACACTGCTGCCAATAGGACCTGTGATGTCCTGGAAGAGGGATGGCCAACTGGAGGCCCCACCCGAGATAGACATGGTCCTTGAGGCAACCCAGCCTCAGACGGTAGGGCCTTCCGTGGGAGCGAATCTGGGCTCGGCGCCAAGCACGGAACTCGGGTCCGCTCCTATGTGAAGTCCTCCTCAAATGGCTAGGATCTCCTCCTCCGACCGGTTACCCTACAACTGCCAGGAATTTCTCTATCTCGGAGAAGGACCTTGCTGAGGCCGGTCCATCCAGCCTTGGGGTTCCTGGCGGCGGAAGGGAAAAGAGCGTCCATTCGTGAGAGCTGCAAGGACGGATGGGTCTGCTACCACTTCGTTAAGTGACCAAGCAAAGATCGACACATCCGGCCCCTCTGCTCCCCCAGGTGCAGAGCCCCTGACTAGGGCCATTCAGAGATTACCCGGCGTTTTCGAGCCTGCTGGCTTCAAACGCTTTCTCGTTATTCGCGCCACTGATGGCACCATGTTGGCTAAGGGCAACATGAAAAATCAGAGGAGAGCTTTAGCTACTGTGATTGGTAGTGAGCCGAAGGTGACCCGTTTCTCGAACGGGAGCCTTCTGGGGAATCCCTCCAAGGCGGCCAAGATAAGGGCTCTTCGGACACTTGATGGCACCCTGGTGAGTGTAAGGCCGCAATCTACCATGAACTTTGTGAAAAGTAGTTTATGCGAAGAAACTTGTGGACTACTCCATAGAAGATATCACTCTTGAGCTGGCTGGCCATGTGGCGGTCAAGGTCACGCGTGTGATGAGAAAATAGGTAGGGGCCTCAAGACCCACCCCTACACTCGTCGTCACGTTCGACTGTGCGTGTCAGTTGGTATCGCTAACGCGTGAAGGCATTTGTGCCACTGCAGCGGAGGTGTTATTACTGTCACCGCTTCGGCCATACGAATCGCTCATGTAGACGTGCAAAGTCGGGCTCATCCGAAGTCTGTGTAAATTGCTCCAAGACCACACACGATAAGTCTAAATCGTGCATGGCCAAGTGTGTCAATTGCGGAGAGCCGCACCTCGCTTCTTCGAAGCAATGTGTTGCATATCTCCTTGAGATAGAAATCCTGGCCGTTCATGCCCAGGATCGTCTCTTATTCCTTGCGCGCCCTGCTCTTCCTGGGATGTCTTACGCCTCAATGCTAAGAAAGACACCCTCTGCTCCTGGCCCATCCAGGCCAACGAGCACGGTTGTTTCGGAGCCCTTCTTCGAGTCCTACTCAACCCTGGCGCTTCCCTGGTAAAGCTGGCGGCAAAAAGGGTTCACACCCAACCAGGGCTCTCCCCCCCCCTTCCCCCAGCGTGACCGTTTGCCGTAAGACGAAACGGACGCCCGCCTCTACCTAGTCGTTAGACTCGCAGGAGGTGACACCCCTGAAGTTGGTCGCCAGGCCATCTTCCGGGGTTCCTAAAGCTGCACCCCGAAAGGAGGACAGCAACAAAAGAGCTTTGGTTCCTTCGCCCACACCTGGTGGGGGGCTGGGTTCTTAGAGACGGTGGATCCTCGAAAAGAAGCCCCGCCTCCGAAGTCGCAACGCCCGCCTAAGGTTTCGAGACGGAGGGAGGAAAAGCCCAATCTCCACCGGTAAGTCGTTGAAGGCAACAGCGCCCGTGATTCTGCCTCCGGGAAGCGTAGGGCCATTCCCATGAGGGTCTTCTCTTCAAAGAGGGCCCCTGCGTCTCCGAGCTTGGCCTGGATTGCATAGTCCTTCAATGGAATTGCCGTGGACTCCGGACCAACTGGGAGGATCTGCGGAGGCTCGTCTCCCGTTCCCCGTTAGCTATCTTTTTGCAGGAGACCATGCTGTGCACATGCCCCCTGCCCACCCTCCCGGAGTATAAGAGTTTTGCGATCCCACCACCGCGGGAGGATGTGCAATTTACACCCGGCATTATATCTCAGTTCTTCTCTTCGCTTTAGATACCTCCTTTCAAGCAGTAGCTGTGCAGCTGCACCTTGATAGGAGGTATACTGTTATTTCTGCGAACATTCCACCGTCAGCCGACTTCGACGCGGGGGACTTCCGCCGCGTCATGGCACTGTTGCCGAGGCCCTATCTCTTGCTCG
The DNA here is from genome assembly GCA_963969495.1 of Ceratothoa steindachneri. Taxonomy (NCBI): domain Eukaryota; kingdom Metazoa; phylum Arthropoda; class Malacostraca; order Isopoda; family Cymothoidae; genus Ceratothoa; species Ceratothoa steindachneri. Next base: position 103,260,576 of record OZ018321.1, on the reverse strand, counting down.
GAGATCTAAACGGTAGACACCCCGTCTGGGGAGACTACTCTATCAATTCCCGGGGTCAAGTCCTTGCCGACCTGATTGACGAGCTTGAGATGGGTGTCCTAAATGAGGATGAGTTTACTAATCACTGCCCGAGACCCGTTCATTTCCATGCCTCCATCTATCTTTGTGCTCTCCGGATGCACAGCCTGATTTTGATTGGGGAATGGTCGATGACCTCCATGGTGGTGATCACTTTCCCATTCAAATACAATTTTCTAGGCCGCTGCCACCCGAGAGCCCGCCTTCGTGCTGCTTGGCGCGGTCGCGGTGGTCTGCATTTCATGAAATGACTGAATTCTCTATCTCAGTCGAGGAGTCTAGGTCGGTAGATGAGGCACGAAGCAAGAGCGGAACGCAATTCGCTCACAGTAAACCTGTCGTTGAAGGGTGCTCCGCCTCTGGAGGTAAAGTCCAGCCGGCAGCCTTACGCGACATCACGACGTGCATTGAATGCCGGCGAAGCAGCATTCCGGCTAGAGAATGCGGAGAAAGCAGTCGCGAAGGATTCTGCCACGATCGCGGGGTCCGAGATTGCGGTCCCATTCTCCTGGAGAACGGAGGGCTTCCTGCGAGAACTTGCCCCGAATCCTTTTGACTCGCTTCCACACCTCTGCTAGAGATGTCTTCCCGTGAAGTGAAGACACGTATGTCCGCCAAGAAGAGCAGCGGGTGTGCTTCGAAATATACCGGAACCTAGCCATAGCCCGACGCTTCTGTTTGAATGCCGTCTCACATTCGGCTAGGCCGTGCAAAACGGGCAGACGTTCTAGGAATAGTAGTTAGGTCCACAGCGATGAGGTTGCCGGAGAATAACTCGACGCCTTTATCAACCGACCTAAACTCCTCGACTGAGATAGAGAGTTCAGTCATTTCCTGAAATGCAGGCCACCGTGTCAACGCCAAGCACTATCGGGGCAGGTTCTCGACTGGCAGCTGCCCACAAAATGTTATTTGAATGGGAAAGTATCACTACCCTGGAGGTCATCGAACACCTCCTACCTAAAATCATGCTGTGCATCCGGAGAGCATAAAGATAGATCGAGGCAGGAAAATGAAACGGTTCTCGGGGATTGATGCATAAACTCATCCCCATTTAGGACACCTATCTCCAGCTTGTCGATCAGGTCGGCAAGAACTTGACAACTGGGATTAATCGAGTCTCCCCAGAGGAAATACGGCGTGAAAACTGACCCCATCTTGGGATTTGGAGCCATTCGTATTCACTGACACGGAGCTGCGGAAGTCTTCCTTGTCGAAGTCGGCTATAGTATATAGTTATATATGTGTTTTATTCTATGTTAATAAATCAGCCTAAATAGTGTTTCGAAAACCATACCTATAAATTTGTTTGATCAAAGTTGTCTGCAGTTAGTTTTAGGTATAAGGCGACAGCGAAATAAATTTTTGGAATAATGACTTAGGCTTTAAGAAAGACAATTACACAAATATAAATATATTCATAAAATCAACGAATGTACAATGAGATAAGTAGGGTAGGTATACAATGTAAGATATTTTAACATATGATTTACAGTAACAAGATGCGAAGAGAATTGAAGCATGTGAAATTAATATGATGAAACAATAGGATGAATAATATATAATATTGTGTAGTGAATAATATAGTATCTATGATGGATTGAATTGGGGCATATAATTAGCATCTACTCTCGTATGGTCGTTTGCGAAGAATTGTGAGAGAAAATGGAATTAACTAAGTATGATTTGTTTGTAGGTAAATGAATAATTGTAGAAGGAATGATTACCGTCCTTTATACGAAAAAAGCTGCGAGTCGAGTGGGCGGAATAGCGTGCTATTTTGATCAAGCTGGGAACGTGTGTTTGTTTGTTTTTGTGTGAAATTTAAGAGATGTTGTTTGGAATAGTATACGTTAATTGAATTGACAAGTAAAATAAATGAATTAATTAATTTTTAAGTTGTACATAAAATGATTTAATTCACAAAAGTTGTAGTATATAAATTGATAAAGTTAAAGTAAAATAATTGAATGATTAAATTAACCAAGTTAAAGTAAAATAATTGAATGATCAAATTAACAAAGTTAAAGTAAAATAATTGAATGAATTTTCTACATAATAAATGATGATTATATAAATTTAAGTTTCCCAGGAGGTTTTTATTATAGCAATGCCCAGAGGCATTGCTATAACACCCCCTTCTAAGAAGGTTACCTCCCTCTTTTTATTATTTTGAGATTATAAGTCCGAGTACTGACGAGACCTCCTGACGACGCGACCGGAGCGTGTGACAGTGTCATTGGTTTGGCTGCAGGTACGAGGACACAGATTTGCTGTGGCAGTGACATTAGCGTTGAACGAGGCACTGGCACGAGAGAAGGTTGACGGAGCGAAGGTGATCCGCTTGCTGGTTCCTTCCGAGATGGCGTCAAGCGGGATGTGGGAGTCTTGAGTCCCGTTGTCCGCTGACGGAGTGACCAGTGGGGAAGAGATTTGCTCCTGACGAGGGTTCCTGCAACAAAGGAGGGGGAGGCAGCAAAACGGAAGGTGGAGTTGGAGAGGCAGTAGTTAAAAAGGTGGGGTGTAGGTTGTTTTGGGGGATTACTGTACCATAAAGGGGTATAGTAGGAGAAGAATGAGGTGATTGGGATTCTAGACGAACATTTTCGGTATAAGCGGGTTTTAGGCGGTCGATGGAGACAGTATATTGCCTGATACCAAGCTTTAGGACGAAGAATTTTGGCTTCCTGGAGATAACGAGAAAGGGTCCATCATAGACTGGTTGTAACGAAGTGCGAACTGAATCGCGACGGACTAAAACATGGGAGCATGTTGTCATCTGGTAGTTATGGGTAACCGCTGGATGATTGCTGATACTTTCTCCTCCTCGGTGATGAGCTGGGGTTTAAGGAGGAGGAAAGAGACTTCCAACCATGCAGACTCCAACGTTAATTGAATTAACAAGTAAAATAAATGAACGAATTAATTATTAAGTTCAACATAAAATGATTTAATTTACAAAAGTTGAAGTAAATTAATTGAAAGATTAAATTGACAAAATTAAAGTAAAATAATTGAATGATTAAATTAACAAAGTTAAAGTTAAATAATTTAATGATCAAATTAACAAAGTTAAAGTAAAATAATTAAATGAATTTTAAACATAATAAATGATGATATATATATTTAAGTTTCCCAGGAGGTTTTTATTATAGGAATGCCCAGAGGCATTGCTATACGGCTGACGGTAGAATATACGCGGAAATAACGGTATACCTCTATAGCAATGCCTCTGGGCATTCTTATAATAAAAACCTCCTGGGAACTTATATATATATATATATATATATATATATATATATATATATATATATATATATATATATATATATATATATATATATATATATATATATATGTATATATCACCATTTATTATGTATAAAATTCAATTCTTTTGTCATTTAAATAATTCATGCATTCCTTTAACTTTGTTAATTTAATCATTCATTTATTTTACTCTAATTTTCCCAATTTAATCTTTCAATTAATTTTTGTAAATCAACTTTTGTAAATCAAATCATTTTATGTTAAACTTAATAATTAATTAATTCATTTATTTTCTTGTCAATTCAATTACCGTATACTGTTCCAAACAACATCTCTTAAATTTCACACACAAACAAACAAACACACGTTCCCAGCCCAATCAAAAGAGCACGCGATCCTGCCCACTCCATTCGCTGCTCTCTTCGTATAAAGGTCGGTAACTATTCCTTCTACAATTATTCATTTACTTAGTTAATTCCCTTTACTCACAATTCTTTGCAACCGACAATACGAGAGTAAGTCCTCATTATATTTGCTTCTCATTGCAGCCCCCAATTCACAGTCCATTATAGATACTTTAAAATACTTAAAATTACTACACTATATTACTTACAACTCAATATTATTTACTATATTAAAGATACTCTTTTATACTCTATATTACTATATTATTATTTACTTTATTATTCACTCTATATTGTTTCACCATATTATTCACCATATTTACTTAACCTACTTATCTCTGTACATTCGTTGATTTTGAATATATTTATATTTGTCTAATTGTCTTTCTTAAAGCCCAAGTCATTATTCCAAAATTTATTCCGCTGTCGCCTTTAGGCCTAAAGCTAACGGCAGACATCTTCGATCAAACAAAATTTAAGGTTATGGTTTTCGAAATGCTATCTAGGCTGATTTATTAACCGAAGATAAATCACATTGATAACCATACACTATACCTCCTATCCAGGTGCAGCTGCACAGCTACTGACTGAAGGGACGTATCTAAAGCAAAGAAAAGAACAGAGAATCATACTGGGTGTAAATGACTCATCCCCCTGCCCGGTCCCCATCCCATGTTGGTGAGGTGGCAAAACCCTTATACCCCGGGAGAGGCGGCAAGGGCCACGCGCCCAGCATGGTCTCCTGCAAAAAGATACCTTACGAAAAACGGGACGTGCGATCCTTCGCAGTTCCTCCCAATTGTCCCGGAGTCGACGGCAATTCCATTGAAGGAATATGCCCTCCAGGCCTAGGTCGGAGGATAGGTGGGGGCCCTCTTCGAAGAGTAGATCATCACGGGAATCGCCGTACGCTTCCTGGAGGCAGACCCGGGGCGCTGTTGGCCAGACAATGCATTGAAGGCGCTGTCGCCTTCGAGGACTTACCGGGGAAGGTTTGGCTCGCTATGCGAGTCTTTTCATCCCTCCGCCTTGAAACCTTAAGCGAGCGGGGCGGCTTTGTATGCGGAGAATCTACCGTCTCTGCGCCACCCAGCCCGCCACTGGGTGTGGGCGAAGGAGCCGAAGCTCCTTTAGTGCTGTCCTCCTTTTCGGGAGCAGCTTTTGTAACTCCGGAACATTGCCTTACGACCAACTTCAAAGGTGTTACGGCTGTTGCCTTCTGCGATTCTAAAGACTCGGTGGAGGAGCACGGCTGTTTAGGCTTTTGAGAAACGGTCACGCTGGGCGAAGAGAGGAGAGCCCTGCTTTTAGCCAGGGCTGGGTGTGAACCTTCTGTGCCCCCAGCTCTACTCGAGGAGTGCCCAAGGTGTGTAGAACCCTCAGAAGGGTTCCGAATGGGTGCGAAAACGCCCATGCTTGTAGGCCCGGATGGGCCTGAAGCAGAGGGTGTATTTCTCAAGATTGATGCATAAGACGTCCCGGGCAGCGCCTGGCGCTCCATGAACAAGTCTTTACCCTCGCGAAATGAGAAACGATCCTGAGTCTGAAACGCCAGGATTTCCTTCTCAAGCAGATACACACTACATTGCCTCGAAGAAGCGAGATGCGGCTCTCCACAATTGACACACTTGTCCAAACACGATTTGGACTTATCGTGTGCGGCCTTAGAGCAACTTACACAGACTTCGTTAACCCTGAATTTGCACGTCGACAGGAGCGATTAGTATAACCGAAGCGGTGACAGTAATAGCACATCTGCGGCATGGCACGAATGCCTCCACGCGTTACCGATACCAACCCGCACGCGTCGACTCAGGGAGCTTGTCAAAGTCGAACGTGATGAAGAATGCAGGGGGGGGGGAGTCTCGAGGCCCCTGCCTGTTTTCTCATAACACGCTCGACCTTGACCCTCCCATGATCGGCCAGCTCTAAGGTGATGTCATATATGGAGTAGTCCACCAGTTCCCTCGCATAACCTACTCCTTTCACGAAGTTCATGGTAGAGTTCGTCGTCACACTACGGCGTGTCATCAAGTGTCCGAAGGCCACTAATCATGGCCGCCTCGGAGGGATTCGACGCATCACCTTTTGCTGTCTACCAATTACACTAGCTAGAGCTCTCCTCTGTTGGACCATGTTGCCCTTAGCCAACATGCTGCTATCAGTGGAGTGAATAACGTGGAAACGCTTGAAGCCAGTAGGCTTGAAAACGCCACGTAGCCTCTGAATGAGGGGCCTCGACGTAATCGAGGCTCCGCTCTGCACAGTTCTGGTCTTTATCTGGGACTTCCCACACTCGGGAGCATTGAGGCCGGAGGTTGAAAGGAGGAAGAAAGGGGATGAAGCAGGTTGTTAAATAACCCACTACCCCAAACGGAGCTCAGGGGCGAGGGAGCGTTGTCCCCTCCCCTCTCAGCCCCGATCCGAGATAGTTGGCACATATGAAGCTGGTCGCGATCTGCCGTGTGAAGTTAGAGGCCAACCAGAGCAACTTGTGAGAGAGGTTGTAGGGAAAGTGAGGAGGTTCGGTAGAAAACGCACGCTGTCAGAAAGAAGGAGAAGAGGCGAAGCTGGGGCCGGACGGTGCGCTGAGTCCCGTCAGCACGGCAGCTAGAAAGGCAAATCGCCGCGCCCCTTACCGAGAAATGATATCAGAAATCCACCCAGTGCCTCGTATGTTGCCCAGGTTTCTTGATACACCTACTCACCCTCCTACTCATGATTCGATTGAAGCCGATATTCCAACATTGCCAGCAGCAGGTGTTGGATCAACCCTTCAGACATCGAAAGCACCTTCGGCCCATGATTGCACATCTACCTTCCGAAATCTCTTATCATTCTTCCGTTTCCGCCAGACTGTGCGCCCCAGTTACAGGCAAGAGCCTAGGCTTGATCCTCAAAACACTATGAAATATCCCCCTTCAATGCTACTTCCAGGATGTCCTACCCTGCTATAGCACGCTCTTCGTCCCCAAGCTCTTTGAGACCGACTTCAAACTTATCATCAGCTACGATCGAGAAAAAGATATCTACTATGGATCTGACCTTCCTATATAATATCCTACATTTTACAATGAAACTGACAAGGTATTCTTCCCAAGTGGGAAAAACTCAGTTCTTTTGATAACTCTCCACCCCTCTGTTATTGTTTTCATGAGAACGAACTGGGTACCCACCCTTTTCCGACGGTACGCGGTTTTCGTATTTTCAACTCTATTGCTCATGGTGGGAGGTCAGTTATGGTTTCATCATCTCACCATGTATCTTCCCTCCCCCATCACACTACCTTCCAAGCTGTTGCCGTGAGGGGTTTGCTCTATTTACCTCTATCCTTCTTTACAATTGTCAAGACCCAACCTCTAGAACCAGTAGATTAGTTGCCCTCCCCGTTTTTATTACTCGGAGATTTTAATGTCTGTCATCCATATTAGAGCACTTCGTCACGTACACCGAACTTCATCGTGCCTTTACGGTAATTTCATCAATTTCCTTTATGACAGCTACTGCAAAAATCTGGAAGAAGATTAATAAGATTCGGGGTTGTATGCCAGCACTCAATTTACAGGGATCCTTAGCGAATGGCAGCCTGGTGGTCAGCAACACCTTGACTGAGCATTTCCGTGCTATCAGCAGTCTCAGCCGTTACAATAAGGCTTTTCTAGCCTATAAATCAAACAAAGTCTCTCATCCTCCCAATTTTATGACGAACTCCAACCTTCCATACAATGCCTTATTCTCCAACCACGAGCTCCGAGCTGCATTGTCCCTTTGTAAATCTACTTATCCTGGCCTTGACGGGATCCGTTTTGATATTATTTCGAACCTCTATTCACACAGTCATTTTCTTACTTGACTTGTACATCCTTATATGGGTGAATAGTTTTTACCCATCATCATGCTGCGTTGGGATTGTCTTTCCCTTTGTCCAACGGGGCATGGATGGGTTGGGTGCAGATCACTTTTGCCCTATAGCTCTTACCAGCTATCTGAGCAAGTTGCTAAGTTGCTACAGAAGATGGTGCTGGTGCGCCTGAATTGGTTCCTAGAAACCAATCACCTTCTGTCTCCATTTTAGTGCAGTTTTTACTTGACATCTTAGTACGTTTAAAGGGATCAGTCTGGAAAGCCTTCTCGTTAAAACACCGAGTCTTGGCCATATTTTTTGACACTGAGAAAGCCTACCATACAACATGGAGATACGGCGTCTTAATTCTTTTGTTGTCCTTTATCCAGTTTCTTAGTACCTCCATCTATATGGTGCGTTTTGGAGACACCTACTCTAACCTGTAACCCCAAGAGGAGGGAGTTCCTCGTGGCAGCGTTTTAAGTATTGTATGTTTTGTAATTGCGATCAATAATATCATTTCCTCTATCCCAGAGGGTATATCGGCAACCCTGTTCGTCAATGACTTGGCACTATACTGTTCCTCGCCTCGCCTTCCATCAGCGGTGCGTCTTCTGCAGCTGACAGTTCATGTGCTTTCAAAAGGTGCACAACTTAAGGGATTCCATTTTTCCCCGAGAAAAACTAAGGCAATTTATTTCCACCGGGGTATAAAGGTCTTAGGCTGCCACCTATCTCCTTATAAGGTGTATATATGTAGATTTCATCTCGGTTTCTGGGTGTGACTCTTGATCCCAAGCTATCCTGGTTACCACACCTACGCGGTCTTCGAACAGGCTGTCTGCGGGCTCTAGACATTTTGAAAATCCTCTCCCATACATGGGGCAGTGATCGTCGAACACCGTATTCTCTATTCACTGCCCTCGTCCAATCTAAATTGGACTATGGGTGCCAAAGTTACTCATCAGCTTCCCCCTCAGCCCTTAAAATGCTGAACCCCATTCGCAACCTTTCCAGTGGGGTGCTCTCCTTGCCCTATCATCGACTCCAGATCTGCATGCGATAGCTCTGCCGTGTGCAACAGGCCCCTGTATCGGAGGTTTACAGATGCCTTTACGCTGCCGAGTCAACGGCGGCATTCGATAGGTTGCCGTCTTTACCCCGCCCCTTGAACCTCCAGATAGATCATCATCTCGCCACAAGCTGGATGCTCTAAGGGTCCTTGCCCTTCTGTCGTCGCCGACCCCTAGTTGGCGTGCTACACCTCCCACAGTTTGTATTGGCATGTAGAGCCTGGACAAGTCGTCCGAGGACCCTTGCTCTCTTAAGAGCCTGTTCCTTGAGCATGAGACCTCACATACACAACATTGCCCAATATACACAGATGGTTCCAAGTCGGAAAGAGGCGTGGGTGATTCAGCCACCAGGAGAGTTAACTTCGTCTTTGCTGCTGGCAGCTTCTATTTTTACCGCTGAACTTTCGGCCATCCATTTGCTTATTGACTGATCCAAATTTTCCCTTAAAAAAAAATTTCGTTATTTTCTCCGAATCTAGGAGTATTTTATAATCAATTCGCTCTTTTACTGCTTCTCACCCCTTAGTCGTAGAAATTTGCAACTGGCTTGTCCAGAATACGTCCCATTACTGAGTTGTATTTTGTTGGGTCCCCGGGCATGTAGGGGTCTTTGGCAAAAAGAGGGCTGAACAGCTGACCCGTTCAACCTATTCTGGGCCCCAGGATAACACTGCATAATATTTGAGAGATTCTTTTCTATCTATAAAAGATTATATTTTTCAGTTGTGGCAGGACAAATGGGATGGATGTTAATCATTTAAATTATACAATATCAAGAAGTATTTTTATTCGTGGTATAGATATAGGGCCATCATGGTATGAACCTAAATAGAAACTTCACAACAAACCTATATCTATAAGTTTTTGAGGAAAGTTATTGAATTGTAAAAAATGGCTCGAGCGGCTAATCTTATGGCGAAGTTAGGTTTAATGGGTGGGACACGAAATCGTTAAGGAATGGATGAAAAAATACAAAGAGGATACAACAAAATATATATTATTATAGATAAAAAGAATGGAACATATTTGAAATTATATTGGTTGAATTTGAATTTAATTATACAAAACAAACCTGAGTTTAACGCTGAATTTTTGTAGAGACTAAACTTGGCGTAAGATAGATAGGGAATTAATTAAAATGTAATGGTAACTAATTAAAATGTAATTAAAATAATTGAAATCACGAATTGTGAGTAAATGAAATTGAAATCACGAATTGTGGGTAAATGTAATTGAAACCACGAATTGTGGCTAAATGTATTCTAAGAAAGAGAATGAATGCATCGGTGATGTGGCAACACTGTTGTTTTCGGCGGGAAAAAAAGAAGCGGTTGTTTTGCGTGATGACTGCAGACGGCAACTGTTAATATAGATCAAGTTCTTAGTGTTTGTTAGGGTAATTGGTACCGCTGTTAGGTAGGTATAGGCCATAGTGAGCGTACTATACATAGACTACCATTTGTGAGAATCGGAGGTCGGAAAAGGTCAAGTTTCGAAGTAAGCAGCAGGTGTAGCTAGTAGGTAGGTAGTTGACGTTGACAAACCCCAAACCCCCTTTTTCCCTTGACATTAACTGACTGTACATGCTAATTGACTCATCTGCATAATTATATATCAAAACTTAACATCTGGCATATTGAGCCCCTACTACAGAAGTAGGTACTGAAAAATCAAAATTGAACCAGAGAACATTTGCCTTTAGGTGCAAGGGACTACATTTGGTCAGAGACTGCCCAGTCCCTAAACCACCAATATTGTGCTATCGGTGCGGTGAGGCAGGGCATACTATTAGGCAATGTGTCCAGGGAAACGAGGGCCGGGGAACTGCAGTCCCAGCAGCCTCCCATCAAGCTCTTCCAGTAATTGAGGCCTATGTAGTTACTCAAAAAGTCAGGGCTCTGGTCGATACAGGGTGTTCAACAACAGTAGTGCTGGCAAGGTTGGTAGATAAGGTAGGAGGGCAGAGCAACTTGGTTGCATTTGATGGAAGCCAGGTGGTATGCAAGAGACACAGTTATGTGCGGTTGTCAGTGTTAAGTACAGAACTGACAGTAAAGGCCATTGTGGTTGATAAGGTTGTACCTACTATTGATGTGATTCTGGGAATGGATGTGATTGCCCAAATTGGGGGAGTGACCATTGGTGGCGGTAGCGTGCGTGTGGAGGACCACTGTTGTCCTGTTATGGAGGTAGCCCAAGAGTGCGTTGTGGAAGATATGGACTTCCGAGCTAGGTTTGCAGATGGCAAATGAACTGCGAGATACAAGTGGAAGCGAGAGCTTCCGATAGGCAATTGAGTGGTAACAATTTGGAAGAGTTCGATCGAGAGGTGCAGCGCTGGATTATAGAGGGCATATTGCTGCCATGGAATGAATCAGTAGAGGTTGGGGTAATCCCGTTGAAGGCTCTGAAACAACCGACAAAGTAGAAGGTGCGCCCAGTTCTAGATTTTAGGGAGCTGAATGACTATGTAGAAAGTCACACAGGTGATAATGTAGCAGATGTGTGCACAGAGACCCTGAGGGAGTGGCGTAAGATGCCGGAGGAGGCGAAGGTAGTGGATCTGAAGTCGGCCTACCTACAGCTATTGGTTGATGAAGGCTTATGGAGATATCAACTAGTCAATTATGGAGTCCGTACTTACTGCTTGACACGATTAGGATTCGGTTTGAATATGGCCACGAGGATAATGGCAAAGGTCCTGGAGGAGGTATTGGCAAAGTCACCGAGAATTGAATGCGCTACCAACTCGTATATCGATGACATCCTAGTAGATGACATTGTGATTCCAGCTAATGAGGTAGTAACGCACTTGAATTGATATGGGCTGGAAAGTAAAGTTCCAGCAGAGTTAGACAATGGATCAGCACTAGGATTGAAGATAGAAAATAACGGTCATGGGGAGCTGATATTTAGGAGGGCGAATGAAATCCCGGAGAGCAGGGTGAGCTAACTAAGAGGGAGCTGTTCTCGGTTTGTGGAAAATTAATAGGCCATTACCCGATTGCTAATTGGCTGAGAGTAGCATGTAGTTACATTAAGAGGCATTCGGGTGGGGATCGATGGGAAGATCTGATAGGTAACAAGGCGCAGTCGATGTTGATGGATACCCTGGGGCGTGTGCGTAAAGAAGACCCAGTTTGGGGGGGGAGGGGGGAATGGCACGTGTCCAAAGAAATGAATGGTGTGATCTGGACTGATGCAAGTAGCATTGCAATAGGCGTGGTTCTATAAATTGGTGGTAAGATCGTGGAAGACAATGCATGGTTGAGAAAGAAGTATGATTTTGGTCACATTAATGGAGCCGAATTGGATGCTGCAATAAAAGGGTTGGACTTAGCATTGCATTGGGGATTGAGAAAAATGGAGCTACCTACAAACTCAGCAACTGTACTTGGATGGATTAAAACCATCATCAATAGAGAGAAGCGAGTACGAACCAAGGGGGCGGCAGAACTAATTGTTAAGTGCCGGCTTGGTATCCTAAGCGAGTTGATTGACGAATTTGGGGTATTATTGACTGTCACCTTTGTACCTAAAAACAAGAATAAGGCTGACTGTTTGACTCGAGGATGCAAGGTGTGGATGACCAATAGAAGTGGCGAGGTCAGAGATGAGCCCGCAGTGTGCAGTTATGCATACGAGAAACTCAAGGACCTTCATTCAAACCATCATGTGGGTATCGAGAGACATGGTACTTAGCAAAGAAAGTCTATCCTGAGGTGACACGCGAAGAAACCAAAGCGGTGGTCCAGCGATGTACTCGGTGTCAGTCCAATGACCCAGCTCCCGCACGTCATAAGCTGGAGTCTATCCATGTTGGCTCAAACTGGACGCGATCAGCCATAGATGTGACACATTATCACCAGGGTTTGTATCTAACTATGGTGGATTGTGGGCCTGGGAGGTTTGCACTGTGGCGGGAACTAAAGGCCGAGGTGGTGGAAGAGGTAGTAAGGATCCATACTGAAGTGTTTTATGAGCGATGGCCTGTTGAAGAGGTGTTGATGGATAATAGTACAGTATTCAGGTCAGAAGGACTAAAACAGTGTCCCGATCGATGAAAAATAAGGCGGTATTTCAGGGCAGCATATAGGCCTTGTGGGAATGAGATTGTAGAGAGAAACCATCGCACTGTCAAAGCCATTGCTGAACGGGGTAACATAACACCAAATGAAGCAGTGTTTTGGCACAATATGGCCCCTCGATCGGGGCAGGATGAGGCAACCATACCTCAGCGATCCATATGTACCTACAGGTGGAGGTACCCCATTTGCAACACCCCACCAAGGCAAGGAATGAATGGACAGTATTCGATACAGGTTGGTGATGAGGTCTAGGTGAAGCCTCCAAATGCAAAGTGCACTACACCATGGAATAGGGGCACTGTGACAGGCGTCATGTCTGCAAATAATGTGGAGATTGACGGAATGCCGCGCCATGTGTTGGACATTCGCAGAGTGATGGAAGACATTGAAGAACGCTACGAATAATGTAGTTCAGGTGCGCCAATCTGGGGGTGATGTAGAAGAACCACTGGTCGTGCCCCCTGGGGAGGTTGCAGGGGTGCCTGTGATGGGGAAAGTAGAGGGTCACCCCGTGAGGCAGAGGGCACAACCCTACTGGATGGGAGATTACTATCTAGAGGGAGACGAGTTGGATGCATTAGATTACGATAGATGAATATGTAAATAGGTGAGTAGGTAGTTGGAAGGTTATGATCTTGAGATCATGGGGGCGTGTAGTCTAAGAAAGAGAATGAATGCATCGGTGGTGTGGCAACACTGTTGTTTTGGGCGGGAAAAAAGGAGCGTTTTTTTTGGGCGTGATGAGTGCAGACTGCAACTGTTAATATAGATCAAGTTCTTAGTGTTTTTTAGGGTAATTGGTACAGCTGTTAGGTAGGTATAGGCCATAGTGAGCGACTATACATAGAATACCAGTTGTGAGAATCGGAGGTCGGAAAAGGTCAAGTTTCGAAGTAAGCAGCTGGTGTAGCTAGTAGGTAGGTAGTTGACGTTGACAAACCCCAAACCCCCCCTTTTCCATTGACATTAACTGACTGTACATGCTAATTGACTCATCTGCATAATTATATATCAAAACCTAACATCTGAATTTAGCCAGAGTAAATGTAATTGGAATCACGATTTTGGGTACATGTAATTGGAATCACGAATTGTGGGTAAATGTAATTGAAATCATTGAAATGTAATTGTAACTATTAAAATGTAATTAAAATAATTGAAATCACGAATTGTGGGTAAATGTAATTGGAATAATTGAAATGAAATTAAAATGTAATTGTAACTATTAAAATGAATTAAAATAATTGAAATCACGAATTGTGGGCAAATGAAATTGATATCACGAATTGTGGGTAAATGTAATTGAAATCACGAATTGTGTATAAATGTAATTGAAATCAATGAAATGTAATTGTAACTATTAAAATCACGATGGTTAAAGGAGAAAATGTATGAGAGTCTGGAAAAAGAAATATAAGGAATTAGACAGTGTTTTGGTTTGTAAAATCTAAGGGTTATACGGAGAAATAATTCAACTGACCTTGAGTTGGAGAAGGCGAGGGAACAAGTGAAAATCTGTGTTCTCGCATGCGGAATACTTGGAAGTGTTAGTCGTGCGTGCAAATGTTGCCAATTTTTTTTGATGACTTTTTACAAATATATAATATTTAAGGAAAAATATATAAAATTGTAGTTATATATATATATATATATATATATATATATATATATATATATATATATATATATATATATATATATATCTGCAGAGCTGCTACAAATATCCCACCCCAAGAGAGTTACTCACCCATCAAAGAAAATTCTAAACATGGAATATAATTTTTTAATTCAGATACCGACGAGTTCTCCTAACAACACGGCTAGAACGTGTCACGGTGCAATGTGGCTGATTTCGATCATGGAGACACAATTAACTGGCAGTGCCAATCATTTATGGCGAAACACTGTCGTGGGCGAGGGCTAGCGGGACGAAGGACATCCGTTCTGTTCTCCCCAAACTGGCGTCTGACGGGGGCTGGCCGTTGTTAGACTGGCTTTCGGCTGCTGACGAGGGCTCTTGCAACAAGAAGGGAGGCGGCAGCGAATCAGGAAGGAGAATTGGGTGTTGGAGAATGGTTTGTAGGAGGGTTTCGAAGAAAAGTACGAGAAACCACTGGATCACTAACAGTCATAATGGGAGGAGAAGACAGTGGCTGTTCAAGGTGAACGTCCTCTATAAAAGCGGGTTTCAGGTGATCGATTGAGACAGTATCTGCTTGGTGCTAGACTGTAGTACAAATAATTTTGGCTTCCTGGAGATTACGAGGAAGGGTCCGTCATAGACTGGTTGCAAGGAAGATCGAGTTGAGTCGCGATTGACAAAAACGTGAGAACAGGTTGCCATCTCCTTCGACACAAAAGGTTTCTGATGAGCAGGCACTCTTGGTGCGGTGAGTTTAACTTCAGACATCGCCCGTACTAATTACGTACGTATGGAACACCAAAACGAGCAACCCATGCTGAGACGAAAGCTCGAGTTACAGTGGAAGCTCTGCTGTCCGAGATAGGAACTGCCTCTGGCCAACGAGTAAAACGGTCGATCATGGTGAGAAGATTGGTGCAACCACGCGAAAAGGGCAGAGGGCCTACTAGATCGATGTGAACGGCGTCAAAACGTGCCGATGGAGGAGGAAAAGCAGCCAGAGGCGTCTTTGTGTGGCGTTGAAGCTTTGCGCATTGACACGGCAAATATGCACGGGTCCATTTGGCTACGTCGGCGTTCATATCTGGCCACACATAACATTGTGTAATGAGCTTGCGAGTTGTTCGGATGCCAAGATGGGAGAGACCGTGAGTTTGGTCAAAAATGTGCCGACGGTAAGCGAGAGCAAGGAGTGGACGAAGAACAGTCAGGCAATGAATAATCAATCAGGATGCGCCTGGAAGGACTGTCCTGCAAGTCGATTTCGCGACGACGAGTTGTGAAAAATAACGCAGTGTTTGCGTGTCTTCATCTTGTCCCTGGGCGAGCGCTTTATTGTCGCATGATCGATGGGCCCACTGTGGGGGAGTTGCGTGCCCGAAATCGATGAAATGTGAAAGAGAGCGTCCGGAACGACGTTTGATGAACCAGGAACGTATTAAATGTCGTTTGTCATCTGCAAGATGAAGTCAAGATGACGGGAATCAACGGCAGAATGCACAGCAGAGGTGCTACTAGTGGCAAGGATACCAACTAACGGCTTATGGTTGGTAAAAAACAGTAAATTCACGCCATTACAATATTGGCGGAAGTGGCGGATGGCGAGGTAAACACTAAGGAGTTCGCGGGAAAACGCACTGTACCTCTGTTGAGAATGAATAAGTGCTTTAGAGAAGAAAGCGAGCGGTTGCCAAGAGTCACCAACCTTCTGCTGCAACCTCGCACCAACATGGGTAGCGGAGGCATCCGAAGCAACGCTTATAGAAGCTCCTGGGAAAGGATGGGCCAGGGAAACAGCGGAAGCCATAACCTCTTTCGTGCGAGAGAAAGCCTCGCACGGTACGGAAGACTAGGATAGGGAAAAGTTCTTCTTGGATTTTGAAAACAGATCGTAGAGAGGTTGCATGATGTTAGAAATGTTTTGAATGATTTTGTGGTAAAAGTTTACCATACCATAAAATCTACGTAGTTGCTTGAGTGAAGAAGGTCGGGGAAAATCCCGAATAATTGCAACCTTATCCTCGAGAGGACGAATTCTGCCAGGGAAAATGTGGTGTCCACAAAACGAGAGTTGCATGAGACCAAAAAGACACTTAAAAGTGTTGAGTACGATACCATTCTCTTCTAAACGAGTGAAAACCTGACGAAGGTAAGAGAGAGATGTTCCTTTAAAGACGAATTTGATATCAGGAGGTCGTTTCTGTAGCAAAATACGAAGGGGAGACCTCTCAGAACCTGATCCATAAACCGTTGGAAGGTCTGACCACTGTTACGAAGACCGTAAGGCATTCGCTTCATGGCGAAGGAACCGAATGGCGTGGTGATAGCCGTCTTTGGGACGTCATCTGGGTGAATAAGGATTTGGTTGAAAGCACGAACCAAATCGAGTCGAGAAAAGATTGAACAACCGAAAAGAGCAAAATTAAAATCGGACGGTAAGGAAGAGGATATCTATCTGGAATGGTACAATCATTGACTCGCCTGTAACTACCCGCAGCCCTGAACTCACCCGGCGTAGACTTTGGCAATATGTGAAGCAGTGAAGCCCAGAGAGAGGTAGATGGAAAAGCTATTCCGGCCTCCACCATAAACTTGAACTCCTGCTTCATTAGAGCAAGTCTATCCGGAGCGAGTCGGCGGGTGCGTGAGAATACAGGCCCTCCTGTCGTCTCTATCCTATGAACCACATAGTGCTTGATAGGCTTGTTCTTTGAAGATGGCAGACTAAGGCCAGGAAATTCCCGCAGGAGTTGTTGGAAGTGTGGGGCAGTTGTAGGGAAACGAATAGACAGGAGAGAACTCTGAGAAGGGAAAAACGAACCAGAAACGGTCAGAGTAGTTGTTCTGTCGACTAGCTTGCGATTGCGAGAATCGACCAAAAGGTCGTGAGCCGAAAGGAAATCGAGGCCCAAAATTGGAATGTTGACCTGGGCGACAATGAAGGTCTATGGAAAAACACGACGTAACGCAAGAGATAGCTCGAGGTTACGCCTTACATATGTCCTTATATCCGAAGAGTTAGCGGCTTTAAGGACAAGGTCAGACAGGCAAGCTTTGTCGTCCGGAGAAGTTAGAATGACACTGCATTGAGCACCGGTGTCAACCAAAAATGAAAAACCGGAAAGTGGGTCGTAAATACTAAAAAGAGGATCGACCTGAGGAAAAACTGAGCTTACAGAGGGGATAGACCCACGAATCACTTGCGTTTTTAGTTTAAAGGATTATGCTGTGCTAATGAGCTTGAAATTGGGGTAAGAGAACCCGTAGAGGTTTACTGCTTTTGCGCGTTTGAGGTTGATGAAATTAGGGTATGTGAAGATGTTGGAGTTGAAAAACGCACATGATGTTGGTACGTACATGGGTGTAAGCATTTTTCTGCCTTTGCACCAAACCTGCAATCGTACCTGCACCAATTTGAAAGTTGGGGAAAAGAAACTTGAGCAGCATGATTTGTCGGAGGGTGATAATTTTGAGAATAAGGATTAGGTGAAGAACGAGGATTAAATGCGTGATAGAAGCTACAAGGTTGTATACAACGCACGGCGTTGTTACCATATTTAGAATGATACCAGTAGAGACCTTGAGAATTATTGTCAGGATAGGCGGAATTGGGACGAGAATGAAATTGATTCTGCCATGTCTCACCTCTTGAGCTGGAGTTCCCTCGTTCGATTCTTTTTCGGGAGAAAGAACGGCTTCGGCCTCCATCTATACCCTGCTCACGACTGTGCTCTCGCTGCACCCCTTCTCGCACCTTTAGGGCATGAAGATCGCTCTCTATCCTCTCTAACACAGCAGCAAGATCCTGTAACGGGGAAGATGACTTACGTGCGAGTTCTGTGAAATAGATACATTTGAACATGGTTCTTGAGAGATTGAAACAGTTCCCCAGCTTACGTATGGATTATTGAACAACTCATCGGCTGCCTTTGCCATTTGCTCCACATTAGTGGGTGATGCCATTAGGATGAGTGGCCTAATATTTTCAGGAATCCCACGCATAAATATTTCTGTGAGCAGGGAGTCGAAAAATTCTAACTGAGTTTCCTTAGTTCGAATTCAGTCTTAGATGGTCCAGAAATCGCGTGGGACGCCGGTCACTCATCTCTTGAGTATTTAATAGCATCCTTAGATCTTCGACTTGCGATCTCCCAAACTCCTCCCTAAAAGCCTCTTTTAATTTGCCCCAAGCCCCAATTCTACCACTTTCTAGCAAGATGTTTTTAAAAAGCGAAAAGATACTTAGTGGTAAATTCTGAGTGATGCAGAAAATCCGGTTTTGTTCAGAGGTATCGTGATGCATCATTATAATCTCTGCCATTTCTAACCAGGCAATGGGGTTGCCCGAATCATATTTTGGGAGGACCATCGAGAAAGGAAGGAATCAAGATCGATCTTCTTGCATGTTGGACGAATGATGAAGGATGCTTGTTGAAGTAACATTAGAGATACTCGTATTGGTAGAAGCAGTAAGGCCAGCCTGCAATATCGTAATGGTGTGAGTTGTCAACGAAACTGCTGATGTAACCATCGTGATTTTTTTACTAGTATGAGGTGTGTGTATCTGTGTGTGTGTGTGTGTGTGTGTGTGTGTGTGTGTGTAAAACTCAGTCACTTGAATGAGCGTAAAGTAAAAATTATCGGAAAAAGAAATATTATCACTCGTTGTATTTATATAGATATAATAAATTTAATTTTATAAGGATATTATTAATTCAATTAATGATGTAATTGGAAACTTGTGATTAGAAACTGACACGTGTTGAGAGTCTACTCTCGGAAAATGAAGGCATGAATAAGTGACTCGAAAAATATGAAACTGTAGATAGAGGAGAGTAGGAAAAGGGGGCAAAGAAAAAATTATAGCGTAGGCGAGTTGCGAAGAGCTTCCTGCGTCGCTGGACCACTGTTAGCCAGCGGCGAATCCACTCGGCCATCCTGAGTCTCCAAAAAGACTCATTCAAACGAAGCTTATAAGCTGCTCCCCTGCACTTTTCGTACGCTATAAAACCACGTGACTGGGTTGAAATTTATTTTTGATTTTATATTTAAGAATGGATGAACGTATGGGAGATAAATAAATTCTGGGCACCCATTTATAGATATAGGGCCATCGTGGTATGAACCTAGATATAAACTTCACAACAAACCTATATCTATAAGTTTTTGAGGAAATTTATTGAATTGTAAAAAATGGCTCGAGCGGCTAATCTTATGGCGAAGTTAGGTTTAATGGGTGGGACACGAAATCGTTAAGCATGGATGAAAAAATACAAAGAGGATACAACAAATATATATATTATTATAGATTAACAAGAATGGAACATATTTGAAATTATATTGGTTGAATTTGAATTTAATTATACAAAACAAACCTGAGTTTAACGCTGAATTTTTGTCGTGACTAAACTTGGCGTAGGGTATATAGGTAATTAATTAAAATGTAATGATAAATAATTAAAATGTAATTAAATGAATTGAAATCGCGAATTGTGGCTAAAGGAAATTGAAATCACGAATTGTGGGTAAATGTAATTGAAATCACGATATGTGGGTGAATGTAATTGGAATCATGAATTATGGGTAAATGTAATTGGAATAATTGAAATGAAATTAAAATGTAATTAAAATAATTGGAATCACGAATTGTGGGTAAATGTAATTGGAATCACGAATTGTGGGTAAATGTAATTGGAATCACGAATTATGGGTAAATGTAATTGGAATAATTGAAATTAAATTAAAATGTAATTGAAATGTAATTGTAACTATTAAAATGAATTAAAATAATTGAAATCACGAATTGTGGGTAAATGAAATTGAAATCACGAATTGTGTATAAATGTAATTGAAATCAGTGAAATGTAATTGTAACTATTAAAATCACGATAGTTAAAGGGGGAAATGTATGAGAGTCTGGAAAAGGAAATATGAGGAATTAGACAGTGTTTTTGTTTGTAAAATCTAAGGATTATATGGAGGAAGAATTCAACTGACCTTGAGTTGGAGAAGGCGAGGGCACAAGTGAAAATCTGTGTTCTCGCATGCGGAATACTTTGAAGTGTTAGTCGTGCGTGAAAATGTTTTTGATGACTTTTTACAAATATATAATATTTAAGAAAAAATGCTATAAAATTTTATATATATATATATATATATATATATATATATATATATATATATATATATATATATATATATATATATATATATATATATATATATATATACAAGGTGTCCCAGAAAAAGTTAACCGTACTTTGAATTAATATAACTCAAAACCCATTAGAGATTTTATAGTCCCGTAAAGCAAAACAAATTTAACAACTATTTATCTGTCGATTCTAAAAATTTCATTAAATTCCATTTTTACGATATTGATACACTAACGGGTTTAGTGGAGGCTATCAAAATTCTGTTTGCGAAAGGAAGTAAAATAATGAACCTTCGAAGTTTAAAATCAACAAATATATTTAAATCCATTTTTAACAAGAAAACTTCTTCATATAGGTAATACAAATTCATTTTCTAATTTTCTAAGCACTGTTTCCTTCCACATGTCCTCCATTTCTTTCCAAGCACAGTTGCGCTTTTGGTCGCATTGATTGAACAACCTTTTTGATTAACTTGTGAATTTCCTTAAGTCTATTAACTTCACGTGTGATACTATCTCTTAGCTGGTTGATGCTTTATGGTGGAGTAGAATACACTTTATTCTTTAGATATCTCCATAAGAAATAATCGCACGGTGTTAAGTCAGGGGATCTTGGAGGCTATTCAATTGCATGATTTAGCGCGACAATGCGATTGTCAAACGTTTCTCTTAGTTTTGTTCTTACAGCAAGCTGTCTATGAGCTGGTGCGCCGTCGTGAATCCACCAAAGCCTATTGAATTGATTGCCGTAAATCTGGCGGAGTTCCGGGAAGATCCTTTCATTGATCATGCTGAGGTAGGCAGCACCATTCAAGTTATTATCATAAAAGAATGGGCCGACAAGATAGCTATTCCCGTATATTCCGATCCACAGAGACACTTTTTGCTGACAAATACGTGTGTCAAAGTTGAAAGTTGGGGGGGTTCAGCGGCGCATACTGCCGAATGTTATGGCTATTTACCTTTCCATTCATGAAAACGGTTGCCTCGTCACCAATCACAATGTTTTCCAAGAAACGAGCAGGTATATGGAGAAGCCATTCGACAAATTGTCTACGACGAGGAAAATCACTTTCAAGAAGCTGGTGTCTTGCATGCATCTTATAGGGATGCCATTTTAAGTCATATTTAATTATGAGGTTAAATGATGACTTTGACAATTGTAACCCATTCTTTCTGACTGATACATGTGGATTTTGAAGAAGTGTCATCTGAACATTTTCGATATTTTCTGTTGTTCTTATGGTTCTCATACGACCCGAACGACATTTATTTAGATTTAAGCATGTTCCTTCATGTTGGCATTTACGAACATTTTTCCAAATTATGGGCTAGCTTGGTGGGTGCCTACCTGCAAAACGTTGCCAAATGAATCTTGTACTTGTTTAATATTGCCAGGCTTAATAAAGTTTCTGACTACAAATAC
Organism: Ceratothoa steindachneri; assembly: GCA_963969495.1. Taxonomy (NCBI): domain Eukaryota; kingdom Metazoa; phylum Arthropoda; class Malacostraca; order Isopoda; family Cymothoidae; genus Ceratothoa; species Ceratothoa steindachneri. The sequence goes on along the minus strand of OZ018321.1, from coordinate 103,238,594 downwards.
GCGTTTTGTTTTGTTAACCGCATGATTAAAAAGGTTCTATGGAAGTAGACCTTTACACAGAAACGCTTTGATTTGCTTAGTAAGCAATAATGGTTTTTCAGGGTGGCTGAAAAACCACTGTAAAATGGCCTAGGCTTTGCTTGAAGAATCGCACAGTGACCTAGGCTACTTAGGCTCCCTACACTTCTCTTGAAAGTGCACGGTGGCCTAGCCTTCCTAGGCTTCGTTTAATTATTTTACTTCCTTGCGCGAACATATTTTTGATAGCCTCCACTAAACCCATTAGTGTATCAATATCATAAAAGGAAATTTAATGAAATTTTCAGAATCGACGGATAAATAGTTGTTAAATAAAAGACTTTTTACAGGACCCCAAAATCTTCAATAGGATTTAAGTTATACTAATTCAAATTACGGTTAACTTTTTTTATGGGACACCTTATATATATATATATATATATATATATATATATATATATATATATATATATATATATATATATATATATATATATATATATATATATACAGGGTGTCCACAAAGTCTGGGTACATAGGGGATAAATACATACCTTTAAAACAAAACAATTTTATTTAATTATAATATTAAGAAATTATATTTTCAATATGATTTCCATTTTTTGCAATGCATAATTCGATGCGCCTTGCTAAATTCTGGTGAACTCGATTGAATAGGTGTACATTGCCGTCAATTTCAGCACACTGACTGATAATGCGTTCTCTCAAGTGGTTTAGATTTGCAATCTTCATTGAGTAAACTTTCTCTTTTAACATACCTCAGAAAAAGAAATCAAGGGGAGAAAGGTCTGGTGAACGAGTGCACCACTCCACATGACCTCTTCTTCCAATCCAGTGAGGAAAAGTGCCATTCAGCCAATCTCTAACATTTGTAGCAAAATGGGCAGGGGCTCCATCCTGCTGAAACCAGTCCGAAAGTCCCTCGCCTAGGTGCTCAATTTGAGGCATTAATTTGTCTCTCAACATGTTCAGATAAGTCTCACCGGTTACATGTTCATCAAAGAAGAAGGGTCCTAGCACATGAGCTTTCCACAAACCACACCACAGCATCACCTTTTGGCAGCCTTGCTGTTTGGATGGATCCATCCAATGTGGATTGTCTTGAGATTAGTATCGAAGATTCTGTTTGTTGACTTCACCATTAACATAAAACAAAGCTTCATCACTGAACAACAAAAGGTCTTTAGTAAAATTTATATTTTCATCCAATTTATCCTAAAACCATTCGCACATCTGCATTCGTCTATCGGGATCGTCTTCATTTAAATGATGCAATATCTGTAATTTGTACGGATGGAACTTCTGCTCTACCAGGATTTTGTGGATAGTTGACCTTGGAACACCCAACTCCATGGATGTCCGACGAAGTGATTTCTTTGGGCTAGCAGCAATCTTGGCCATGGCAACCTCTTTCGTTTCGTTTGAAATCTTTGGTCGCCCGGAACGGGGTTTGTCCAAGACACTGCCTGTTTCTTTCAACTTCGTGACCAAATTCCCGACGGCAGTAAAATAAATAGGTTGCCGATCAGGGTTTCGAAGGTTAAATTCATCGGCGATTTTGCGATAAGACCATCCTCGTCCACTTAAGAGTACCAACTCGATCTTTCTTCTTTAGACAGAGCCATCATTCGATCTGGGGAGGAAAAATAACATAAATAAATAAAATATTAAAATTCCTATGTACCCAGACTTTGTGGACACCCTGTATATATATATATATATATATATATATATATATATATATATATATATATATATATATATATATATATATACACATATATATATATATATATATATATATATATATATATATATATATATATATATATATATATATATATATATATATATATATATATATATATATATATATATATATATATATGGAAAAATATCCAAGACAAATTGGTGCGGTTAAGGTAATGGCATAATTAGACAACTGCTCTGCTTCAGGTCCAGCAGGTGATCCTATCCTCCTTGAACTGGAAGACAACACTTAGGTATGACCCATCCATCAGTGTCTTTGAAATCATGGGCTGATGGATGGGTCATACCTAAGTGTTGTCTTCCAGTTCAAGGAGGATAGGATCACCTGCTGGACCTGAAGCAGAGCAGTTGTCTAATTATGCCATTACCTTAACCGCACATATATATATATATATATATATATATATATATATATATATATATATATATATATATATATATATATATATATATATATATATATATATATATATATAAAGGAGGTCACCCCCATGTGCTTTTCAGGGGACTCCCACGCACTCCCTTGTCTGGGTGGAGACTTTACTCTTACATCGGACTGCTAAGAAAGCACGCCAGGGGCTCGGTTGGGCCAACCCCCTGAGGGTGGCAAGGGATGGCAGGGCCCATCGTCAAGTGTCCTCTAAAGTTGTGCTGGCATGCACGTACAGTGTACTTGCCCACCTCTCTTTCCCGATGGATTCAGGTTCGCCGGCCCAAGATGAGATAAAAGGTACCTCTAATGGGCTCCGTGATGTATTGTGGTGGGATGGTCTCAGGGAGGCCCATCCTGGGATGAACATGGTCACTGAGGTGCTCCAGCCCCAAGTGGTAGGATCTTCCAAGGGGTCGAACCAGGGCTCAATGTCAAGCAGACGGGAAAGGCGGGCCTTCCCTCGACTCCGGAGCGTGCTTCCTGCTTGTTGCCCTTTTCCTTTTTTCATTGTTGTTTTTTTCATATTATTATTTTAATGTAGCCAAGTTCTAGGCTGTCGTGAGTACGGCGACTTATGCCAAGGTAGGCAGTCACAAGATGGGCTCAAAAAAACAACCAAACAAAATTGTTGTTAAGCACAGAACACGAGTCCACCCCTGGGCAAGCTCCTTCTCAGATGGCTTGGAGTCCTCGAGGAGCGAGAGGAGGGACCTCTTCCCCCGACCAGTGCCCCTTCTGACAGCCAAGACCTTCTCCATTGCAGAGAAGGATCTTGCAGAGGCCGGTCGATCCTGCTTAAGTGCTATTTCCGGTGGAGGAGAAAAGGTGGTTCATTCCCCACTCTCCTCTCCTAAAGAGAAAACAAACCGTAAGACAAAAAAGACTATGGCTCTTCTCCCTTCGCGGGAGCCAAGGGAACCGTCAGTTCCGCTGCCGTTTCGGTAAGCGACCAAGCCAAGATCTGCACGTCCGGCCCTGGTGCTATCCCGGGTGGGGAGTCCTGGACAAAGATCAAAATTGCAAGTGCGCAGAGCGGGGCCTTTCATTCAGAGGTTACCTGGCGTTTTATAGCATGCTGGCTTCAAACGTTTTCTGGTTATTCGCTTCACTGATGGCAGCATGTTGACCAAGGGCAGTGTGACTCCGAACCCTACGCCGAACTCATGGTATACTCCATAGATGACATCACCTTAGAGTTGGCAGATCATGGAGCGGTCACTGTCGAACGTCAGATGAGAAAAATAAAGAGAGGGGCCTCTAGAGGCACCCCTACACGTTCGACTTTGACAAGCTCCGAGTCAGTATCATTAACACGCGAAGGCATGTGTGCTACTGCCGCGGAGGTGCTTCTACTGACACCGCTTTGGCCATATAAATCGCTCCTGTATACGCGCAAAGTTGGGATAACCCAAAGTCTAAGTAAGTTACTCCAAGGCCGCACGCAATAAGACCAAATCATGTAGTAATTATGGAGAGACGCACCCCGCTTCTTCAAATCAATGTGATACGTATCTCCTTGAGAAGTAAATCCTGGTAGTTCAGGCCTAGGATCGTCTCTCATTTCGCGAGATTAATGACTTGGTCTTGGCGCGTCCGGTGCTGCCTGGGACGTCTTATCCCTAAATGTTAACAAAGACACCCTCTATTCGTAGCCCCTCCAGGACTAGGAACAAGGTCGTTTTCGCACCCACTTGGAATCATTCTGAGGGTTCTACTCACCCCGAAAGCTCCCAAGGTAGTACTGTCGGTACAAAGGGTTCACACCCAACCCCGGCTAAAACCAGCCTACCCCCCCCCCTTTCCCCAGCGTGACAGTTTTCCGCAAGACTAAATGGCTGCGCGTCTCCACCGAGTCGTTAGACTCACAGGAATTAACACACCTGAAGATTAAGGTGAGGCCATCTTCCGGACTTCCAAAAGATGCCCCTCCCCTCACAAGGATCCATGCCTGCTTATGGTTTCAAGGCAGAGGGTATAAAAGAGTCGCATGGTGAGCCCAATCTCCCCAGAGAAGTCCTCTGTGACCGCACATTGTCCGGCCAACAGCGGCCGCAGTTCTGCCTCCGGGAAGCGTACGGCCATTCCGGTGAGGGTCTTATCTTCAAAGAGGGCCCCCGCATCTTCTCCGAGGTAGGCCTGGAGGGCATATTCCTTAAATGGAATTGCCACGGACTCCGGCCAACCGGGAGGAGCTACGGAGGCTCGTTTCCCCATGTTTTCCTTTAGCTATCATTTTGCAGATCCTGCTTGGCGTGTGATCCCTACCTACCTTCCCGGGGCATAAGGATTTTGCAATCTCAGCCTCACGGGATGGAAGCCGGGCCGGAGAATGTGCCATTTACTCCCGGCATGATGTCTTCGTCCTTCTCTTTGATTTGAATACCTCCTCCCAGGCAGTAGCTATGCAGCTGCACCAGGATAGGAGGTATACTGGTATTTCTGCGTACAATCCAAAGTCAGCCGACTTCGACACGGGAGACTTCCTCCGCGTCGTTACACGGTTGCTGAGCTCCTTTCTTTTGCTCTGGAATCTGAACGGTAGAAAACCCTCTCTTGGGAGACTTCTCGATTAATCTCAGGGATTGGGTCTTTGCCAACCTGATCGACGAGCGGACATAAGTGTCCTAAATGTGGATGAGTTTACGCATCACTACCCTAGAACTACTTCATTTTCCTGTATTGATCTTTATTTGTGCTGTCCGGATGCACAGCCTGATTTTGGGTGGGGGTATTCCATGACCTCCATGGTAGTGATCACTTTCTCATTCAAATATTTTCTTGGCCGCTGCCGACTGAGAGCTCGCCCCAGGGGAGCTTGGCGCGGACGTGGTAGTCTGTATTTCAGTAAATGACTGATTTTTCTGTCTCATTTGAGGAGTTTAGGTCGGTGTATGAGACCGTTGAGTTCTCCGGGAACCTCATCATCGTAAGCCTAACAGTATTCCTAGAATTTCCTGCCGTTTTGCATGTCAACCTCTTCCGTGGTGGTCAGCCGAGTGCAAGGCAGCCCTCAAACACGAGCGTTATATCTACATGCGCATGTCCCCTATTGAGATCCTTCTTGTCGATGCTGTGGCGATGCCACTTGCTCTGAGCCGTGTAGAGTGCATTATTCGCCTGTACGCACGGGCCCGGCGCCTCCCTTAGTCGCCAACAGCTCTCACTGCATCCGCAGATGACCTCGACGGTGCCTATGCCGCCAAGAGACGCCAGTCATACGTATCCCTTTGGGTTTAGGGCTAAGAAAGTCTTTCGAGAGCTTGGTATATGTAGCTCTCGGTCCGGTGGTGCTCAGGACGCCACCTTGGAGGGTACTACATTTGACTCTTTTTTGCCACGCTTCTGCTCCCAAAGCTTCTACAGCGCCGAGAGTATTGCGTTCGACCTTTTTGGAGCACACTTCGTGTCACGCTGAAACCGTGCCAGTCCCTACGAATGGATCCAAGTCCCAAGAGGGGGTCGGTTTCCACGCCATGTCCCCTCTGTTTGAAGTGAGTGGGGCTCTACCAGGCGCTGCATCTGTCTTCACAACTGAGCTGGTTGCAATACACCGTTCTGTAAGGGAGATAACGTAACGTGCCCGGTTCGGAGACCGGAATGTGATGTATAGCGACTCACAAGCGCCCTGAGAGCTCTCGAAGCATTGGAATCTCCGCATCTCCTGGTTCGCTATATCCATGACGCCACGGCTTTGGCGAACAAGGCGGATGTCGAGATATCTTCTTCTGGGTTCCTTGACATTTGGGAATTGTGGGGAATGAGCGTGCCGGTGAAGTTGCCAAAGAGTCCGCAAGGACTGTGCCACCAGACCAGCGTTTCGCTCTTCAACACGCAGATTATATGGCAGGAATACACGCTGCCCTCCTGGTGGCTCAGCAAAGGAGATGGGAGACGGTCGAGGTGAACTTAAAGTTACGTGCCATTGCGCCGCGACTGTTCCCATGAGCCTATCCCCCCCAATGCCCAGACTGCTTCAGGTTGCTTTCTGTTGTCACTGAATTGTGCACACTCGCGGGACGCACCGCGATTTGATGGAGCGCTCGCCTGCACCTTATTGCGACAATTGCGTTGTCCCCTGGATTGTCCGTCACATTGTTGTTGACTGTCCCAGTCTGGGTGATCTTCGCGCACAACACCTTTCCTGCTACCGAGACGAGCGGGGTCGCTACCACTTGTCCCTTTTCCTCGAGACGGGCTTGTGCACACAGACCTGTGGACTATATGACTTTTTGGTGGAGTCCAGCCTCCTCCACTTTATTTGGCTATTTTATTTTGTTTTTGTAGGTCGCATGTTCCTATGCCGGTGAGAGGCGGGCCATTCCCGACGTCAGAGTGCGTTTCCTACCTGTTGCCTTTTTTCTTTTGCTTCTTTTTAAATTAAAAAAATTGTCTTTGTCTTTTTTTATCGTTATTTGTGGTTTGTTTATTATTTGTTTGTTTTTTAATGTAGACTATTACTAGGCTGTGGTGAGTACGGCGACTTATGCTCTAGTAGGCAGTCGCCAGATGGGCTCCTACAAAAAATGTTAAAAAACGATTTTGGCTGCCACCTGTATCGCTCAGCTTCTCAAAACATGCCAAATAAACTGAACTTTCTACATCACCGAGGCGTCCGCCTTGATACAAGAGCATTTAAGTATTTCCCTGTGATCTCTCTCTATTATGAAACAGAATTCCTCCCCCTCTAATCTGGCCGTGATAAATATTGCCTCCGATTCTACATCAGATCCCTCCGTATGTGCTCTAAGGTCGCTCGAATTCTATGCTCCATGACCCCTCCACCACAGATTCGCCCTCGTACCTTCTATTCATATACCCTACGTATAGCACAGCTTCTAGAAAAACTCGAGCTTCGACACCTCTCTTTTGCTCTGGTAGATCACTTACACTCCCCCCGTTGACTCGCAGGAGTGATCAGTTTTGTGAACTTTTCCTGAGAGGCCCCAAGGATCAGATACCAATCGCAGCTCAACGCGCCATGTTCCAAGAGCACGCAGATACTCCTCATGGTGAAACATCCATTTATACCGACGGGTCGAAAGTGATACAGGAACTTAAAGTGCCGCGGTCCTTCTCTCTCACACCTTACGCTTCACCCTACTCCCTGCATCATCTGTCTTCTCAGTAGAACTCTTAGCCATCAAAATAGCTGTACACGCACTCGGTTTCCATTCTTCGGCGTTTTATACGATATCTTCAGACTCTATAAGCGCGCTGACTTCCCTTCAGCGATTGTTTCCTCACCACCTTGTAGCCATAAATATAATAGAAACTATACATCTCTTGACCGGACGCTCTTACTCTATGTCGTTCTGTTGGCTGCCCGGATACTCAAACATCTCGGGAAATGAAATGGCCGACCTAGGAGCTAAGAAGGCCGCCATCCATATTGTACCGTCCATACTTGAATCACCAATCTTCCTCCGAGACTACATCCCTCTCATCCGTAAATTGGTTAGAGAAGAATGGGAACGATATTGAAACTCATATGGACACCCTCACCTACTCTAACTTAAGAAAAATGCTTCTCCGTGGCCATCATCCTACTCCCTCACCAGACGGCATGAAGTTATGCTGTGTCGCCTGCGAATCGGCCACTGTCACCTCACTCACGGACACTTAATGGTTAGCGAGGAACCACCATCTTTCCAGACGTGTCATTCTCACACCTCAGTGAAACACATCTTACTCACCTGCCCGCGATACTCTGCCCATTGAAAGAAGTACTTCGGTCCTCACCCCACCTTTTCCTCTATTCTCGGGGATTTCCCCATGTTATGCCCAACTTAGTACGATTCCTTGAAGATGCTGGCTTTTCCTTCAAAATCTAATAGCCTAGTTACCTTTTTACTGCCCTACATTTTAATCATATTTTACTCTCCTTAGTTTTATCCGAGCCTTGCCCACTCCTATTTTTCATATTAGTGCAAAATACCAACTTCAGCCAGATGAGCCTATGGGCAAAAAGGGCTAATAAATCCTTGAAATAAATAATAAATTATCGTAATAGCTCATAAAGTAATTCTTAGTACACTGCCATGGAAAACACTCTACTCCTGAATATAGAGATCAGAATAAGTCTTAACAACTCTAACTTTGGAATTGCAAGCTCGACGATGACCTCTTCCATTTCTTCTCACCTGTGCTCTACGGTGGCTCACCAATCCTGTCCTGGTCCGGAAAGCCTTCTGGCAGACGTTGCAGTTATGGGGTGTATCCTCATTGTTGACAGGGTGTTTGTCGTTCTCGGTGCCTCTCTTCACGAACTTGATCTCTCCTGTCACGTCTTGCACTTTCTAATTAGTTCCTAATTAGTTTGCCGCCAAGTTGCCCGGTCTTCAGCTAGTTCTTCCAGTTGGTGATGGTTGATATTGCAAGATTTAAGGGTGCGTTTTAGGTGATCCTTGTACCGCTATTCCTGTCCACCTGCTGGTCTGGTGCTTTGCTCGAGTTCACAAAATAATACTCTCTTTGGGAGACGGTTATCTGGCATTCTAAACACATGCCCCACCCACCAGAGTGATATTTTTGCGATGTGCGCCTCTATACAATCTCAGTTTGTTCTCTGTAGGATCTCAATGTGGATGATTTTATCCCTGCATGGGATTCTTAATATTTTATGGAGGTTACGTATGTGGAAAGCCTCCAGTGCTCCTATATGCCGCCTATAAGGTCTCCAGGCTTCACTTCCGTTGAACAATGTAGACACATACTGCAACGTAAACTGCAATTTTTGTGTGTAACTTAAGATTGCGGTTAAGGAAGACCCTTTCTTATAGCCGTCCAAAAGCTGATGAAGTTAAGTGGATGCGGCTCGTTATTTCTCTGTTCAGTATTCCATTTTTTGATAAAAATCTCCCAAGATATTTAAAGTGCTCTGACTCGACGAGATGATCGTTGCCGATGGTTATAGGCTGGGGGCTTCAGGTTCCCTTAAATGTGTGAGGACTACAGTTTTCCTAACGTTTATTTTGAGTCCAGCTTGTATGTAGGCCTCGCTGAGACTTGAGAGTTGGTTTTGCACTTGTCTTGGATGGTGAGCGACCATGACAGCATCATCTGCATACTGCAATTCATGAATTGATGTTAGAGCTCTGTCTTAATTCTTGCAGCAAACCTACGTATATTAAACAGCCCGTTATCGAACCTATACTTAATTGTGATGACATTTTCCGGTGTGGAGGGGTTATAATAGTGGTAAGTAATAGCAACAAGGTATATATTAAACAAAACTGGTGCAAGGACACATCCCTGTTTCACTCCGACGTGCACATGAAAGTAGTCCGAACAATCGCGATCTGATAGCACTCGAACTTGCGTGTTTTCATGAAATTGGCGAATTATCTCTGTAAATTTTGGTTGGCATCCAAGTCTGCTGAGTATTCTGTATAATAGGCCCCGGTTTATTGTGTCGAAAGCTTTAGTTAGGTCGACGAAAGCTGCACTGAAGGATTGTTGTTACTCAAGGCATTTTTTATAAGTTGATGGCAAACGATCATGTCGACCGTACTCCTGTCTGCTCGGAAAACAGTTTGGACTCGGGAAGAACTCTATTAACTATGAATGCCAATAGTCTTGAAAGGAGTATTTTTCCCAAGATTTTGCCCGCAACATCCAAAAGTTTTACACCCCTGCTATTTCCGCAGAGCGCCTTATCCCCTTTTTCTTTTGAATATCTTAACGTTTCCTTTACGCCATTGAGAAGGAATCTTAGAACTTGACCAGCAAGTCGTGAAAACATTATGAAGAACATTAATTAACGATTCCCCTCCATTTTTGTATATTTCTGAGGAGACACGATCAGATCCTGCAGCCTTTGCGTTCTTTAGTTGTTTAACTTCTTTTTCCACCTCAAACAGCGAAGGTGGTGCATCCAATTCAGGTATGTGTGGGAATATGGGAATTTCTTCGAGGATTGACATATCACGTTCATTTATGGTGCTGAGTAGAAGATTGAAATGCTCTACCCATCGTTGTAATATTCCCTGTTTGTCTTTTATGAGTGTGTTCCCGTCTGTAGACCAGACTGGGGTCGTTGAGTTTTTGATGGTCCATACAGGCATTTAATTGTGTCATAGAAATCGTGTGTTCTGTTTCCGTCTGAATAGCTTTGTATTTTTATAGCTCTTGCTATCCACCACTCATCTCTTAGTTCTCTTGGCTTTCTTTGTGCCTCTGCTAGTTTCTCTTGCCATTTCCTCTTCCTAGTTATAGATGTAGAGTTGGCTAGATAAGCACCATGAGCTATATTTTTTTCCTTAAAAGATCATTTATGGTTTCGTCTAATTCATCATACCAGTCCCGGTTAAGTTTTTTAATGGTTCCAAGGCAATCTAAGAATCGTTGATACACTTCACTATTAAGTTTTTTCCACATATAATCCCTTCAATCCACATTAATTTAACGCAGATAATAGAGTTAAATTATTCGCGATATTAAAGAAGACAGCTATTACGTTGCAGCCACGAGCAAAGTCGTCACGGAAAGTACCCTCAAACGGACAAGATCTTTCGTACTCTGTTTCTTGCGGAAGCTAAACTGGCATAGATTTAGGAGGCCATGGTATTCCAGAAACCACTACAGTGAGCATTCACCATTCTCCCCAACTTGCTACGTCAGATGGTGAGGGCTATTGGACTATAATGGGAAGGAGACGATCCGTCTCTACTTGGTTTGAGAAATGGCAGGACCACGTCGTTCTCCACGCAATAGGATATAATTTTTGGATCAAAATCCAGTTAAGAATATCTAGTAGTAGTGATTCCGTACGGGGACAGAGATGTTCGAGGAAGTCGTATTGGATATTGTCTGAGCCCTGGGTCGTGGGAATGCACTGAGACAACGCTGAGCTCATCTCTGCGGTAGTAAACAGAAAGATGTAAGACTCCTGTCCTCCGGGTGAGAAACGCAGGGCTTCGCCCTCCACTCCAAGATTAATACCTCTAAACTCCGCCGGGGAGCGCACAACGCTGCTGAGATCGCCAAAAAGGAGGCCAATATATTGGCAATGCTGGCGAGATTGCTGACGATAAAACCATTCATCTCAATGTCAGGGAAAGGTGGCGTTATAGCGTACGAGAAGTGCAGGGGAGTGGCTTAAGAGCTTCGTTTGAATGAGTCTTTTTTGAGACTCAGGATGGCGGAGTGGATTCTCCGCTGGCTAACAGTGGTCCAGCCTCCTGGGAAGCTGTTCGCAACTCGCATACGATATTATTTTTTCTTTGTCCCTTTTCCTACTCTCCTCTATCTACAATGGTGCCCAGACCCGGGAGGGAGAGCGTTAGTCATTGGATAACATTTCCAAACGGGCTCTCTTCATTTATTCAAAATACGCTCCGCTTCTAGGAGGGGGGTTGTATAGCTTACGAGAAGTGGAGGTGAGTGGCTTAAAAGCTTCGTTTGAATGAGTCATTTTGAGACTCAGGATGGCCGAGTAGATTCACCGCTGGCTAACAGTGGTCCAGTGACGCGGGAAGCTGTTCGCAACTCGCATACGCTATTATTTTTTCTTTGCCCCTTTTCTTACTCTCCTCTATCTACAGAGTGACCAGCAAACCGACCCCTGATTTTGTTAATTATCTTCCACACGTAGACTGAAGAGGTAGTGGAAGACAAGGAAGAACCATAGGCTTCCCAGGGTTCAATCCGTGCCTTACGTAAAGTTTGCTGGTGAATTGCTAAAGTTCGATTACGGTTGCGAGGGGCCGGGTTCTTGCGGAACCGCGCATGAGTGCAATCAGCATTCCTGGCAGCATTCTGGCCCGGCGGGCCTGAGTACGAGGAATTACGGACTCAGCAGCTTCAAGCAGTAAAGAAAAAAGTAATGTATAGCCGCATCAAAATCTCCAATCTATTTACTAGTTAAGGAACCATCGTGGAACTTTGAGTAGTCTGCCCTTATAACATTCCACCTGGTGGGATATCAAGGGAACGGAAAAAAGGGTCGTGTGTTTCAAGGCTGGGGAAGTGGTCGCTGCCATGCAGGTCATCTAAAACAGACCACTTGAAATCAGGAATACAACCGTTAGAGCTACTAGGTAGATGCACAAATAGAAGAATCAGTTTGAATGTGGTAGGACGTAACATGTCTGGATTTAAGGATGCTAAACGGATTAGTGGATAAAAGAGATTAACAAGACGGCCTTGACGATTGCTCACTCCATCACCCCATACAGAGTTGTCTAGCGTTAATGTCACCTAGAACTAGAAATCGAGTATAAAGCTGAGAAAAAAAACGATCTAAATACTGAGCCTTAGTCCTTGAAGGGCTCGTCGGGGGATAATACAATTCGAACAAAAAGTATAAAATCTATGCGTAAGATTAACACGAACTGCGACTGCTTGTAGAGTAGTCCGCAAAGCTGAAGGCGTGCAAAAGTGGTTACTGCTCACCAGGAGTGGTAGAGAGTTAAAAACGGTGAAATAAAGAAACTTGAGGAAAGTACTGTTCCCAAGTTTGGTTTGCTGCAAGCAAATAACAGGTGCTATATCAGATATTAAAGAGGAGAATTCCTCCCATTTTAAAAGAATTCCCAAACAGTTCCATTGAAGAATTAATACCACCACTCAGACCGATGAGAGACCACGGTCAAAATAGTACGGGGGCTGGAGGAGGCCATGCGAGAGGAGCCAGGCACAGACGTTATAGAAACAGCCTCAGAACGGCGAAACAATTCAGAATAGAGTGCCGGGGTCTAGCATTGCGAGAGCTAAGTTTGTTTAAACAAACCAAAGTAAGTGAGCCGTGACCCGGAGGGGGGGGGGGATATTGTTACACCCGGGGCGGGGAAGACCCTCAATCCTAATGGAGGTTGTGCAACCCACGTCTGAAGAGAGGTCCGAAGTCGTAGTTACGGAGGGTTTCAAAGGAACAGAGGTAGCGGAAAGGGGAGATGAGGTATGGTCGTGACCAGAGGCAAATGGTATGGATAAAAGAGATTTGGAGGCATCGTTGCCTTTTGGAAGTGGTAGTACATCACTTAGGGCAAAGGATACACAACCTCCGCCAGAAGGGAGGTAGGAAGTTACAGTTACAGATGTCGAAGTAACAGGCGTTGGGGCAAGAGATAAAGGGATAGGGTGTAGGTACCTCAACCGAGGTGGAAACTTGAGTTTTTTATAGAGGATGATTGCCCGGCATTCATGTAGGTTAGCGTCTTAGAGGGAGGGGGAAGTAGGGAGAGTCCTTCGCTTGGGCCAGGAGTCTTCAGTCATGACTATGTCATAGCGGTGCACCTCAGTAGATTCAATAAAGGTCTGAATGGTGTCCAGAGTCTCTGGAATGACATTCCGAGATTGGACACACTCGGCTGGCGCGGGAGCAAAAAGCCGGATAGAGAAAGAGGGTAGTGGTGCTGCATCATGGGAGCCTGGTGAAAAAATGGGGCATTATACGGGATACGTGGGAGCGGTGAACGACAGTCCGCTGACATGCGTATGACATCGGAGAACATGACGCCGGATGATATGATTTTTTCCCGGACCAGTCGACGGGCATCTCGCATTAGTAAAATCACGGACAGCTAATACCTATTTTCCAAAGAGAAATATGCGAAATTTTGATAAAGATGCACCTGTGAATTCTCCATAGTTGATACAAGGGCGAGGATGATCCACGCATGCACCTTAGTGGCCGAAAGCAGTATTTCCAGGACCAAACATATGCCAATTGAAGCAGCGCCTTGGATTTAATATATATGGTTTGACTAGTATTAGTAAGTAATCCGCCTCAATAAGCGATGTTCACCGATGGGTGAACACACCGTTGGTGTGTTCACCCAAATCTCACCAACTGTTCGCTGCTGTCTATGGATGTCAATGTTTGACTAAAGCATCTCAATGGCATAGTCCATTAGTTCGTTAGAAGGATCATACAATTCACAGGGTTGAAGGTTGGGTGAGATTAGACAGTAATCTGAGAGCAAGCAAGAGTCTCGAGAGCTTGGGTAGAATCATGTCGGGGCAGGAGGTGACCTTTCTCTACTAGGGTTCCATCGTTACGGGACCACATGCGGTGCGCCGCACTCTTCATAAAAATTACACTGACATAAAAAAATATTAAATTTGGATAGGAGAATATTGGATCTAATTCGAAGAACCAAAATGCTGTGATAGTCCAAATAAGGGAAAACGAATCTAACGCGAGAAAGTGAGAAAGGCTGTAACGAGGATCAGAAGTCAGAAATTATTGCTAATTGGTCTTACGTTTGTTTTACCCATACATATTATATTATTTAGGGAAGGGGCATTCTCATGCAGTGCGGAACCCGCCAACGCAACCGCGTCACCAGATCCCCCCCTCCCCGAAGAAAGGAAGTGGCCCGTTCACTCCTCTGCTAGCATGATCGTTTTTTAAAAAAAAAACGTGAAGCTGCCTTCGTGATTTTCCCTTCGAAGACGCAAAGACCATCGCCTAGGCAACTGCAGCCCATCCCGGGCATCCGTAATATCCAACTTATCCCAGTTCAGCCATGGTTCCGACGCAACCCGACGAGGCAGGCCTGGTGTACCGAGACTGCAAAAGTCCGAACTTAAACCTAAAACACGCACAAGCACCCACATATTAATTCAGTCGAACACTACAACCACCCATACAGATACGCTCAGGCGCAATTAACCACACATGAGAGGGACATAAAAAAGAGGGAAGAGATAGAGGGGCCAGTAGGAGACCATGAATAACATAACAATGAGACTATGAATAAAGGTCGAGGAGGTAGGAGAGAAGTATAATAAAAACCACTTCGCCCCATGCTCATTGCAGTGGGCTAAGCCACCTCTCCAACGACAAGGCAGGGCCATTTTCGCAGCGAGCGTGGAATGTATATGAAAGACATGTCACTTAATACGTCTTAGTAGGGAATCTGCCCCGAACGAAGGGCGTGTGTACTGTGAGGCCGGATTTTGTTCGCTTCCTTATTTTAAGGTGTTTTGGGTGATAGATCGTCGCCTGTGTGCTTGTTTTATGTCGTGTGTGGTTACATGTTAGTGTTTGCATGTAAGATAGCTTATCTTGGCCGGCAGCTCTTGCTTTGCCTTATGGTTTAATATTTTCAGATGCGTAACTTTTGACACATTTTCGCATAAGGAAAGAAGCAGCGACACGGGAGTCAGGTGGTAGGGAAATAACAGGGCAAAGTTTCCGTTGGTTTGCCTGGTATGACCCAGGGTTACTTGGCTCAGCATCATTTTTTATGGCGTAATCAATTTGAAGGATGAGGCCCAGTAACCTCGGTGATGATTAATGCGGTGCAGCTTGCCAGAAAGTTAGTCATTAAACATTAAGTCCTTCACATGTGAAAACACTATACATAGAAAGGGAAGCTGGATCGAGTAGCTTGTTCAGCTGCCTCATTGTCATGCACCCCTACGGGGGAGACACCAAACAAATACAAGTTTATTGTGTGAAGTCGATAGCTCTTGCATCGGTGAAAATGCCTGTGCCTTAAGCGTGGGTGGACACATTGATGAACTGATTGAACACCAGCCAGCTGCAAAGTCTTACTGGGGACATCATACACGGATTTCTCCCAAAAGACTTAAAGCGCAAAAACAACGAGGCCGAATCACGCAGAAAGTTAGTATGGAGGAATCGGTAAAGTAAGTGTTGACTTTAGACAAACCAAAGATGCCCTAGGTCCTCGTATTGGCACTTTTGTTCTGAGGAACTCCAGTAAAAGATTTGATAGATTGTTGGCAGAGTAAATGTAATGCAAGAGAAAAGTGAGGCCACTGTCCTTGGGAGGTGCCTTTGGTATTTAGTTGATGGGGCAATGGACAAGCAGAAAAAAATCTGATGTGGGAATCTGGTGAAAACGAAAGTATTTTCCCTTTTTTATTTAATTTGTGGCCCCAGGCTCTCTTCAGTCAAACCCAGCAGCGCTCAGGAATGCCGACACAGTGAGGGGTCTTTTTCAGGTCTCTAAGTGAGGTGATATCGCAGTCAGCTCTGAGGTTTCCGAGGAGAGGACCGGTGAGAATGAGGTAATAAAGTATTTTCAGACAGGAAAGAGTGCTTGTCCGACGGGGAAGAGGCAGTCTGTGCCGAGGAGCCAAATGCCCCGTTTCAGAATTGGATCAGGGTGGAGAGGTGTGTGGAGTTGTAGCCCGCAAAGCCAAAGTCGAGTTTGGGCTGACTAAAGTACTGTGGAGTCGAATTAACGTGTGACGGTCAGCGCCTCCATGTACTGTGACACATGACTTTAGGGTTGATGAGTTTGAAATTATGGTAAAATGGCGAGTCCGTCTCTAGGCAAACACTCCCAAAAGGAATGAAGCACCATCCGTAAGGACAGATGACCGTGAGTTAACTGTCTTCTTCACCACGCCACGGACTCTTCACCAAATGTTAATCAGTGACGAGGACGTAGTATCAAAGTCAGTGTAGAATATAAGGCGTCCAGTTACACTC
This sequence comes from Ceratothoa steindachneri, assembly GCA_963969495.1. Lineage (NCBI taxonomy): Eukaryota > Metazoa > Arthropoda > Malacostraca > Isopoda > Cymothoidae > Ceratothoa > Ceratothoa steindachneri. The sequence continues at coordinate 103,221,942 of OZ018321.1, read as the reverse complement.
TCGATGACATTTAAAATGAGAGGCGAGAGAGAGTTGCATTATCTAGATTGATGAAATGTGAGAGAGCGCCTCCGGTACGACATTTGAAGACCCAAGAAAAATCTAATGTCACTCAGGAGTTGCAAAATGCCTCCCAAATGAAAAGAATTAACTGCGGAATGTATTGAGGAATTGCAATGTAAAGGGCACCAACCAATGGCTTCTGATCAGAGAAGATATTAAAATCACGTCCTTCTAAATACTAGTGGAAATGTTAGACAGCAAGGTAAACACCGAGCAGTTCTCCTGATGACGTACTATATCTTTTTAAAATTCATAAAGAGCGCTAGAGAAAAAAGCGAGAGGTTGCCAAGAGCCATGCACCTTCTGCTTCAGCGTTGCACCGACATGGATGAACGACGCATCCGACACGACACTGATAGGGAAAGGATGGGCCAAGCAAACAGCTGAGGCAAAAGATTCTTTGTTGTGATAAAATGATATGCACGCCTCTGAAGGCCAAATGAGAGAGGAGTTCTTTTTAGTCATTGATAGCAGAGTATTGAGTGTAGTTGCATGATTTGAACACCGACAGGTTTTTTTTAGAATTTTAAGAGCCCATCTGGCGACTACCAACTAGAGTATAAGTCGCCGTACTCACGTTACAACCTAATACTAGGCTAGATTAAAAAACAAGTTAAAACATGCAAAAAATAACAAAGATATAAATAAGAACAAAGGCTAAGACACGAGCTAAAAGCAACAACTACAAATAAAGCGAAAAACAAGATAAGCAAAAAAGGCAACAAGAAGGAATCGCGCTCGGCGTCAGGGGTAGGCCCTTCCTGCCCCCGGCGCAGGACCATGCAACCAACACCAAAGAGTCAAATAAAGGGGAGGAGGCTAGCTTCCTCCAAAAAGTCATATAGTCTGCAAGTTTGTGTGCAAGAACCAGTCCCAAGTACAAGGTAACACCGCCATGAATGAGTCGGGTAGAAATTAATTATACTACATAACCGACGAAGTTGCTTGGGCAAAGAAGTTCGAGGAAAACCTAGAATAACCGACTTTGTCCTAGAGAGGATGAATTCCGCCAGGAGAAACTTTGTGTCCGATGAAAGTTGCAAGGCACCGAAGTTAGACATATAAGTGTTAAATAAGATATCATACTCTTCTAAACGAGCAAAGACTTGACCAGGAGGCAGCTTATTCATCTTCAGCGTGTCAAGAAGGGCATTCTGGCGTCTGGGCTAGAGTTAGTTCCATATGGAAGCGTCAGCCAATTCGGGTGTTAGGGAAGGGGGGTTGCATCCCCTCAGCCGCTCGCATAGCCCGAAGCTTCAGGCGACAGCGATGATATCCGACCTGGGTGAAAACACTCGTTTAAGGTTTAGCTGGCTTTGTTAATGTTATTTTAGGTCCAAGGGAGCCTTTGGGGAAAACAGCGCTCCGGAGGGAAGATGTGAAATGTCTGCAAGAAGAATGAAAAACACACTTCTGAGAAGAAACTGGCCTTCCTATCTCCATAATCAAACTCGACTTTGACACAGGTTTTCATCCGGTGATAATCCACTGAGGCATAATGCCGTATCTAAGGTCGTTGCGGTAAACGGAGCAGAGACTAGTATAAAACAACACGAAGAGGTCTCAAACTTAACGACGAAACTAGTTTAATACACGAACCTACCTTCAACACAATATTAAGCCCGGTTCATTCGTACGTTATTCCATTAAACTTCGCCAAGTCTGATTCCGATTGGGACTCGTGCTTGGCATACACTTTCATTTTGGAGTCTTTGGGCATTAGAGAGGAGGAAACCGGAGGCATAACCAAGCTAAAGATCAGCGAGTTTACAAAAACATTCTATTGAAAAGCGAGATAATAGATACCATATTTATTTACCTTGGCACGAAGAGATTCTAGCGGAAGTTCCTTCACACTATAATGTAGCTTTGAGCACCTTAGAAAAGTTATTTCAGAATTAAACATGAAAGGTCTAACGGATGGCTAAAACGAGATTTCGAGAACCAACCTGAGGAAGGCATAATGGAGCAAATTTATGTTTACTCAAAGAATTTCGGAGAATATATATGGCTCCCTCATATACCAATTATAAAAACAGAAAACAGCATAACAAGGCTGCACAAAATTACGTCCAATTTTCAATTGTAGTCTAAAAATCGTTCTCTTTGCTAAACGAGATAGCTTATCACGGTATAGACTACGTAACGTTCCTATTTTCCATCATCTGCAAATAAGGAAGGCTTTCCTTCAAATTAGATTGGAATCGCAGGAGAACCAAAATAGGCTGTGCTTTTCAGGAGAAAAAAAACATGGTACGAGTAGATTTGTACTTGTGTAAGAACCATATCATAGGATGGAAGACAACATTCAATGACATCTCAAAAATGAAAACTTTGAAGTTTCCTAAAATTTTATAATGAGTTCACGTCGGACCAAAATATCACTTGATGTAAGGGAATCTGAATGGATAAGTGTTCTAAAAGAGCACTTTTTTATATGGTACTACCTCTCTTTTGGGAATAGTCCGAAAGGACAGTGATAAAATTATCGGGGTTTTTTGTGTTCCCTAAGCTGGTGGGATCTGTGCAAGCCATTCAGTGCCAGTTAATTATATAAAACTACAAATAACGAGCGCCTTAAGATACTCCCAAACCCCTCAAAAAAATGCGGAGAACTCATACAAGGTTCTTTCGAGCAAAAACTCTGAAACTAAAACCATCGTTTTCCTAAATTTCAACGATCGGGACAAAAAGTAATTAGTCAATTTTATGATGGTAAATGCAGTTATTATACTCTAAATGTCTCCTAATGTTAAATAAATAAACAGCTTAGTTATACTTTTTCAAATTTCTGTCAATTTCATTAGCAATTTCTTATTTGTATCACTAAATCATTTTCTTTTCATTAACTCGAGGAATCTTATACCCAATTTAAAAGAAACAAGAGACAGGAATATAATAATTTTAGTTGTATAATTACAAAATTGGGTGTAAAATTTGTAGGTAACAAACACAACTTCACTTCCTCTCTATATTTAATTTAAATCAAATTAATCGATGAATCAAAAGAGGATTTTCTGATTTGAGCATAAAAATAAGATATATGATGGCATTTAACAACCATTGCAGCGATGTTTCCAAATGCCACCATGTCCGCTAATTAAATATCGAAACTTAGCTTTTCAATGACTTTAATTTTCTAAAAAAAATTGTCTTTGTTTGATTTTAGTAAGAATTAATATAACTGATTCCAAACAAGCCATATACAATGAACTAAACTCGAAACTTCTATTTGAAGAAATATAAATCGGTTTATAAATGAACTCATTTTGTTTATCTAACGCCCTAAATATGAACTCATTCTATCGAAGAAATATTAAAGGAAATTATCTTATTAGTAATTTGTGCATTATTACATAGCAATTGTATGATCCTATTATAGTATAAGGCTTTATAAAATAATTTAATATAACTAGAATGTGCAAATTTAGTCTTATTTTGAACTCGTTTCGAATGTATAAAACTTAATTCAATTTGAAATCTGTTAAATGGCGCTTTGTGTGCGGGCCTTTTATGTAAAAGGTAAATTTGAAAGTTTCTCAAATTATACAGAAAAGCTGAAACCTTCTTCCCAGAGGACCCCCAAATAGGGAAAATCATCGAAGGAGTCAAACCTGGCATACTGAAATGGTTTTATGATTCGCCGGACCAGGAAGCGCTAATTGACACAGTGCTCATGGAGGCCGAAATAAAACTTTATAGGGACTTCTGCCTCACCGTAAGCGAAGCAGAATTGATCAGAATTAGGAACGGAAAAAACACACGTAACAAAAAGCACTAAAAGAAGACACACGTAAACAGACAAGCACCAGACAACATAAACATGGAAAACACGAACAACACGTTAAGAATACTCACAGTTAACGTCAATGGATGGGAAGGGAAACACATTCCTTACAGAAACATACTCCGGAAAGTGGATCCCGACCTAATCCTCATCACCCAACACGGCGTTAACACAAACAGAATAAAGATACCAAACTACACAGTTATAAACAAAAATCGCACATAGGAACGATACGATGGCGCAGCCATCGCGATCCGAAACAACATTATATACAGAACACTCCCAAACTTAGATAAGTTATTTGTGGCTGTAGAAATACCAACCCTGGTTGGAAACCTGACCATGGCGGCTGCCTATCAACCTCCACGACGTAAATACCTGCCGATCCCAAACTTTTGCAACCTCTTCGGCGCGGGAAACTACCATTGCTTGGCGGTGATCTAAATGCTAGATGCGGTGCATCAGGCTGCGGAAGCACCAACCAAAGGGGAAGAAACCTGGAGCTGCTACTCGAAAGAGACGGACTCCAGAGGGTCGGGCCGGATTTTCCGACCTTCTTAACACAACGTTCGGCAACTAAACCGGACATTGTGTTAACGAGCAAAAACTTCCCCTTCAACATCGTTAATGAGCCCGGCCCAGTGGTACCGAGCGACCATATCCCGATTCTCACCACGATCTCGCTTGCTCCACTATTCGAACCCGTTCCAATTAGGAAAAGTAACGCTAAAGCTATTTGGCAGTTATATAGATAGATACTCAGTACATACCATCCAGCTGACCTGGGAGACGCTAATCTCGAAGATATTGATGAGGAAATAAACAAGATCACCAATCTCCTCATACAAGCGAACGGACATGCATCCCCAGAATCTCCCATAAATTGCCCCCACAACCTAGTTGGATGAATGAGATGAGAAAATTCGCCCGGGAACATAGAGAAATCTATGAAGAGATCGGCAAGACAGGAACCAATCGGAAAAGGACAGCCAGAATGAGACAACTAGGAGAAGAACTAAAAAACACAATAATTAAAAAACAAAGGACAATCTGGAATGACACCATTGGGAGGCTGGGCAGGGAGAACAATCCTGTAAGATTTTAGAATAACATCAGAAGAATTAGGAAATTGCCTCCCAGACCCAGAACCCAAATCAAGGATGGAGACGACATCATTAAGGACCCAGAGTCTCTCTCGAGAAAATTTAGAGCTCACTGACAAGAGATTTTCGCTATATCCCCTGAGAAGAACGACGCCTTCGACCAGGACAGTGATATCTAGAACCCACTCACACCCGCAAGTATCTCAGAAAAGAGTGATGGTTGACCACGGATGCCCAATAACTGTCGAAGAGACCTTGAGCACCATAAGGTCCTTCAAGCAGAGGGATCCAGGCTGGTCTGGGATTACGAAGAACAACCTCGTAAATACCTCAAGGCAAATTATTCAGGGTTTGGTGAACACAGTGAACGCTGCCCTGAATACAGGCTACTGCCCTGACGGATACAAGATGGCCAAAATTATCTTTATTCCGAAGGGAAACAAGACCCCATACCAGTTAGCTAACTATCGCCCGATCTCTCTTCTTGAGATACAGGAAAAAATCTTCGAGAAGATTCTCGCAGATAGGCTACAAGCTCAACTGAGCGAGTTAGGAGCGCATAACCCCCAACAACATCGGTTTCGCAGATAAAGGGGCACAGATACCGCACTAGCGCTCCTAACAGAAAGTATCATATTCCCAAGCGAAAGGGTTGTATGTAGACATTGTGTTGAGGGACATGCAAAAGGCCTTCGATAAAGTCTGGCTGGAAGGGCTTTAATACAAGAGCCTGAACCTCCAGCTAGACCCAATCCTTGAAAGGATCCTCTGTGACTTCGCCATGGACAGAAGGGGCTGTCTCATGATAGAGGGGTACAGAGTTCCTGAATTGGAACTGAAGGCGGGTGTTCCTCAGGGAAGCTGCTTGAGTCCTCTGATTTACCTAGTCTTCACAATCGACCTCCCAATTCCGGTGCACAGGGACACGATGTATCTGCAATTCGCAGATGACATCACTCAAATTGTCTCATGCCCGGAGAGGAAAGCAAGGGCGCAGGCGGTTCGCACAATGGCAAAAATCAACAACATCAGCCAGTACGAGAGACGATGGAAGATCAGGACCAGCAGGGACAAATTTAAGATCGTTCCGCTGAGTCGCGAGTTGACATGGCCCATCATCATAGATGTGAGGAAATACAGCTACTCCGCCGAATGTACTGCCCTGGGCCTTAAAATCACCGACTATGGATAGTTGAGACACCACACGAAGAGGCGGAATCTGGCAAGGAGAGAAATCTCCAAGCTATTTAGGTTTAGAGATCTTAGCTCGGCCAATATCAGGAATATATATCTGATGTATGTCCATGCTAAGCTCATCTAACCCGCAGTGGTTACTCAAGCGACCAGCAAGTCCTCGATGAAAAGGCTACAACGTGTCCAGAACAGTGCATCTCTGTTATCAACAAAGTCAGAAGGCGTGATCACCTTAGGCAAAGAGATTTGCACAGGAGGAACCGTTTGGAGCCTATCAATGTCGTCACCCCAAAACTTGGAAAAAAGCTCTGGTCCACTCTAACGAATGGTGTCATTCCTGAGCTACAAGGAACAGGCTGCAGGCTTAATATACTTGCGATGCTACGGGCGAAAGTCTCACGTCAACGTCGGTTCCGAGCACAAAACTATGCACACAAGGAGACATTACACAAATTTATACATATATGAAACACAATACAACATATAAGAACATTTCATCAATACATCACTGCCACACGTATAAGGCACTCCCAGAAGACTATAGCGGGTAGCCATCAAGAAAATCTATCGGTCAGCCAGGAGCGGTATAGTAATGCTTCTGGGCATTCCTATAATATATATATATATATATATATATATATATATATATATATATATATATATATATATATATATAATATATATATATATATATCACCATTTATTATGTATAAAATTCAATTCTTTTGTCATTAAAATAATTCATGCAATCCTTTAACTTTGTAAATTTAATCATTCAATTATTTTCCTTTAACTTGTCAATTTAATCATTCAATTATTTTACTTTAACTGTTAATTTAATCATTCATTTATTTTCCTTTAACTTTGTCAATTTAATCATTCATTTTACTTAACTTTGTCAATTGAAAACTTTCAATTAATTTACTTCAACTTTTGTAAATCAAATCATTTATGTTTAACTTAATAATTAATTCATTCATTTATTTTCTTGTCAATTCAATTAACGTATACTGATCCAAACAACATCTCTTAAATTTCACACACACACAAACAAACAAACACACACGTTCCCAGCTCGATCAAAAGAGCACGCTATCCAGCCCACTCCACTCGCAGCTTTCTTCGTATAAAGCCACCAACTCACAGTCCATTATAGATACTTTGAATTAATACATTATTTACTATATATATTCAACATATTATTCCACCATATTAACTTCACATACTTCAATTCTCTTCGCATCTTCTCTACTGTAAATCATATGTTAAAATATCTTACATTATATACTTAACCTACTTATCTCTGTACATTCCTTGATTTTATGAATATATTTATACTTGTGTAATTGTCTTTCTTAACGCCCAAGTCATTATTCCAAAATTTTTTTCACTGTTGCCTTTAGGCCTAAAGCTAAAGGCAGATTTCTTCGATCAAACAAAATTTGGGGGTATGGTTTTCGAAACGCTATCTAGGCTGATTTATTAACCGAAGATAAATCACATTGATAACCATACACTATAGGGGTAAATAAAACAAAAAAAAAACTCGGATTCAAATCACCCTTGGTAACCTAAACCACTCGCAAAAGAGCAAAAACACAATTATAATATCTCAATTATCTTTAGATTAGAAAGCTTGCCTTTCATTTTAAATTGCATTCTCTAGCACCAACTTCTTCTTTACTGTAATGGCTTTAGCAAATAAACCTTAATAGATTAGATTTTATGTATAAGATTTAATCATTACAAACCCCGATCCTTGAATTCCCAAGCAATTTTTCACTGATTTCAATATAAGGTCTAAAGAGAAAGAATTTGAGTTGTCATGGGTCTCAAATGATAAACTCCTCAGATCTGCCTCCGAAGCGGAAAACAAGGGCGTTGAGCATGATTCTCTAATATAAGTTCTAGGCTACCTGTCATGGTATTGTTATTATTGCTTTAGAGCGCCAGTCTGATCCTATTAATTATGAAAGACAACAATACTTCAATATTAGGATGAGTGGAGTTTTTAATTACCTTATTGTTGAGAGAGTGTCACAGCGTTTAATCCGTTTTAAGGAGAGAGCCCGTTAAACACGTAAAAGATCCATTGAAACACCAGAATTATCCCAAAATAAATATATATTTTAAATTTATCAATTAACCACAAAAAAATAAAATATTTTTCAATCCCCTAATAAGTTTAACGGAGCTAACCATACTTGAAACCAAGCCTATTTCAGAAGCTATTCATTCATGTCCAAATTGAAATAGGCTCCAAGTAAACAAACCAATTGCCGATTAGTTTTTTTTATAGGGACACTTTTAGATTAACATTCAACTTCAAATTAAATTTCACTCTTCTAACTGTAAATATGACGGGGTTCACTAACAATTGTTTCTACTTCAGTTTATTTGAGTACCGTAATAAATTTATACTAAAGAAATACGAATATAAATGATCATTCTAACTTACATGAAAGAAAGGATCAGGGGTTGCCGGATGTCACTAGATGGCTTTTCTCGCGCTTCGTCGTGTTGGAGCGGCCGATTGTAGATTTTCCTCTAGATGGGAGGGGGGTAGGGGAATCTGATGTCTAATTCTTCGGTTCTACGTAAAAACGCGGAGGGAGGAGTTGTACTCTCTGGCTCAAGGAGGGCTCTTCTGGATGCTCTTGAAGCCTCTTTGTACCCTAGTTTTATTCGAGAGGTTGCCCACTGGATTTTGGGGTATAGAGGAGCTTTTGAATTGTCTGGTTCTTCTATTATCTTACTTGCGAAATTCCTTTTTGGCACTAGGAATGTTGGTCCAGCCAAGCTTGTTACTAAGCCTGTGCACGATAATTCGGTCTGGCACCGATACAGAACATAACGTTTAAGTTATTTCGAAATTTGAGCGAGGGACCGATCTTCTTGAACTGGTCCTCTATCATCTCTCACCGAATAATCTTTTCTCTTTCCTTCAGGGGCTTATTTATAGCCTGGCGACCGCCACATCTAAGGGGGAAGGAGCGAGGCCGCAGAGGGGAGAGCGAGAGGTGAGGAGGGTGGGACCGCTTTTTGTGGCGATTTAACCACGGGTCTCCGGATCTCGTAGGTAATTGGATCCTTTGAGCGCTGCGTAATGGCCTTTGGTGGTCACCTTGGCGCAGCGGCTCGCTCCCGACTACTTATGTGGAGGGGAGATAAAAAAGAGTAGGCTGTTTGACTGTTATTTCACCGGCTAACATTCCCACCACGACTCTCCTCATGTGGCTTGATTCTCTTGCTTTCTCCGTATGGGTCGGGTGGGGACTTTAACGTATATGTCCGCCTGGCCCTCCGGGAGGCTTTATGTTGTAATTCCTCTAAACTACCTCTTCGAAACAGAAACCGACTTATTAAGCTTAATTCACACACACCCTCATTTGATGACATAGTTAAAACACAAAAGGGACATGCTTTCCCAATTTAATAAGTTTTCGATCACTTAGGTTTGTTCTTGCCTGTGATATTTCGTGGTAGGCTCGTAATGCAAACTTTATGGACTAAGCTTAAAACGTGGGAATCAATGTAGGTACTCCGATTCAGTAAAGTTGGAGGATTTTAAATTTCCAAGTTTCGCTTTAGAAGACGATGGTAAGGCTGAGCTTAAAATCCTTTGCGATGCGAGCAAACTATGGTATGGTTTTTAGATCTGTTCCGTCTGCCACAATGATTTATACTTAATACTTGCCAAATCAAAAGTTGCCCAATTCCGGGTCGAACTCTTCCCTCTTAGAATTGATGGTGACTGCTGCACCAGGACTCACAGAGCGAGCACAGGCAGAGTTTTGGGAACCAAAGGCGCTGGTCCCGCTCTGGTTCACAAAAAAGAAACCAACGAGGGCATCCCGATGCAAAAGGTGAGAGGCAACAATATTTTCAAACTTCTTCCAACTATTCTCACCATCTTCCACACCATCAGGGCCTATGCTGGTACTATCAAATGTACAGTCACAACGCTGTACGCTGTACACAGCCTTGTAATCGCCATTATGTTTTTTCCACATTGCGCCGAGTAGTCTCTCAAAGCATAATGGGACTTTCACCCAATCTATCAAAGGTGTTGGCATCGCAACAAATATGGCGCACAGGCTGTAAAAGGCCTAAAACCTTGCACATATTTGCAACCAGTACCTCCACCTTCAACTAATCTCACCTCTCCACTCTTCGTAACCTAACTCTACAAATCTTCATTCTTCAGCTTGAAGGTAGCCAATTCGACAAATATTAGGACATATGGAAGGCGTAGCCTTCAAGTCTCACTCGGTCTCCGTCGGGTTTTTCGATGGACTTTCATCATGGCCGAGGTAGATTGTCCAATATTGGGCCTCGACTTTCTTTCTGTTCACGACCTCTCAGTCGATTCTCGTCAACGCAAGCTTGTCGACCGCAAAACTCTCCTCACTGTCTCAGTTTCTCACTCACCTTCTCAGAGTTCCCTCTTCTCTATTCGACTCCCATCCACCGAGCCACAGTTTCAACGCCTTCGTCAGGAGTTTCCTGAGCTCACCCGTCCACCTTCGAAGGACATGCCCATTAAACATAGTGTGGTGCATCAGATCGAGACAACCGGAGGTCCTGTATTCTCCCGAAGACGCCGTCTAACACCTGATAAACTCTCTGCTATGCGTGATGAATTCCAATTCATGATGGATGCTGGCATTTCTAGGCCTTTCTCTTTCCCGTGGGCCTCTCCACTTCACATTCAGAGCAGTTGAGGATTACAGAGCTCTTAAGATGTGACGATTCCTGATCGCTATTCTTTGCCGTACTTAGCCGATTTTACCTCGTCTCTCCATGGCTGTACGATTTTTTACCGCTTGGATTTGTTCGTTCTTTCAACCAGATCCCTATTCACTCAGATGATGTCGCAAAGAATAACATCACCACTCCGTTTGCTGCTTTTGAAATGGTCGAGATGCCATATGGATTGCGTAACTCTGGTCAAACTTTCCAGCGCTTTATGGATCAAGTCTTTAGAGGTCTTCCTTTCGTATTTTGCTACATCGATGACCTACTAATATCACCTTCCTCACTGGAGGAACACCTTTCTCACCTTCGCCAAGTTTTTTTCTAGTCTTCAGGAGTACGGTATCGTACTAAACGCCCCCAAGTGCCTATTTGGTGTCTCGCAACTCTCATTCTTGGGGCACTATGTCTCTAGTGCAGGGATTAGCCCACTCGAAGATAAAGTTACCGCGATGCGAAACTTTTCTCGTCCTACATCACGCAAGCAACTTAGGAGTTTATGTGGCATGGTAAATTTCCATCGCAGATTCATCCCTAAATGTGCCCATGTCATGCAACTATAATATATGGTTATTCATGTGATTTATTTTCTGTTAATAAATCAGCCTAAATAGCGTTTCGAAAACCATAAATTTATTTGATTGAAGTTTTCGGATGATAGTTTTTAGGCCTAAGGCGACAGCGAAATAAATTTTGAAATAACGAACTGGGTTTTAAGAAAAACAATTAAACAAATATAAATATATTCATAGAATCAACGAATGTACAATGAGATAAGTAGATTAGGTATACAATGTAAGATACTGTAAAATATGATTTACAGTAACAAGATGCGAAGAGAATTGAAGTATGTGAAATAAATATGAAATAATATGGCGAAATAATAATAGTAACTATGATGGACTGTGAATTAGGGGCTGCAATATGAGAAGTAATATAATTAGAACCTACTCTCGTATGGTCGTTTGCAAAGAATGTGAAAGTGAAATTAACTAAGTATGATTTGTTTGGAGGTAAACGCCTAATTGTTGAAGGAATGATTACCGAACTTTATACGAAGAAAGCGGCGAGTCGACTGGGGCGGAATAGGGTGCTATTTGGTCGTTGATGAAAGCGTGTTTGTTTGCTTGTGTGTGAAATTTTAAGAGATGTTGTTTGGAACAGTATTACGTTAAATGAATTGACAAGTAAAATAAATGAATTAATTAATTATTAAGTTGTACATAAAATGATTTAATTTACAAAAGTTCAAGTAAAATAATTGAAAGATTAAATTGACAAAGTTAAAATAAAATAATTGAATGATTAAATTAACAAAGTTAAAGGAATGCATAATATGAATTTTACATATTAATTGATGTATATATATATATTTAAGTTTTCCAGGAGGTTTTTATTATAGGAATGCCCAGAGGCATTTCTATACAACCTATCCACTCTATGCTCACCCAGACCAAAAAGAA